>JAWNNQ010001901.1:0-82500 GCA_035044765.1 Leucophenga montana | reverse complement strand
ATGGGCGCAGCAATCAGCAATAGTTGACACTAGAATATGTACAAATCTAATGACTACTTAAAATTCTATGTTCCGCCTCAATTCCCAAGATCTTTGTAAAGAGCCCATATCCTGTTGCGGGAGCCCAGTGATACCAACTATCTCCCACACTCCCATCTGTTTTTTTGTACTATTTTAAGCTAATCCTCTCCAGAAAATGGAATTACAAAGCATAAATTTGACAACACCAAGCGTTTTTTTTTTTCAATGTTTTCTTAGTATCAAAGCTTGATAGCTTTTAGTGATTCAACCTTAATGGAAACCGCAAGAGAAAAGCTGGTAGCAGCGGTTAACAATAGACTACAGCCGTTGCAATATATACGAGTACTTCATTCAAATCGCGTCAATACAAATGAAAAGACGCTTTGGAGTAATTTTGATGGAATGGCTGCAACGTATAAAACTAAGGTCACTGGAACGTCATGCGGATTGGTCGAGGTGGAACGATATTGAGGTGAAAATATGATTCCACGCAACTCCGACCCCTGCAAGTGGCGGCATGCTATTGGGTATAAATACCCAAACCTTAAAAAAGTCGCACGTGAAAAGCTATGTTGTCTGGGGTCGTCTGTACCATGTGAAAGATTCTTTTCAAAAGCTGGCCTTGTTCTAAATGAAAGAAGAATTCGATTAAAAGATGATAAACTTAAAATGATCTTATTTCTTAATGCAAGTTACAAATTTATTGAAAAATAACGTAACTATAATAAGACTGTGCGGTACCATATATAGTTGTATTGTATATGTCATGTCCATGTGATGCCAATTTTGTCTATAGTAACCTATAGCCTTGATGGATCTGTAAGACCGTGCGTTTATGTAAAAACTTGTTAACAAAAATGTTTGGCATAACATTGAAGGATACAGCATAATACGGTCCTGAGAAAATTTTGTTTGTTGATCATTTTTTGTACGGATTTCTCTATTCTTGAGCGCTTCTTTTGCGGTCCGTAGTGTGATTTATTTTGAAATGTTATGTTAAACAGTCTTATTTACATTTTTTTTACAAAAGACACAATCGTAGACATGGAGCAGTATAGGCAAGAAGAAGGTAGACATGTCGTAGGATCTCACGTGGAAATAATTTAACAATGAATACACCCCCATTTTTTTTTTTTTTATTGTGAAGCACAAAGTAATCATTAGTTTTGTTTAATAAAATAAATGGATCAAAAGACCTTGCGCAACAAGGGTTAAGCAAGCGAACAGTTAATTTGTATTCAGGCGAACAGTTAATTTGTATACAGCAACCAAATACAGTTTTCTGAGTAAGAACGGGCGAGAGGCAGCCCCGTTAGCTACTCTTCGAATCTGTTTTTTGTTCTTGGCTTTGCAGCAGCAGCATAGTTTGTCTTTTTGCGATGGAAAGAATAAGAGATAGAGAGAGAAACCCATTAGTAAATGGAAGACAATTAGAAAGAGACTACGAAAGCGATAGCTTTTTACATACAGCAACATTTTGCACATCGAATCGTATAGGTCACACTTTACACTTCTGTTTATGTTTTATTAAATTATAAAGAATCAATAGATAAAAGCATTTTAAAAATGCATGCATTGAGTGTATTCAACATTTGCGCATGACATGTCAAAGCACTGGCATTTGATTCACTGCTTGTTGCTCGTTTTTCTAGTTTTATTGTGCAGTAATTTACTTTTTGTGTAAAGAGTGACCGAATGAAGAAATAAACCAAAACACCATAAAAATATAGATAAATACACTATTCTGTCGAACTTTTGGTACTTTGTCATTTTTGAGTACAGCGTTGCCTTATCTTTCCCATAGATATTCATTTTAATATGGTATTTTTGCTGTTTGTTTGCCTGTTGATTTTCGTTTCACTTTTTGATGAAACTATATTTCAACCTCTCGCACCTGTAGAATTTTTGCTTTGTCTATGTTCTGATCTGCTCTAACACCAATAAAGGGGAAAACAATTTGCTGATTGTATTCGTGTGTCAGACGGCCATAAAGCGCTTTAGTCTTTGCACAAAATACAAAGTAAGTGACTTGATTTTGTGGATCAAAATTTTTTTTTATAATATATACATATATCACAAGTATATGAAAAGGCCAATGACTTCAGATATCATAAATGCGCGCCGGCGCCAGTCGCTGGCAATCCGGAGCTTCTTCAGGTCATCATAGACCTGATCTTACCATCTTAAGCTCGGACGTCCTCTCTGACGCCGTCCACCAATCAAGTTCAGGTTTCCGTCGTAAACCTTTAGTGCTGGAGCTTCATGGAGGTTCATCCGGATGAGGTGACCAGCACAGTGCAACCGCTGGAATTTAATGCGCTGGACTATGTGAAACTCATCACACAGCTCATACAGCTCATGGTTCATACGGGTCCTAAACTCGACGCCAACTCTAATGGGACCAAAAATCCTACGAAGAATCTTTCTCTCGAACACTCCTAAAGACGCTGTATCCGTTGATGTCAGTGTCCATACTTCAGCGCCATACAGCAAGACCGGGATTATCAGTGTCTTATAGATTTTTACCTTCGTAGTTCGAGAGAGGGCTCTACTTCTAATTTGCTTGCTGAGCCCAAAGTAGCAGCGATTAGCCAGCGTGATTCTTCGTCTGATCTCTCGGCAAACATTGTTGTCGCTGGTTATTTCTGTTCCCATATCGACGAAGTTTTCTACAACATTGAAGTTGAAATTCTCCATACTCACAGACCGTCCAAGATGCGCTGATGCTTTGCGAGTGGACACCAAGCACTTCATCTTGTCCTCCTTCCTCGATAGGCCCATGAGACGTGACTGTTTCGCAATCTCCGAGAACGCCCTGCTTACTCGCCGTTTGTTGATGCCTATGATGCCTCATGATCATCAGCATATGCGAGTAGCATCACTTCCTTATGGAAGATCGTGCCCGATCGTTCTACGTTTGGGCATTGGCGTAGGATGTACTCCATCAGTAGATTAAAAAAGTCGCACGATAAAGCATCACCCTGCCCGAAACCTCTCTTGGTATCAAAGGGTTCGGAGTGGTTCTTTCCTACTCTGACGACGCTTTGGGTATGTGATAGCGCCATCATGCAAAGATGAACGATCTTTGCTGGGATACCAAGTTGAGATAGAGCGTTGAAGAACTTCGTTCTTATCGGCGTGTCGCAAGCGGCCTTATAATCGACAAATATGTGGTGTGTGTCTTTATTGTACTCGTGGGCCTTCTCCAGAATTTGGTGTAAAGTGAAAATTTGGTCACTGGTCGACCTCTTTGGTCTGAAGCCGCACTGATACTGGCCCATCAATGCATTCGTGTATGGCTCCAGCCGTTTACACATTACGCGGACAGAATTTTGTATCCTTGAAAGGAAACTTGTTCCCCGGTAGTTCACGCAGACAGCGGGGTCTCCTTTCTTGAATATAGAACAAAGAACACTGAGATTCCAATCGTTGGGCATGCATTCATCGGTCCACATTTTGCATAAGAGTTAGTGCATACGCCTTACTAACTCTTGAATAACTGAGCTGGCAACTCATCGGAGCCTGCTGCTTTGTTATTCTTCAGCTTTTTAATTACTGCGTGGACCTCCTTATAATCCGGTGGCTATACAAGAGAGCCATCATCAATTGGTGGTTCTATGTACGCTTCTCTATCGGCGGTATTATTCTCTTCATCGCCCCCAAGTAGATTAGAGAAGTGACTTCTCAATAGTCTTAGTGATTCCTGTGCATCTGTAACGCATGACGCTGTATTAAAATTTCATTCTCTATGACACTCACGCAATTGAGACGAATCTAACAATAAATCGTAAGCCAAAATCCATTAAGCCGTTTAGGCTTAGCTTAGCTTTATAACGCAATTTTCTTGAGGGATTTGTCTGAAACTGATACAAGAAATATATATAAACCCATTTTCTGGAGGGACTAAGTATACACACAGCATACACACAGCTAGCTAGTTTGATCAAGAGCTACCCGCGAACTCACAGCTCACTTTTCTTCGATTTCAGTTTTCAACGAAACAGCAATGCATTTGCCCTATTTGCTGATATGAGTTGCCACCTCCCTTCACATATCTGTTTGAGGTGGCAGCTGTAGCTATTTCATGATATTGTAAACATTGCATAAACAGGGATTTTAAGATTTCATGAAATTGAAATAAATATCTGATATTATTACATATCTTTGAAATTGTCATATCTAAGCAACCTTATTCGTTTCAAGCAGTTTTGGAAATATTAAATTCAAAAATTAGTTCATAAAATAAGTGAAATGAATAAAAACTTTTCGGATTCTAGCAAAATTTTTATTTCTTAAAAAATTAAAAAAAAAATTATATAAAGAACAAAATGGAAAATTTGGTAAGCATAGACAAGCAATTATGGCTAAATGTTACTTTAACCCAATATGAGTTATCAATAAGCAGAATCTGGCACGTTATCCACATGCACGACCCTCGGAAAACCACACATCGCCACAACCGAGCGAAAGCAGGCAAATCAGTTGGCGTAACGAGCATCAACATAGTGCTTCTCTATTGCAGGCTGGCGATCAGAAGCATTTATCCCAACGAAGGTTAGCGTTTCACCAAAATCAAAATAATGCAAGTCAAACAGAGGTTGCGCAAATCAGGTCGCCGAGGGTGGTGCCACCAGATAGTTCCACAATGCGTTTGTTGCGCAATAGTTACTTCTCCTAACTGCAGAAGAGATTAAAAACGTATATCTACAGCTTGAAAGGCATTTTTCTAGATTATTTTTAGTTGATTTTTTATTTTATTGTTTCACCCAAATTATCGGTGAAAATGTTTTGGAAAGGTTAATAAACAGTTATAATATCTAAAATATAGTAAAAATGTAAAAATTTTACAAATTCTGTGGTAGTTGGGAATTCTTATGTTTTGTATATCTTAATTGTCCAGAAAGCAGGCAATTTTTGGCTGCTCTGTGAAATCCGTTGGTCTGTGATCATTTGACAAAGGTTTGGATGACGCGTTTGTCAAAGAAGTGAATGCTGAGTACACATACATTGATTTGAACAACTGAATGACTGTTTATTGTTTATAAGGGTGTCCCAAAAGCAGGTGAGCGATAATTTTTTGAAACGAGTCGTAATTTATCTATATTTGCTACATCCTTTATATGCATGTACTATTGATTGTCTGTTAATCATGAATCACATTTGTTATTGATTGGGAAACCAATTTTATTATGAGCACAAACTGTCTCCAAAGGCACTTCTGTCATTGAAGAATATTGAAAGAAATCGAAATGACAGCTTTGTTTAGGAAATAAAACCAAAGTGTATTTAGGTACGTACTAGAGTTATATATTCATATTCATTCTAAGCTTCCCACCATCATTTCATTTCCCACACTCTCGAATGGTTTCTTGTAAGTCAATCTTCTCCAGAAAATGTTACAAGATATCGATTTGGTGGCACATCTGGATATAACACTTGGATACTAAGTTAACGTTTAAAAAAAATACATGGTGTTGTCAGAATTCTGCTTTGTAATGCCAATTTCTGGAGAGGCTTGGCTCAAAATGGTACAAGAAACCATTCGAGAGTCTGGGAGATAGTCGGAATCATTGGGCTCCCGCAACAGGATATGGGGTCCTTAAAAACATCTTGGGAATTTAGGCGGGAACATTGAATTTAAAGTTCTCATCAGATTTGTGTATATTCTAGTGCCAACCATTGGTGATTGCAGCACCCATTCCAAAAACCCATTGGAACATGTATATTTCACATTATCCTTCCCAGGATTGATCAAGTGACATATCTTCACTATAATTCTTTGGGACTAATTCCATACAACAGAAAACCGCAATCAGTTACTGGTATATTCTTTTTTGGTGGCATTTTCTGGAGAGGATTGGCTAGAACTGCTACAAGAATGAAGTTCCTAGCGGGGAATAATTAATAACTTAAAAACAAAGCCTCCAATCAAGGCGCTGACAATTTTTTTATATAGTAAATAATAATACTTCTGCCGCAGTGTCTTTAGATGCAATTATAGCTGTATCATCAGCATAAGTGGCTACTTGAACATCACTGACAACAGGAAGATCGGCAGTGTATATTGTGTAAAGGACAGGTCCCAGAACACTGCCCTGTGGTACAACAGCATGGATACTAAAAAATTTCGATGTTTTTCCTTCCATTTGAACATAAAAGTGTCGATTGCTTAGAAACGATATCAATAAGAGGAAAAATGGAGCAGGAAGCAGTTTTTTCATTTTATATAACATGCCTGGATGCCACACTCGGTCAAATGCTTGTTGTATATCAAGAAATACCGCCGCAGAATACAGTTTCTTCTCGAATCCACTTGTAATTATATCCACTATACGATGGCATTACTCTGGAGTCCCATGACCTCTCCTAAACCCAAACTGATGTTCCGGTATTATATTGTATTCATCCAAAATTGGTAACAATCTACTCATAAGTATTCTTTCGAATACTTTGGAGAATGTCACCAGCAAGCTAATAGGACGGTAGGACGAGAGAATATTTTCAGGTTTGTTTGGTTTTGGAATCATTATCACCTCCGCACATTTCCATTGTGTAGGAAAGTGATCCAGCCTCAAAATCGCATTGTAAATTAGTGCTAAAAATTTAATACACTTTTGAGAGAGCATTTTCGTAACTCTTCCGTCTATTTCATCATAGCCTGGTGACCTTTTTTGATTCAGTTTTGCGAATTCTTCTTTGATTTCAGACACAGTAATTCTACGAATTGGCATGCACATTTGACAAGGTACATCCAGAAACTCTATTATTTCAGTATCTTCAGGTGCAATATTTGTTGTGCAAATGCCTCAACCTTAGCTTTGTCGGTTTTACACTAATCTCCATTATAGCAAAATTTCGGTTTGCAGGTCGTTTTAAATATTTGGTAGCTCTCCAAAGGCTGTATTCATAGTCTTTCGTGTTAGGATCCAGACTTTTGAAAAACTCTGCAGTTGCTTCATTTCTTACTTCGTGCAAGCGTTTTTTAAGTTGGAATGATGCTGTATTGTACCTAGTTTTATCTGCTGGACATCTACTGGTTTGCCAATTTTTCCGAGGCTTTCGCTTATTACTTATAAACAAATAAGTTTTTCTTACAAAAACACAAAAGTTGGCAGTATGTTTGTATGGGGCCTACCCCATACAGTGGGCGGGGCACAACCGTTAGTCCATGTATGTAAAGCTGCTGACCATAAAAAAGCACCACATTGCATTTCCATCTAATATTGATATTAATAAAGAAGTTTTCATACAAAAAGTCAAAAGTGGGCAGTAGGTTTGTATGGGGGCTACCCCAAATAGTGGGTGTGGCAGGTCAATCTTGATACTGTATTAAACTGCAATAAAACAAGAAAAAACGTTAACTTCGGTTGAACCGAAGCTCTAATACCACTCACACGAAACTTTAAATAGTATTGTAATACATAAAACTGATGGTTTAAATAGGGGGTGGTGCACGCCCACTAATATATGTGTATGAAGCAATGTAGTTGATGTGTAAGATGCCGGCATTTCGAATTTCAAGTTGATATTGACGTTTTCTATACAAATGCATAAAAGTGAGCTGTGGGTTTATATGGGACTACCTCAGAAAGTGGGCGGGACACGCCCCTTTGTATATTTTTTATGAAGCGGCTGTCCATTAAAATCCACAAAATCAAATTGCAAGCTAATATTGGTCTAAATGAAGGATTTTTTTTTCATAAAAACCTTAAAATTGCACGGTGGGTTTGTATGGGGCTACCTCAAATAGTGTTTGACCACGCCCAATTGTCTATGTATATTTAGCGGCTGTCTCTTAAAAGGCACCATGTCGCATTTCAACCTAATATTGACTTTAATAAAAAAGTTTTTCTTACAAAAAGTCAAAAGTGGGCAGTAGGTTTGTATGGTAGCTGCCCCAAATAGTGGGCGTGGCAGGTCAATCTCTATACTCTATAAAACTACAATAAAACGAAGTATATACGCAAAATTTTAACTGTATAGCATAAAAATTGGTCCCCAAAAAATGCGCAACAACTTCCAGACAGACAGACGGACATGGCTAGACCGACTCGACGCGTTGAGCTGATCAAGAATATATATACTTTATGTGGTCTACGATGCCTCCTTTAATGCGTTACAAACTTTCAGACAAACTATTAATACCATTTCACACTATGTGTGAATGGTATAAAAATATTGTAAAAATTTTATAAAAAATATATGTATACTATAGCTGTCCCGGCCCGCGTCGCTGGTCCCAGAAATGATAATTTTCCAGTGGATCGAATTGTGAATCTAAACCATTCATCGAATCCACTGGAGGCACTTGTCCTAAGTTTAATGTATGTTAATTGAAACTGACGATTTGTGATGATGATTCATAATATTTATTCAAAGGTTGTATATAATGAAATAGGTATTTAATGCAATACACTTCTATAAACTACGTTAAATGATATTTTTGGTCTGCGTAAACATGTAGATTTTGCAATGTAGAAACGCGTGAGCAAACTACGTAGAGGTGACCGTGGGAAAAACATGACGTGCCCAAATGTATTCCTGCTACCTTTAAGGTTTGACCCTGTGATTTGTTGACAGTCATTGAAAATGCAACTTTTAATGGGAACTGCAGGAGCTTAAAATTAAACGGTAAGTTATTAGGTATGATTGGGATGCGTGGTATAAGCACATTGTCTCCCTAGGCTTCGCCAGTTACGATTGTGGCCTTCACAATATTCCTTTCTAGTTCGGTGACTCGTAACCGTGTACCGTAGCATAATCTTGGCGCGTTCAAGTTGCACATTAACAAAACGGGTACACCCACCTTTAATTCCAACCTATGGGATGGCACCCCGGATAAATCCAAAGAGTTTAGAAACTCCACGGAATAACTGGACTCGCATGTTAGTGGTGAGATAAAGCTTTTCAACTTTGGCCCACAGGTATGATGCTTTCAGGCATGCGGTAATTTCGTCTGCTGCAGTGCCTCTCTCGATAACAGGTAATGTCTGTCTAAAATCCCCTGCCAATAACACTACCACACCAACCTTTGTATTGCTGTGTATGTCTTGTAGACAGAGATCGAGCGCCTCGATGGCGCGTTTGTGTGACATAGTACACTCGTCCCATACGATCAGTTTACATTGTTGCAACAGGGCGCCGCGGGCGCTTTTCTTACCAATGTTGCACGTTGGGGCTTCTACGGTGGCCACATTAAGGGGTAATTTGAAAACAGAGTGTGCCGTCAGTCCACCGGTCAGTAATGTTGCGGCGCACAGTGGGGTATTTGATGCCTAAACTGTAGATTAATTCACACAGGCCGAATACATACCGCCCTATATTTTTTTGCATTAAGCATATTCATATAAACTAAAAAAAAAATAACTTTTGCATTAGGCTTAGTATAATTTTTTATTTTTAAATTTTTTTTCTGGAAACTCTCATTGTTCTCTTTTTAAAATTAAAAATTCATATATTGTGAACTAATAAAGATATTTTCGAAATCTAAAATTCGTGTAACAGTGAAAACCTCATTCTGCAAGATGAGTGCTCAAACAGGGTGCTGTGAGTACAGGGTGCTTTTATATACGATCTTGATTTTAATTTTTTTTTTTGGAAATCAGCCAATTTTGAATTAAACTCAGGCAAGTCTTCGATTGATGGACAAACGATTTTTTTTAATTCATCGCTCAGAAAATCAAACTTATCTTGAAAAGCAGCACAACCAGACTTCTTCATAATTTGAAACAATTGCATGCGAGAGAAAAGTCGTAGATTTTGTGTTCCTAAAAAAAAGTATCAATTCAGCTAATTTGAAAAATGAATGTATATATTTTCACACAGAAGTCTTTCTATTATATTACCTTTTAATTACTATCAACGGAACACAGTGGCGAAAGTTTCCTTTTAACATTTCTTCTAAATACATATAACAAAGTAATTTAATAGGCTATTCACACAGAGTAGATTTTTGAGGAACGCATGGAATTTGTTGAAGATGTGAAACTGCGATTCACACTGCCAACATCTTACATCTTCCATCTGTCATGACTTCTGCTCAACAATAGAAGCATTTATTACTACGACTAATAGTAGCGTTGGTCAAATTAAAGAGTTTGACAATGGCAACGAGCTATTTACTTTTGTTGGTACCATGTACATGCCACGAAGCGTTTGGATGTTTGTAAGTTCTAAATAAATGTTGCAAAAATATGTAAACTCGTATCACAAGTAAAAATTTCAATTTTAGATGCGGTTTGGGATGTTTTGGGAAAAGGACGTGCCCGACAAAGGGGTTGATAGCCATCCAAAAATCAATGCCTACTATAACAGCGCCATCAACGAAAATTTGAAAATCTCTGCAAATGACCTTCGGAAACAGCCGCACCGAAGCAATACTTTCTCATATAATCAATCTGCGGAAGAAATTAGATCTGCTATAGTCAAATTTGTCAATAATAGAAACGTACAATAAAAACACATTTAAAGTCACAAGTAATATTATTTTTTATTAAATGCTAATTGTTACTTGTTAATTGTTTTTGTACTTCAAGCCTTTAACGAGCTAAATTCAACAGCTCCGTTTGGTTATCCGCCTTGCAAAGTTTTACTGGAGGCCAGTGCTGTGCGTTTTCATCCATGGTGCTGGTGCTGCAGGATGATGATTCTGGGTCAAACTCAGTCGAGTTGTAGCAACGAAAAGAGCCCAAAATGGAGTGCACCTACTCGTAGTGAGGCCGCGCAGACTCCTCCCGGACTCCTTCATGCTTGCAGGCATTACCATATAGATGTGGGAATTCTTGCGAACACCTCTCAAATTTGCAATATGAGGATTCTCTTCCCAGATATCTATTTGCAGATTTTCCATCCCGGAAGCCCAACTGATACGAATGGCAGTGGTTCCTTGGGTCACTAAAAATTAAAGTAGATTTAATTAATCACAAAAACAATATTACATTTTTTAACTTACATTGTTCAGACATTCTTCGAGTTTGCAAACCAAAACAAAAACAATATATTTTTTAGCTTACATTGTTCAGACATTCTTCGAGTTTGCAAACCAATTTTTTGATTGTATTTGAATTATAAATGTTGCCGCTTTTTAGTTGCCATTCATTTGCGCTGACATTATTTACGTTTTCGCTGTGAATGATAAAAATATTAGTGATGTAATTGAAAAGTATCGAGTGGAACCGTATGAGATAGGAACATCCCACAGAGATGTTGGAATGGATGACGAAAATTAATAATTTCGCCTAACAATAGGCTGGTAATTTCTAACGGTCTAAAAGAGATTTCTGTAACACCTACGAAATTTGTTTAGGTCGGAATTGGGATGAAAAAGAATTCTGTGACACCCCAGAATAGAAGAAATTGAGAGAGAGAGAGAGTAGTTAAAATTAAATTTCGAAACCGAAATATTGGGGGAAGAATATAGCTGCGTATTAATATAGGCCTTGATTTCATCCTCAGTAGTAGCGCATGAAAGGCGAGAAATAAATATTGATTTACGGGGAACAGGAACAGTAAGGCTATTAGGTTTTAGCGCTTGTGGAAGGGAAGGATCAGCTGATCCTAGCATGAACAGCAAAACGACACTGATCGCTGGCACCGGTTGGGTAACAATATTTGCCGAGACAGGTAGAACAGTTGGCGGCTGGTCTGAAGGTTCAATGGCAGGCGCCACAGAGTTGACATCGGCTATTGGCTCCTCAGAATTAACCTCAAAACACGTCATAGGTGTATCAAAAGCAATGGTTCTACCTTGGGAAAATTCCTCCTGTTTCGCTTAGGAGAGGTATTCAGGCATTTCATATCACTAAATGGTTTTTGAAGTTTCTCAAACTTATTAGCCATTGCTTTGAAATCGCATTTTAGTTTAAGAAAACCATCTTTCGTTTCCTTCAAGATTTCGGTTTCTGATTATCTACAGTCCAAACAAGAGAAGCCCAAATGTTTACGTTCTTTAATGGCATCGAGAACACGGCCATTAATCCCAGAACTTTTGCAGTGAGAAATATTATCGCATAGCCGACATAACAAGAATACCTTGTTTCAATTCTTGTTTTTTAATTGGCAGCGCGGATCATAACAAGCCTATATAAAAAATGGTTGAAAAAATAAAATCAATTTTATTAATTTACAAATGTAATAAGGAGTCTATATTTGGTGTACATTGTAGTACAAAAAGTCAATGTAGAAGAGAATTTTGCAAACAGACAAGACTAAAATAACTCGAAACAAGGAACAATAACAAAATAAAGTTGCTTTAGAAAAGTTGTGTATTGACGAGAACAAAAAGAAATCATTAAAAAATAATAGCAGCAACATATACATATGTACATATATGCGAGCAAAAACTCACAACGCAGTGAGAGTAAAAATAAAAGCGGAGAATGGTGCGGCAAGACAAAGTTGTCGGGCAGGGGGGCAACAACGCGTCGGGTACCAACTATGAAATAGAATTATAAAATAATTTTATCACATATTACACATATCAAAGATACATATTAATGTACGTGCTCCGTCCGATTTTAGAGGTAACCCATACAAAACAACCATCCGTGGTTTTAGCACGTACATTTTTTTTATTTGTTGAGCTAACCACTTTAAAGACGGAATAATAGATGTAGGATCGTATGTAAAGTTAGCTTGTTTTTATATTACATTTTAATTAGCATCCCAGCAATCCGTGGATTATTTCATATCCATCAATGTCGACTTTTGCGACATAATTAAGAGGAATGCGAATTCTATATCACCCTGATTGATTATTAAATGTGTTGGCGAATATTAAAATCGGGTGTTCGTCAAACAATGTTTTAAGCGAATAATCCTGTCCTCTAAATATGTTCCAGAGTGTTGATTGACTTAACGCTGTAACGTTCAAACATATATACAAGCTTGTTTTAATGTGGTCATTATATGTGGGACTGTTATATCATATATGTACATGTGTATATACATTTGTAGTTTTGTAGTATTTTATTGACAATTATACCTATTCGAGTAGCCTGTTTAAAAGTTATTAATATTAAAACAAAAGTTGACCATATCAAACAAATATCAATCTGACCGATTTAATAAACTTATGCTAAAGTGGATGGTAATTTTAGAGGGCTACGTTGCACAACTCAATTTATAATAATAGCGTTGTTAACACTATTAGTAGTTTTTGACACAGCTGATTGAAACATAAATGAAGACAATTCGGGTATTATAAACAAAGTTATGTTCATTTAAAGTAATTCGGTCTACATTAAGAAAAAAAAAGCACTTTACTAAAAAGTTTTGTTGTTAAAATAAAATACACGTCAATTAAAATGGATTTATTAAATTCTATACTGAATTCAATGGACGCACCACCGTCAGCAAACGAACAACAAAAAATTTTAATGAAAAAACAAAAAGAAATGGCTGATCGCATAAAAAATAAGCAAAAAGAAGAACTTCTACGATTTCGAAAATACGTCGAAGAACGAATAGGCCGCTTTGCCAAGGACGATCGGTCACACATTGAATTTCAACCGCTAGACAAGGTACACCGTTCTATAATACATGAGGTTGCAGAATTCGGCGGTTTTATTGCAATGAGTTTTGGTCGCGAGGACGTCACTCGGTATTCGGTTGTTTATAAAAAGGAAAATGCCCCGACTGATGATGAGGTCAACGCGCGCCGCAATGGTGACGGATGGAACGAGGAAATTGCCAAAGAATATGCGGAACATCGCCGACAAGCGTTGGCACATGAGCTGGATCTAAAGAATAGACAAACGACAACTCCTCTGGATGATCATAGTCAAAGTCAGGTGTCCAACACATCAACGGCACATTGCAAAGCCGAAGGCTGCTACCAACCTACAAGCAATTACAAGGATAAATATGCCCACTTAATTGGACAATCTGCAGCACTGCAGGCTGCCAGAAAGACAGAGACAAATCAGAGTTACGGTTTTGTGCCAAGCAAAAACAAGAAAGACGTCCGTTCTATTGAACAGACCTTAGCAGACATTCAGGCTAAGAAAAAGCTCAAGCTTGAACTACAGCAACAGGAAGAACGACGGGAGCGGCATGAGAAGGAAAGTGAAAACCAACAACTGGGACAAAATGCACTGTATTTGCCAGCAAATACTTCAACAAGCATTACATCACCTAGTCAACATGTATGAAAAAAAGACCAACGAACAGACTAATACGGCAGTTCCAGATATAAATACATATGTATGTACATATGTTATAAATGCAAACTACTGCATGTAGTTTCTGTTGAAACACATTTTGTATGTACATATTGAATACGTGTGTACATATGTATGTGCACACATGCATATAGGTATGTACATACATACATATGTATGTACGTACACATGTATGTAAAATGTTGGCGCTTATGCATGAGAATTTATGCTCTTTTGAAAGACGGCATATAAACACCTATGTACACATGTGTGTTTTCATAAATAATAAACATTTTAACATAACTGGTGCTTTAATTTTTTACATTTCAAGGATGTGTATATTTTCCATGCTTCATTTCTCTTCAGTAGCTTTTCTACTGACTTCAATTTTGCAATAATTATACCCAATTGTTTTGGATGTAGCATGATACACTTGCTCGAAAAAGTCTGCGAGCACCACTAAAAATTTGAAATTTCAACTTTAATCGCAAATATCTCAGCTAATGTTTTATGTATTGATTCAAACTTTGTGTTATTATGTCTCTTAACTAATAATATTTTTGCTGCATTTTAATACTTAAAATTATAGTTTTAATTCATTTTATGCTATATGTCAGGAAAGAATAACCACAAAAGTCTGTGTACAGGCTCCTTTTTCGAAAAAAATGATGTGTTAATAACTGGTAGGATAACCCGTTCTCGACAGTACCTCCTTAAGACGTCTTGGCATGGAGTCCATGTTTTTTTTGTATCTTCAGTTGCAATTTTACCCATTTCTCCCTTATTATGTCATTTTCATATTTTAGGAGATATGGTGTGTTAACGGATTCTGCGTTCGAGTAAGTCCCACAAATGCTCTATGGGAATCAGTTCCAGACATTAGGGAGGTGCCCTCAACAGATTTCTTATATTATAAAGGAGCCAGAGTTTTACTTTATGCGCATTGTGCTTGGGGTCGTTGCTTGCTAGCCCTAACTTCTAGGAACTTTACAGTAAATTATCCTTATAACTAGTTTGATCCATTATTGATTAAATAAATGGTAGCTTGCCAACACCATTGGCTGCCATGCACCCCTTCTCCACCATGTTTTACGGTTGGCAACAAATTTTCCTTTTCAAAGGCCGTACTGCGCTTTCTGCATACCAGCTTTTTTCCTTTTATCACGAAAATACAAATTTGCTCTGCGAAAAAAAATCTTGTTCCAAAACTCTGGGTGCCTGGAGACTCACTCATTTGGAAACTCCCTGAGCTTCTGATTAGTTACAGCTGAGATATGGTGCTACTTACGAGTAACTCGACCATGATACGCAGCTTTTTTTTAATTTTGGGGCTGTAACATCGGAAATTTTTTTTGAATACCATTCTTCTACTTAACTGAATATCGCTGAATATCATTTTGTTAAGAGAGATGGACGATCTGATCGAGGTTTTGGCAGGATGAAAACCGTTAAAGTGTAAGTTATTAATGAGTGAGCTCTGCCTTGTAGCATAAAATGAATTAAAACTATAATTTTAAATATTATAATTCAGCAAAAATATTTTTAGTTAAGAGAATTTAATAAACTATATAAAAAAACAAAGTTTGATTGAATACATTAAACATTAGCATTTGCGATTAAAGTTAAAATTTTTTTGTGGTATACGTAGACTTTTTCGAGCAACTGTATATAATAACTGCATTCGACCATGACTCGTCGAAAACTCACGCCGTGTTGCGAAGGGTTTGATCAAGAACGGTCTCATAGAGGGAGGGGGATTATTGAGGTTTCGACTCGACTACAAAAAAAAAAAAAAAAAACGGAAAAAAGAAGACAATACCTACACTTTTCGTTCATTCCACGTTAATATTGACAAGAATAATTTTACAAAATCCGAAAAGTATGGTGTTAATAAGTTTTCAGTCAAAACTAATATATTATTACCACTATGCGTAGAAAAATATGTTATAATAATATCAGCCGTAAGTAGGCAAGGGTGGCTTCAGAATTCAGTCTTGGGAGCATCTCTATGAAAAGGAAGAAAAGCCTTAATTTAAATGTTTGATCTTCTTTGTTCCCTTCATGATACCATTGTAACGTTCAAATCATTCTTTAGGAATAGGAAAACGTATGTTTGTGATCTTCCGTAACAGCTTCAATGAGTGGAGTATATGCTGATAGTTTTTAATAGTGCTACAGCTTTATGATTGTAGGTTATTTCTATAATTTTTAACGAGTACAAGATCTTTTTTATATCAACATCCATTTTTTCAGGCATCTTAGTTGCATTTAAAAATATTAGGTGGAAATGGTAATCTATATAAATTCTTTGCACTTAGTGTCGAAACTAATGATATGACTTCTTACACCTTTATGAAAACGATTGTTTCTTTTTAAAGTCATACTAAATGGGAAAGTGATAGATTAAATTTCACTTAAGACTTCAGCATGGTTTCGCCCTTGATCTGCAAATGTGCTACCAACATACATACGTGTTACTTTTATGGGAATCGGTGGGTTATACCAACTGAAAAAACCAGTTCTATTCAATGTAACCTCCTACATTCCTTACGTGTAATATTAATTGCAACCCAGTACGGTGTTTATCTGTTAATATGTGTTTTAGAAACATTTGTGAGACGTGACTCATAGCAGACGTATCATTTCCGAAAAAGCATTATAAAATACTTAGGGCCGTTTTCATGACTTGCCTTTAACTTTACCGCTCATATTTTCCAGGCGTTATGCTAGTTTTCAATGTCACTACTCTTATTAAGCCTATAACCGTAACGCCGAGTTCGGCGAGCCGATAAATTTATCCGATTTTTTTGCAAAGTGACCTGCCAACTCGATCGATAAAAAACCAAAGCAAAATGAAAACAAACAAAATTGAAATTTTGTATTAAAATTTTAAATGGAAACGTGCACCTTATATTCATAGATTCTCGTATTTTTCTACAGCGGCGGCGCTCACTCTCATCCATTTTTTTCTGGTAATTTATAATTTTATTCTGTTTACGTTTTTGCAATTGGACTCTCCACCTCTTCAAATAATCACCGGGCTACTCAAAATTGATTTATTATAATTGTGATGTCGTGAATAGCACTAAATATTATTCCGCCTTTAGCATATCTTGCCGTATCGTATTTTCTTTTTTTATCGGTAAGTCGTGAGAACGGCCCTAATTCTTCTTATTCTTACTTCGTTGGACTTTGGCTCTTTCGTCTGAGGAATTTGAAAAGAAATTAATTTTTAAGAAAAATGTAAATCGATTTGACCGTAATACTCACCATGTCGTTTTGTTGCCATTAATTTTCTGTCAGCGTCTTAGATTCGATTTAACTAATTTCGAATAGGAGGGATATATGTCACATCCTTTTTAGTTTTTCTTGGAGTTTCATGTTGATACATTACTGTTTTGTTTACTCACTTTCAATCAAAAAGTTATTGCATAATTAGCAGTTAAATGGATAGTTTCTATCTCTAAATCATGACACTATTGCTTTCGGTACTTTTAGCTTTTTTCAATGCAAACGCCAAGTCTATCTTTGAGATATCTGCATCTGGATAATATAATTTTAGCATATGATCTCCAATAGTTTTCAACAATTTGAATTGTTATATCAAGCCATTTGGATTTTACTTCTTTCAACCTCTCTAACATCCGAATGCATTTTGGTAAAAATCTTTTTATGTGTGTAATAAATTTCCTTTATCTCATCAATCTTTAAATTAATTGTTTTTATGTTTTGTAAAACATAGGTAAGTACTGCATTTGATTGACGATTACACTGTTGTAGTGTTTTAATTTTTTTTTGTACGAGTTCTCGAGTTCAATTTGGGTAGCTCAATTTGGGTATGCTGAATTAAGCGAACAACCTTTCTCTAAAACAAATTTTTTATTACAAATTTTCAATACATGTCGATAGCTATTATGCTTATTTTAATTAGATTTTTTTAACAATATCTCGTATTTTTATAAATTTTTTTTTTGCAGTTTTCTTTAATATTCGATTCAGATATGCACTGAAAGTCTTTTGGAATGCATTGGTTGAAATTTCCAATCATATTTAGCCATTCATCTGTCCTTTTGCATAATTTAACTATTTTTTTTCTGATCTATGTATTTGCTAATTAAAATACGTACATGAAACAAATTTTTACGTGTATTAAATTTAATGCTCACTTTATGCCAACATCAGATTAATTTTGCATTCATCGCTATCTACATTGGACTGAAGGTTCCAATATAAGTTGGCCAATAATGAATCAAATATCTTACCACTGTACCTGCTCGGCTGTGCAGCAACTTGTGAAAACGCTCATCGGTTTCGCTAGGTAGTTGCCCTGAAATTTGTCCTGGTGATGGTGCAATAAATGCACTTTCAATGACATGCTTACGCTATGAAACTACTTTTACATCGGCTCAAATGTTGATCGTTTTTTATACTTTCGATAATTTTTATCAATGATTTGTAGTTCTCATCTATAGTGAGTGCGATTAAAATGAGAGTTCTTTTGTTGTCGATGTAAAAAACGAAAATTGCAAGCATCAATCCATGAATGTCATTGCAAAATACAAATGTATTTCCATTTTGGCACAAAATTTTAAGTACTCACGTTAGCGTGCATGAGCATTGGATATTTAAACACCAGGTGCCAAAATATATTATAGTTTATCTAAACGATTTTGCGAAATTTCATTGTGGTTTTATGGTGTCGTTATATTAGACTGCTGATAGGAAGAATATGATGACTCAGTCATATATTTTCATCTGCACAAACACTATTGCCATAAACACAAAATTCCGGTCCCGAAAAAACGAATGTCAACAAAGCAATGTGTACCATCAACATTCGAATCTATGCCTGAGTCTTCATATTCTTTGCAACACATATGTAGATAGCAATGAGATGCATCATGGTTTTCGCGATCGGTCAACATTGGTACACAGAAAGACATACATTCACGCTGTCCTTTCGCCCAAGCTTGTAAAGTATTTAAACAGTAAGTGCAAGTAATTCATGGCACCCAATTTACATTACTAATCACCGAAAAATTTAAATATTCTTCATAAAGTATTGCCACATCTTCACTTATGTGTCTTCTACAGGGCATAAAGCAACAAATTTGTCACAAATGTAACTCACGTAATTAAAATCAGTCATTTTCGAATATAAAAATGAAAAAATCCAGAGAAAATCGATTTGACGTGTAAATAAACTTTTCGTCTGTCATTATCTATTCCATGGTACAATAATAAGGTAAAACCGTCGCCGATGGCTTAAGCATGTCAGTATGAACGCGTAAGATAGAAAGAGAAGCAAGATTATCCATTTGAACACGTAAGATAGAAAGAGAAGCAAAATCATTTGTTTCCTTTGAGTTTTTCTTGTGTTTCGTTTGTTTTTGTATGGAAGTGTGTGGCTCTATGAAGATAAAACAACTAGAATTGTGCATCGATATTATATAGGTTTTTAAATAAAACAAAGATGTAGAAAGAATAAATTTAATAATAAAAACAAAAATTAAGCAAAATTTGAAAATAGTATTTTTATTCATAGCAAAATTTTTAACATTTTACGATGCCCCATTATTTTTGTAACAAAACAAAGAAGGAAAACAAAATTCGCGCAGCCATGGTACAATACAAAACTTATTGTACCATGTGCACAGCAACAAAGAAAAATTGGTCTGCGCACCCACCGTTTACCACAAGCATTCTGAGCGCACGAACGTCGTGTCTATGCAATCGAGACGCTCTGACGGCTTCAGCAAATTATTGTACCATACCAGGCGTGCTCAAACATTACTTACGGAAGAGCGAACACTAATACATATAACAACAAAATACAATATTCTGTGCTGTGCTGTGTATGAATATTAGAGATGAGCTAGTTAATTAGTGCTTGGTGAGCAGGGTTCGGATCCCGCAACAGCTAAACATAATTTACCAATGAAAAAACAGGAAGCCTCGGATACAATTCCCCATTAATGACGACACCCCAAACGATTTAAGGATATGCACCTGGACTATCCTGTCCCACCAGATAGCTGGTTGATGTCCTCGAAAAATTCAAGGCTGACATGACTGTAATACAGGAAATGCAATGGATAGAAAAGGTCTGCTAAAAAAATGCATCCTGTGACATCAATTATAGTTACCATCCGTGGAAGTACGAATGTGGATGCGGTTGCGTGGTTAGTTGGAAACTACGAGGTCTTGTCACCAGTTTCATAGCTGTGGACGAGCGCCTGGCTGCGATACATATCAAGGCTAAGTAGTTCAACATTAGCCTGATTTGTGCACACGTCCTGTCGGACGTCGCAGACGATGCGGGCAAAGATGAATTTTATGAGCGTCCCGAACGTATCTACGAGCGAGGAGATCATTGGGTACGCCAGACCTGGGACGAACCGTTGGTATGACGAGGAGTATCGCCAAGCTACTGCAGAGATAGACGCCGCTTACAAAGGAACTCTGCTGTCGGGAGCAACAAGCGATGTTAGAGAGCGATACCGTGAGAAACGATGAGAGGAGAAAAGAATTTTCAGACGCAAAAAAAGGAACAAAAATGGCGTGAGCCTGATGATGTTGAGGTGTTATGTCATAGAAATGAATCTCGAAAGTTTTATCAAAGGTCAAGCTCCTGACCGAATGTTTTAAGCCCGCAGTTTCTTTCTGTAAGGACAGTAATGGAAGTCTGGTTACATATGTATATGTCTCACTGAGACTATAGTGAAGTCACTTCTCTAACCTACTTGGGGCGATCAAGAAAACAATATCGCCGATAGATAAGCATACCTAGAACCACCAATTGATGATGGCTCTCTTGTAGAGAGTTGGTAAGGCGTATGCATCAACTCTTATTCAAAGTATGGTCGAAGGAAAACATTTTTGAAGCTAATATATTATTTTTGATAATATATTACATTTTGTTTTTTCGTGATTCTTATTAAACATCAATGTATGTATGCATCGAGTTGGTCTCCAGTTCCAAAAAAATTACTTGAGTAAAGGGGTGGCCAGCGATCAGTAGAAACAGTTGACAATGCAAAATAAAGTTCTTATTTTCAAATGTATTTCAATTCGATTTGGCAATTTTCAATAATTCAATTTAACAATATTCAATACGGAAGGAGCACAACCGCTCAGCACTAATGTCGTACAATCACTGAATTCCTCTTCTCTCGCGAAAGCAACTGTTCTCTGCTTTTTAATTCAAGTGTTGATAGGTCAGTATCTGATTCAAATATTAACCTTAAAGTATTATAACTAAAGTGTATCATATGCATTTTCCAATACTCTAACAATGTTCAATATTAACCCTAACGTGTTATAACTAAAAGTATATGAATATTACAATACCTTAACAACTCGGCCGACCAGACAAATTGATCGTCCCGCTCAATGGTGTTTCATAGCCTCAAATTAATATTAGTTGGTACAGTTAATAAATCTAATTTGTAATAATATATCTTCATTTCAAAATGAAAGTATAAAAGTATACAGTAGCTAATAATATAAAGTAATATTAGTATTATTCTATCAGTCTTAAACATTCGATTATGAATCACCCTTGATATTATTTCGCCAATCTGCCCACTTTTTCAAACTATTTGATTCAATTATTCCATCATATGCTATTTGCGTAATTTGACAATTTTCAATATCCGTTACAACATATCTGTCATTTGGCAGAATTTTCTTTACAATATAAGGGCCTTTAAATTTGGGTACGAATTTTTTATTTGTGCCAATTGTCGTATCAACATTCCATACTACCACAAAATCTCCTACAGAGAAAGGTATATAAGGTCCATGACTTTGCTCATACGCTTTGGTGCTTTTCTTCTGAACATCTTGAATTTCTTCAAATTATTTTTTTCGTAAATTTTCTAAATCACGATCAGAGTTCTGACTTTCTTCCAAATATTCATTGAGACTATCAACATCAACACATCTTTGATGTACACCAAATAACAAAATTGATGGTGTTTGGCCTGTACTTGAATGCACTGAATTATTTATCGCATATTCGGCTTTATTTAATAGTTTATACCAATCAGCATGTTGAATAGGTTCGGAAATTTTTGAAAGCATCATCTTAATTATTCTATTGACCCTTTCGACTTGACCGTTCGCTTGAGGGGACGCTATTGCAATCTTAAGATGTTCAATATTATTTTCTACCAAAAATGAGCTAAAGTCCATTGAGGTAAAACAGCTTCCTCTATCACTAATAATTCTTCTTGGTCAGATGTAATATTCGAAATATCTTGCTAGACTTGAGTTCACTTCTTTAGTGCTAGTCGAATTTACTGAGTACAATTTAACATATTTTGTAAACGCATCAACAGCAACAAGTATGTGTTTTTTCTTTGACTGAATAGCAGGAAGGAGACCGAAATGATCAATATGTATATTGTCAAACGGAATAGGCTTTTTAGGAATATTATACAAAGTGCGATTTGTTGCATGCCTCGGAACTGAATGCATTATGCATTTTAGACAATTTTTTTTGTAAACTTTTCAACTTTCGTATTGAGATTCGGAAACCAATAATGACGTTTTATATCTGCTTTACACGTAGCAGATCCCATATGAAACAGTTTTTCATGCACAGAGCGAATTACATTCTCCTCCATTTCGGAGGGTACGTACAAAAGTAACGAATCGTCTTTCAGTTTTCTATACACCAACCCATCTTCGAGCACATAATTCTTTATAGGTGCAATTTCTAATTTGTTTTGTAGGCTTGTAATAACAATATCTCTATTTTGTGTTATTTGTAACTGAAGATTTACATTATCGTCGCCTATTATCGATATCACTTGTTCAATTTTACTTGTGTCAATAATATCTACAGAAGGTTCAAAATATCTACTCAATGCGTCTAGATGGGCCATAAATTTTCCGCTGCGATGCTGAATTACGTAATTATAATTTTCTAACTCTAGCGCCCACCTAGCATTGACACTTTTCCGGTTAAGCGTAAGGGCTAATGAGTTGCAATCTGTTATTATTTTGAACGGAATGCTTTCCAAGTAAATATTGAACTCTCTTAAAGAATAAATCATTGCCAACGTTTCTAGCTCAAAACTGTGATATCTTGATTCTGCGGAAGATATCGATTTTAGAAAGTATGCAGTTAGGTGAAACTTTCCATCGCTTTATTTTTGCAATAAGATACCACCAAACCCATTTATACTAGCGTCACAATGTAATTCGGTTTACTTTTTTAGGTTATACAATGCGAGTATAGGCTCGGAACATAAAGTGGTGCAGAAATATTGAAATGTTTTTCGACATTCGTTATCAAAATTAAACGGAACACTCGGTCTAGTTAAATTCGTAAGAGGTTTTGCTATTGTTGAAAAGGACGGAATATATCGTCTGAAGTACGAAAATAGAACCAAACATTTCTCTACATCTGATACATTTTTTGGGATCGGAACATGTTTAATATTTTCGATGTGCTGATTGTTTGGCCTTATTCTATTTTTACTTACACTGAAACCAAGAAAGTCAATTTCATAAAAACAAAATTTACATTTACTAAACTTTAACTCAAGTCGGAATTCAGCTCCCGCCCGTTTTGCTCAACAATTCGGTAATACCTCATGTTTAGCATGTATGCTACTTAGGTTTTAACTTTGAAAGACGTCGCACCTGGCGTAAGCATATTCAAAAAATCAAAATGATCGACTGGCTTCTCATGTTAATCATTTAGCAGCGGCTCTGGTCGTTAATACATGTCGTAGACGGCTCCAACGATTTCATCCAAATGATATTCAAAATAGGCATTAAGCCTTATTTTTGTTAGTTATGTTAATGTACATACTCTAAGCTAAATGCCTTAATGTCACTTTTTTTTTAACATACAAATGTATTATAAAAAAAAAAGGAATTCAGCTAATCGTAAACTTTTTTCAATAAGATCACATGCTCATCAAAGTTGTTTGTACCAATTGCAATATCATCCATATACACTGCAATGCTTCCTTCCTTAATAAATGGCTGAAGTACAAAGTTAATGAACCACATAAAAACAGCCGGAGCATTCTTCAATCCAAATGGCATTTTAAGGTACTCGCATTGTCCATTCGGAGTAACAAAGGCTGTATACTTAACAGAGTCCTTAGCAACATTAACTTGGTGGAATCAACTTTCAATATATCCGTCTCTTTCTGCATTTTGTTTAGCTGTCTATAATCAATGTATAATGTCTTCTCCCCACTTTTCTCTTCCAATAAAACAATTGGAGACGAATAGGGAGAAGAACTGGAGCGGATATATCCCAATGATAAAAGCTCTTCAATCTTTTTTTCTAATTCTATACGACCGTGATACGAAATTCTACGAGGTACGGAAGATATAGGAATATCGTATTTCAATTTAATTTTCAATTCGTAATTGTGATCAATAGGTGGTATGCTGCTAGTATCGGAATAATCAGACTCAATAATTTGTTTTACAATATTCAATTGATCGCTACTCAATTTAGGATTAATAATAAGCTCATCAATCTGACGTAAATCAATGTTGAAAATAAAATTGTCTGAATCGGAAGAAATGTCAATATTTTCAATATCTGCAATATCGTTAGATGCAATTTCTGAAGCAGAAATATAATTTTCAATAAAATTTACACTCGATAGCACATCGGAAGCTGAAGAACAGAACTTTTCACACAACATACATTTTGCAATGATCCTATCTGATTTCACTGAACTATAAATGCAATGGAACATTTTATCGGACATTTTCAAATTAATTTTATTTGCCGAAACTTCAATATTTGACTTTTCAATTTCCTTCAGAAAGCATAATTTTAAATTATATTTGCTCAAAAAACCCTACCACTCAATATTGGGTAAGGAATGTAGTTATCCGGAACTACATAAAACAAAATTTTATGTGAAATATTACAAAATTCAATTTTTGTTTTAATTTTTGCAAATGTGCACAGTCGGAAATTCCCCAATCCTTTCAAATCTGTCGACTTGAGGTCACTACCTGCTGTTGGATGTGAAAATGCGGAACGGTATATCAAACTAATAGCGCTACCCTTATCAAATAGAGAAAACAAAGATGGCGAATAGTTGGCGAATTTTCAATATCAAAAGTAATTCTTACCGAATTTATTACAGAAACTTCTCCTATGTCTTCATTGTGTTCAGATTTGCCATTGCTGAATTCGTCTGCCAGAGCAATTGTTTTGTTTGGTGGCGCCATGACTTTGCAGTTCTTTAAGATGTGCTGGGTAGAGCCGCAACGGAAACATGAACCTTCGACCCTCTTAGGCTCGGTGCAATTCTTAGCTATGTGTCCGAAACCCGAACAATTGAAGCAACGTAGTAGTTCATTATTTTTCCTCGGCACTGGAGCATTACGCCACTCGCTTGTACGTTTGTTGCGCATAGTGACGTATGGATGAGACAGCTGCTTTAAACCGTCTATTGTGTTAAAAGAATACAACACAGCAACATCTGATGAATTATCACGCAACTGAATAGTTTGTTCTTCCTCAATAGATGCTCGCGCCGCAATTTCTTGCATTTGCAAGATATACCCATGATCGACATTTTCTGTGGCAAAAAAAATTGTTGACTTAAGTTTGTTGACGATATCAACCACTGATCGTAAATGATCAAATGCCTCCAGGAAACTGTAGCCCAGTCATATTATCGTTTCACTTCGGAATGAAAGATAATAAGCTGTAAATTGTTGTCTCAAAAGTCTTATATAATATCGTCGCGAAAATCGGTTTTACGAGAATATCTCGCTTCCTATACCTTAAATGAGATTTGCACCTACTATAAAGTAAAAATGTCTCCAATGTTCTAGTAACAGTTTTTTTCCCCTTTTTAAACAGTGCAGAAGATGTGTCACAGCTACTAAATGCGTGTAAAAATGAGATGTGTTTTTTAGAATATTGATCAAAGCTTTTAGAAGAATATATTTGTGTTTTAACATTGCCTTTGCCAACTTTGTTAAAGAAAATTTCCTGTTGATGTGATTGAGTACGTCCAATTAAAATAACGAGCAAATCAATATCTAATGTAAACTTTTCGACACTCGGAATGCACATTCACAGAACTTAAAGTATTCAAATACTCTATGTCCGTCATTTCTTGCAATACTTGCAGTTTTTAAAGTTTGTAAACAACGTACAACATTCACAGAAACACCTTCTGAAAGTGACTTATGACATATAAAACACAAATCAGCCATAGCTCTTAAAATTGCAGGTCCGTCGTTGAGAAGATACAATTTAATACTAACGATACAATTTAAAAATAACGAATATAATAGAACATCTGCTCCGGCCGTAAATAGAAAAAAGGTCGTAGAGAATATAAATAATTAAGTTACTTATTTTAATTAAATATAAATAATTAATAATTAGTACATAAATAATAGCCATTGTTTAGTAATAATATTTTTTTATTAAAAAATTAACTTTATACAACATACGATTAACCGTAACTTAGTCTTGACCTTGCATTAGGCCATATATGACTGCGCACTCTTTACGCTCTCTCTCAAAAACGGTTAATCGTATAAAAAAAAAAGTTGAAACAGAAGTTGTAGAGAATTTTATACTTTTTTTAATTTATAATAGGTGCAAATCTCATTTAAGGTATAGGAAGCGAGATATACGCGAAAACCCGGTTTTGAGACAACATTTAGGACTGCAAAACAAAGGTTTACAACAAATTTATAGATTATTATTTTTCATTCCGAGGTTGACCTCTTTTTTTGGCTAAGATGACTGGCTACTGTCTTTAAATACGGCATCAGATGCGGACTGATCAACCCGTAAAAACCACTCTGCCTCTGTGCCAGGCTTCATCCAGCGGCGAATACATTTTAGTTTAAAAGTATCATCTCCATTACAAATGCGTTCGAACTCATCAATCCATTTATATGCGTCGTATGCGTCCGTACCTGGGTACGGAACCATTGCTTCAATAACATCTTTGAGACTCGCACTGCACTGCATAGTATTCGCACGTAATTCGGCCAATAATCGTTTTTTTTTTTTCGAAGTATTCAAAATGCGTATTTTAAATGCAATGCTATATTTTTGTCTTTTTCTTACACAGTCGCACCAATGTGTTGTGTGTGTGTAGAACCTTCTAGAACAATGCACTAATACATTCGCAGCAATATTTCTTTGCAGTGACGCCAATTTCGATGCGTAATTTAATTTTTAATTTTCTTTGTGTAGGCGTTTTGCGTTGACCACTTCTGAAGCTGTAAAGGGGTGGCCAGCGATCAGTAGAAACAGTTAACAATGCAACAGAAAGTTCTTATTTTCAAATGTATTTCAATTTATTCGATTTAGCAATATTCAATAATTCAATTTAACAATATTCAATACGGAAGGAGCACAACCGCTCAGCTCTAATGTCGTACAATCACTGAATTCCTCTTCTCTCGCGAGAGCAACTGTTCTCTGCTTCTTAATTCTAGTGTTGATAGGTCAGTAACTGATTCAAATATTAACCTTAACGTATTATTACTAAAGTGTATCATATGCATTTTCCACTACTCTAACAATGTTCAATACTAACCCTAACGTGTTATAACTAAAAGTATATGAATATTACAATACCTTAACACTTGTAAATTACAAGCAACGGAGAAAACTGTGAAATATTAATCTGCCAAAGCAGCTATACAAATACTTTCCTGATCACAAATAAGCTTTACATTACATCGGGGGTTAAAATATGACACATAAATAGGCACTATTCTCGAAAAAAGTAGACTCAAGTTTTTCTAATTCAGGGACTAAAGTTTAGCTAAAGCATTAAATGAATCTTAAAATGAAGCCAAATAGCGTAAAAGTCGCCCAAAATTAATTGTAGTATTTCTCCAGCAGTTACTCCAGCATCATATATATCGTGCTCCATAGATATTTTTCTTATAAAAAATAAAAATGAGAACCGAAACTATTCCGGTATAAATGGTTTGGTATCGGTACGGTTCTTCGATTTTATTTCGGTTTCCAGTTTTAACCAAAAAAAAAAAAAAAAATATCGGATAAGGTTTCAGTTCTCAATTTGAATCGGTTAACGGTTTTATTACTTGATTTATTTTAAATTTTTAGATATGTTTTTTATAAACAAATTAAAAAAAAAAATTTGGCTTAACGTCACCACAATTCTTTGGGACTAGTTCCATACTACAGGAAACCCGAAGCTCCACGACGGAAACCTGAACTTGATTGGTGAACGGCGTCAGAGAGCACGTCCGAGCTTAAGATGGCTAGATTAGGTCTATGATGACCTAAAGAAGCTCCAGATTTCCAGCTACAGGTGCTGGCACGCACTAAACTACACCGAATGGTCCGCTTTCCTACGTGGTGCGCTTTCAAAGCTAACCCTCTCTAGAAAATGGTACCAAAAAGATGATATTCCATAAAATGATTGCTGTTTCCTGTAGTATGGAATTAGTCCCAAAGAATTGTAGTGAAGATACGCCAATTTTTTTTTTCAAATTTATAAATAAAAAACAAATCTAAAAAATTAAAATAAATCGGGGAATAAAACGGGAACGAAATTAACCGATTCAAATTGAAAACTGAAACCTGATCCGATATTTTATTTTTTTGTTAAAACTGGAACCACAACATTTATACCGGAATAGTTTCGGTTCTTATTTTTTATAAAAAAACTTCTACTTATGCCTAATGTACTTGTGCATAATGATAAAAGGAAAACAAAAAACAACTGATATCATGGTAATCAGTACAAGTATATGCATAGTGTCCTAATGCTAGATAAGAAATTAAAGAAGATATTAATTGATTGTCCTACTCGTTTGATCACGACCTGTATGATGATGGAGTATCTGCTGGAGAAGAACGTGTATGACTTCTGCGCCAACTTTGTAGTAGCAAATACCAATTTTTTTTTTATAGAAATAAAAGTCTAGGATAATGTTAATGAAATTGCTGTCGTTCTGGATCCAGCTAAAATTGCAATGATTAAACTTCAAAGTAAGCAATTAATTTTGCTCGACTTTTACTTTCAAATTGGTAAAAAGCTAATGGTTTAGCTAAACTTTTAATCCCTGAATTAGATAAACTTGAGTCTACTTGTTCAGGCATGAACATGAGATGTCCCAGCGAAAAGACAAACGCCGGACAAATGTAGCTCTATGCGTGCGAACAAACACTGGCTTTTAGCAGTGTATGTTTATTTATAATAGCCATCTGCTACACATTTATTTAGTATCGCCGTCTGCAGTGTATGTTTATTTAGAGTCTCAGCGAAAATTAATGAATAAAAAAGCAGCCGCTCGATAGAGCGGGGTAGTACATCCAACATCGTCAGCGCGTTTAGTATTCTTTCGAACTATTTTATATTCACGTTGACCCGTACTGTGAGAAGTGTGTGCCTTTTTATGTGCCACATTTATAGGCTCCCGATTAGGAAACTGCTAACTGCTTTGGCAGATTAATATTTCACAGTTTTATCCGTTGCTGAAAAAGTGCAACGACTTGAAAAAAATAGTGTAATTTTCAAGTAATTCTTTTGGAAGAGGAGCGCAACTCGATGCATACATGGATATGTGTAATAAGAATCACGAAGAAACAAAATGTAATGTATTGTTAAAAAAAATTCTATTAGCTCCAAAAATGTTTTTATAAGACTAAAACTATTAAAACAAAGAAAATGAACTGAATGCTGGTTAGAAACTTTGCCAGAACTATTCGAATTCTCAAAACTTATTTTGACAGCTCCAGCTACGCTAGTAACCGTAGAGCGTTTGTTTTCTGTCGTCAAGTTTATTATGAATCCGCTTCGCAATCGGAGACAAAACTCTGTATGCCATAATGTTTAAGATGTAATTATAATTAAACTAGAAAAAACGTTAACTTCCATATAAGACGTGTTTCAAACTTAGCCACAAGCTCTCATCAGTATGGTGCCCGCACAGTGCATCATGTTTCTCAGGAAAAACGCTGTCGCCCCAGCCATAGGTCCAGTGGAACGAACACCTTCGTGTTTCCAAACCTGTGCATGCTGAAGTAGACTTCTGGATGCTAAAGAGAAACAAAAATTAGAATGAGTTACGTTGCATTGGTGTTGTATTTTGGGACACTGTACAAATTATGAATTAGAAATGATTCACACATTCGGTGCTCTCCTTTTGGACAGCCCTGCTCTAAGGGCCGCCCAGAAAGAGAGCGGCAATGAGTCAGCAATTTATTTGCGCAGTAATGCAATAAATTAATGCACAATTATAAAAGAGTTTTTTTTTTTTGTTCAATTCTTTCTCTTTTTGTTTTAAATACTTATTTGATTCCTCTTCCTTTAAAATTTTATCAACTAAAATACTATCAAACACACACTCAACTGATGCTCACCAGCATGTTTTCAAGCGCACCCACAACATTTCGAGCCTAATGTCGATCGACATGCTCTACAATGTGAATCGCCCTTTACAGCATGACAGAGAAAGAGAATGTTCATTTCTCTATTCTTTCAAATGAAACAAAAGGAACCGAAAGCAAATTTAGTGTGCTGAGAGAGATAGGGAGAGAGCTGGGAGAGCTTTGTGATTGGCCAAGGGCGTAATCTTTTTTTTTAACTACCTTATACGCAATACTTTAGAGAAAAAACTGCATTCGTCCCTGCTCCTCTTCACATTCTTCTTCTAAAAAAATGAAGTGAATATTTTGTACTTAAGAGGGTTAAAAGGGTGTGAATGATTTGCTCTTAACTATTTATATATAGCTGATAAACAATTTCACCTTTCCAAGCATTCTATATCTGTTCGCATTGAGAAAAAAATATGCACAAAAATATTTCTCAATTTAAAATGACCTTGAGCCAGCTTTCCTTACAAGTTTTTTGTAATTGTAATTGTTCTGTTTTTATTGCGCTATGTCTTATTCATGGGTATTTTTAGAGAACATAACAATTGTATTTCTGTATCGTGGATTAATACTCTCGTAAATCACACAAAAGTCTAAATAAAATGGAATTTTTCAAAACAATTAGAGTTTTGCCGTGCGACATTCCTTGACTTTTGAAGTAGCAATAACGCTGTTATAGTCGACTTGCTAGGAGTTCTTGAGATAGGTCTACTTTACTTTATTTGGATACGCTGAATTCAGTGGTGATAAACTTTTTAATAGGTTAGCGGATGTATCCAAGCAAAATTTTAATTTGTAACTGTTTTGGCCAAAAGTGGTTATTTCAACTAATTTTATTCACCTAGGTTTCCTTATGGAACATAAACTTATTTATAATAATCACATTTGTTCAATAGTAAATAAAGAAGAAGGTGTACTTGGCTTTGTTAAGCGTTGGTCTAATGATCTAATTGATCTCGCAACCCGTTCTTTGCTCTCTGTTACTTTACTTCATAAAATTCTTATTGGTGAGATTGATTCTGCTTACTTACTTCAGTTCATATTACTAAATGTCCCCATTCGACCAACTCGCCACTTCGTGCCAATAAAATGGCCTTTTTGTACGACAAATTACGAGCTCAATAATTCACTCCGAGCTCTTTGTTCTATCTACAATAAGTTTTCACCCTATTTTTCTTATAAAACTTCCCTACACTATGTAAAAAACTCTGTACTGACAAATCACCATTCAATAAATTTGTACATTTCATTTACCATCTTCTATTTTCTTTATTTTTGTCATTGCGCCCGCTTGGACCACTGCCCAGGCTGTGAGCAGGGGCACAGTCGGTCAACCTGGCGGCCAAACAAAAAAAGTGTCCGCAACTTCCTTCTTACAGTTTTATGTTAATGTATAAACTTAAAATTGTTGTATTAAACGACTGTTTTATATATGTAGTTGCAGTTTTAAATAAATAAATACATACAACAATTTCCTGGTAGTTTCGGCATGTTAATTGAGCTGACATGTTTTGGAATAGTATGAACAGCCACCGGTTTCTTCCATTTAGTTTTTTGAAAAAAGTATCCTCTGCATATTCGACCATGTTACTTGACAGCTTGTTGCTTGGCTTAATAGGGAATACCTAACAGCTGTGGTCATCTGCATCTTTCCAAGCCCAGTTTCCTTCACACAGCCAAGTTACCTCTCTTCTTTCATTAATTTGTAAATGGTAATTTTTAGGTGAACTTCCACCTGGGAGGAGCTGGTTTCTCTGTAATTTGTGCTGAATTTTGTCGAGCTCGCCCAACATTTTGTTTGGTTCGATCAGGGAGGTTTGAACCTGTGGCGGCAATTTCCTCCCTGTAACGACCACATGGCAGTCGGATTGTATATCAATCTTCTTCTTGTTAAGCAATATTCTGATATCGCTTCGTTTTTAATGTCAAGATAGAAAAATTACTATTTATATAATAAATAGAAGTATTTTAAATAAAATATAGTGTGTTATCATCCGCATACCACGCTATAAGTGCAAGAAATTTGTAAGAAATGATTGTTTGTGAAATTGTGTTTGTGTATGGTTTAGGTTTAATGACAAAAATCTTCTTATTAGGGGGGGCAAAAAGCAGAAACAGTGATAAGAAAAGTATATGGTAACCAAGCTGTTAATATAAATGTTAACTATGACAGTTTACTAACTAGTTTTAAGTAAAAAAAAAACAAATATACAAAATGTTACTAGTTTAATTAATAGGACTAAACTAAACCCATTATCAAATGACGTCGGTAAAACAAACATTTTTAAGTTAAATTTAGTAACATACAATGTTCACGGATTAAAAAGAAAGTACGTATATCAAGATTTTTTCAAATACCTACCAAGCTTCGACATTTTTGCATTGTTAGAAATACATGTCGAGTATGAAACAACTTTTAAAGATTTTAACACTCATTGGCAATCAGCAACTCCCAGCAGCCGGTTTGGAAAAGCTATTGAAGGTAGGGTTTTTATTGTAAAGAAGAATTTAAAATATGTTGGCATTTAACCCAATCTTGAAATCAACAATGATGTGGTCATAATTTGACTAAAAACTCTTACATCGAGTTACACTCTTGTATCGCTTTATGTGCGAGGCGCCAACTGGTGTAACGATTTTAACAAAATCGAAGAAGTTTTCACTCAAAATACCAAAGGCGATTTTATAATAATGGGTGATCAGGAATAACAAGAGACAGCTGACCTTTGTCTGCAATATATTTGGAAAGTTGGCAGGACTGTCAGTACAAGTGAGAAGGAGCCTCTAGGCTTTTGTGATGACAACGGACTATTAGTCATTAATGGAGAACTAAGGGCGATTCTGAAGGCTTTTTTACTTATTTTAGTACAATGTGTTCGTCTGTTAACGATATATGTGCAATCTCCAGCGATATTGTAAAATACCAAATACAAAAAAAGCAACAATATAGAATATATTTTGAACACAAAATTAACACAGTGACATATAGCAAAAATTGGTGGAGAATAGTAAAAGATATAAGAGGTACACCATGTCAAGTTGGACCATACAATATATAATGCACCATGTCTATATGAAGATGAAGACCTGCATAAGCGAATAGAAATCGAAGAACTAAGAAAGATTTTAGAAAAAGTAAAGATAAATAAGGCCCCAGGGCTAGATAGAGTGCCTTACGAATTTTATGTCAATGTACCCGAACTATTTCTAAACGTGATAGTGAACATTTTCAACAATATTTCAAAAAACTGTAAATTAGATGACGCATTTATAACGACTATTATATTCCCTAGTTTTAAAAAAGGAAACCCGAAAAGTCCCGAAAACTATAGAGCTTGGGAAACACAAAACACAACAAGCTCAATGAATATCAAGCTGGGCTTAGAAAGAATTATTCGACAATTGACAATATATACAATTTATCGCTTTCTTTTTCGATTTCAAAACTATATTTGACAGAGTTCCGAGAAATTTGATAGTACATAAGTTGCACCAAATAGTTATGTCAACCAAGATAGTTAAGTTTATTGAGATTGTATACAGACAAACCAAATGCGGAGCATGGACTGGAGTTGAATTATCTAAGGACTTTGAAACACAGAGTTGTGTAAAACAGGGGTGCTTATTATCTACCCTGGTCTTTGCATTATATTTGAAGGATCTTCATGACAACCTTGATGGTGGGCTCTATGTTGACGACATAAGCATAGGACCCCTTCTCTATGCAGACAGTATTGTGATATTAGCTGACTATATTGGAAAAATCCAGCATATGATAAATGGAATGGAAAAGTACTGTGATAAATGGGGAGAGAAGATTAACTTGAGTAAGTCACAGATAATAATATTCCGCAAATGATTGCCAATTAGAGAAAAGTGGTTCTCCAAAGGATCGCAAATTATTTCGGTTTCAAATTAATACCTAATATGGCATTTGCTCCTCAAATCAAAGTAAAGAACTCGTATTGCGGCCTTATAATCAACAAATATGTGGTGTGTCTTTGTTGTACTCGCGGGTCTTTTCCAGAATTTGGCGTAAAGTGAAAATTTGGTGTGAAGCTACACTGGTACTGGCCTATCAGTGCAGCCGTGTATGGCTCCAGCCGTTCACACAGTACGCGGGACAGAATATTATATACTATTGAAAGGAGACAGCGGGGTCTAAAAAAGTTTCCACTTCTCCAAACGACCCCATTATATTCTAAGCTATTTATATTTGGGCAGACGGCAAGTAGCCATTCCAATTAATTTATGCTCTTAATGAGAAAAATATATATAGATTAAGTACAAATTGTAAAATTATTATTACTAAAGGGCAATCCAATTAGATAGCAATATTCGAACATGTTTCAAAAATGCGAATTTCACCTCACTTGCTGTAACAACTACAGATGGGAATTTATTTTTATAGTTTATAAGGCTGTAAATATATTAAACTATACGTAACAATTTTCATAGCATGATTGTCTCAAAACTAACTCTAGCACCTTATTTTGATATTCTGACTGTTTTAATTTTTAATTTGACAAAAAAAACTTAACATTTTTTTGCCAACTTGGGTTTAACTTAATAAACTTGGGGCCTTTAAACCAAATAGATTTCTTAGCTTTTCGACATCACAGCCTCTTGAAACTATATGACCTGGTTTACAATGTTTAGGAACGTGTTGTCAGGTAAAATCTGTAGACAACTCCTGTAATTCTACAACACGGTTAGCGACAAATGTTCTAAGCGTGGATGGATGCGTATTTATCCAGTGAAGCGTTACTTTTGAGTCTGTCCAAAAATACGACTTCCGATTTTACATTTCGTCAACAAAATTTTGAAGACTGACCACAATTCAGTCAAGATATGTGCTGCACTAAGCTCCAATCTGGAAATTGTCTTTGTTTTTGAAGGAGGAACTTTAGACTTTGCAGTTAAGACATTTGATTTAATTCGGTCAACACTAGCGCGTATATAAAAATAGCAGCCATATGAAAAGCTAGATGCATCAGAAAATTCATGTATCTGCACAGTTAAGATTCCAACTGCACACAGATATCATGGTATCGAGATTGAGGTAAGCTTAAATACATTTTCTTTAAACTTTTCCCAATCAGATTGTAGGTTCATTGGAATTGATTCATCCCAATCTAATTCTATTCGTCACAATTGTTCATGAAGGATTTTCGCTTCTGTGACGACTGGACTTAACAGATCGAGGGGATCAAACAGCCGATCAATTTCAAATAAAATATTTTATATATTTTAGTTGGTCTTAAATTGTCACTGGTTAAGATCCGGCTCGAAGGATCATGTTTATTTCTACGTGCAGCAGGAAAGCTTGCATCGTAGAGGAATTGGCACAACTTGCAAGATGTTGTGCGCGCGGCAGAGTATCCGGCGCAGCAGATTTAAATAGAAATAAGCGCAGACAAATAGTTAAGAGCATTGACTGTAGATGCAACAGACTGAGACTAATTGCAAGAGTGGCGTAAGAGCCATGTTTTCCAATATAAGAATTGGGTGCTGCCGAACTACTGATGAATTATGGGCAGAGGAGCAGAGTACCTGTAAAGCGATAGTTTACAAAAGCAGTGCGCTGCTGCATGCCATTGAGCTACAATCTGCGAAAAGAGCAGGAGTTGGCTCAAAAAAACGCAGATATAAAACGCAGATTAACCATTTTAAAATATATAAAAATCAATGCAAAGAAAGGGCGGTACCATTCGTTCCAATTGGGTTATTTTTGGAATTGTAACGTCAGACAGGCTAATACGGCACTTAACATTTAGCTGACAACTAGACCTATCGAATGGTATACCCATCATTGATTTTTCTTCTAGGGTTTGGCCAATATTTTTTAAAATGTGTTCACATTTTTCTGCTTTTCATTTTTCAGTAAACAACGTATACTCAATATACAAAACATTGCGTCTGTACAAAGATCTCTGAACAGACGGGAATTTTTCTTGATTTGGGTGGCAATAACCACAAAATGCGCAATTAGTAACATTCTTAATGGACAAACGGACAGGACTATATAAACCAGAGAACTGCAGCGGTGCACCGCAACAAAAAGTACACCGCATGGTTACTTGCGTATTTTTCTCACTTATGTATCCAAAACGCTCAACCAAATGCGAATTGGTGGTTTTTTTAATCACAGAATTTTTTTTACTTAGCTCAATGCGCATAAAAACTATTTACTCATGTTTTTACTTAGGCTGAGCAACAACACAGAAAAGTCTCTCTGAGTATATGGCATAATCTAATTGTAGCAGCTCTCCGAGTATTGAGCGCATTTATTACTTTGTTCTTCTTTGACCGATCGTTTTGTTGGTTTTGTATGTGTATTACACATGAGTCAGATTAAGCAGTCGAAGATGCAATTTAATATAACATGTATATTGTATATGTATACATATGCATGTAGACACTAACTTTTGGATTGAATGTACATATGTGTTGTAATAGCAAATTGAAAACGAAAAAATTTTCTTAAACAGTAATAAACAGATTTATTTAATATTAGACTTAGAAATAATACAGAAGATGGTCTTATATAGTAATATGTATGTTTTTGTTTATGTAAATTTTTTGTTTAAAGTTAGGCATATATATATATATATATATATATATATATATATATATATATATATATATATATATATATATATATATATATATATATATATATATATATATATATATATATATATATATATATATATATATATATATATATATATATATATATATATATATATATATATATATATATATATATATATATATATATATATATATATATATATATATATATATATATAACGTATATATATATATATATATATATATATATATATATCGAATCGAATCAAGCCCCCAATTGCTATGTTCTTCGTTGATTTGCGGCCAGCCAGCAACAATAAATCCATTTTTGATATTAAAAGACGATTGCGATTGTTAACATTGAACCCCCAAAGAGTTCAACTATCTTGTACAATGCCATAGGTGTCAAGAGTTTGGCCATACCCAAAGCTACTGTCGCAAGTCGTACCGATGCGTCAAAGGTGGTAACAGCTACAAGTCCTCTGACTGCATCAAACCACGAGAGGCCCCAGCTACATGCGTGCACTGCGAAGACAGTCATACCGCCTCCTATAGGGGTTGCAGAATCTACAGCGGGAACAAGGAAAACCTAAACAAGCAATATATAGTATTCATGCTCGGCCTACTCTTCCAGGCACCATACATACAAATACTTCCTCACAAGCCAGAAAGGAATCCATCAGCTACGCCCATATAGTAGGTGGACATGTAAATAACCTCCCAACCTGGAGTAACTCAAAGCACGTGTCCAGTGAAACAGATCATTCAATACTTACTCAGATTCAATCTATGATTCAAGCACAATTTGCGCAGATGACGCAAATAATGAGCACGATATAGGTTTTAAGCTGATTCTTTGGAATACTAATGGCCTATGTAAGTGTAGACCTGAGGTGGAAATGTACCTGAAAAGGAACAACATTGATATAATGCTAATCTCAGAAACTCATTTAACTGACAGATCATATTTTAAAATTAACGGATATAACCTAATTCATGCCAATCATCCTAGCGGCAATGCAAGAGGTGGTGCAGCAGTACTCATTAAATCGACCATTAAATACTCAGAGCGGGCACGCTGCACTTCTATTGGAAGCCTGGTACTAGCAGCTGCTTATGCTCCACCAAGACACCTTGTAACGCCACAGATGTACACTCAAATATTCACACAACTGGGCCGCAGGTTTATAATTGGAGGTGACTTTAATTCAAAAAACGCATGGTTGGGTTCTAGGTTATGCAATCCTAAAGGTAACGCGCTGTTGTCCTGCATTCACTCGATGCATCTCACCACACTGTCATCTGGAAATTCTACCTACTGGCCAACGGATCTTAACAAGGTGCTGTCGTTCTGGACTTTGCGGTGTCCTGCGGTGTAAATCCAAATCTAACCCACTTCCAGAACGATTTTATCTGCTATCTGATCACTGTGCTGTACTGCTTCAAATTAACTTACCCATAATAATCAAGAAACGAACGACTAGACTGATGAGGAAAAACTCTAATGTTGACATATTTAAAGCAAGAATTGAGGAGACGCTGAATCCCACTGTTCCACTGAACTCTGACGAGGACATAGAAGAAGCTGTTGAATCATTGACACGCTGCATTCATGATGCAGCAATCTTCTGCACTGTGTCTCACCACACTAGCTCAGTGAACTCACAGAGACCCCAAAGAGACAGATACCTGCACTCGGAAGAAGTAACGGAACAGCTGAGAATCAAACGTCGTCTCCGTAGAATTTGGTAGCTTAGTCGAAATCCACGTGATAAGGCTGCTCTTAACCGTGCAGGCAAAGATCTGAAGACACTTCTTTACAACCTTCGCAACGAAGCTCTATCAGAATATCTTCGAAACTCTTAGTCCAATGCGCTGGAGCACAACCTTTGGAACACCAAATACCTTAACAGGCCAACTAAACGAATTCCACCCATTGTCAATTCAATTCGGAAAGCAAAGTGAGAATTCAACGCTTGTTTTGGGAAAGACTTTTTTCGATAAACATAAAGCTTAAATAATTAGGACACTGCTTGCCTGGTATGCGAAATAAGTGGCATTGAAAAGAATTGATTTTTCAAACTTAGAAAGATTCATGTCAATTGCCATTGTATTTGGAAAAGTTTGAAACATTTCGTTATATAACAGGCAACAAATGTTTCAAAAGTATCCATGGCTGCCCATGACAACAACTGTGCACAAAGTTCTAGTTCACTAGAGACAGATCATTGAAAACACAGTTATACCAGTTGGCTTTTTGGAGAAGATGCATCTGAGTCATGAAATAAAATTTATAAATCAGACAGACACCATCACGCCAGAAAGAGTAGTAGAATAAACAATTTTATAGACATGTTTTAGCGAGGCATGATACTTCAGATTCTGAAATTTCATCAATTAATCTTAACAGGCGTATACGAAAGCATAAGCAACATTGTCTACCCTCAGGAGTAATTAAGTTGCTTACATGGTTTTACTTACATAGAGTTTTGAGGCGCACAATGGTTCAAAACCAAATTGACTTGGACAAAATTCGATTTTTCGATGCCAATCTCTCTCAAAAAGTAAGTAAACGTAAAGGTATATCTCCTACAACAACCCAAAAAAGAAAATCGCAAGGCGGTATAGAAGCTCCTCATCTTTGATCTCGGTAACGGATAGTGATAGTTGGTTCTCAGAACCAACTCACCACTCAAAAGCTAAATCTTCAAATGTTGGTATGAAAGATTCGGAACAAATAAACTCACCCAACAGATTTGAACTGCTGGATACTCCGGACATTGACTTATATCAAACTACGTAATCATCAAATCTGGCGAAAGTTGTTCCTCCCTCGCCGAAGTTGCCACCAATATTCATATCAGCTGTTGACAATATAGCAAACATGCAAAACAGTTTCTCCGATGTTGTCAGTAGTGATGGTTATACATACAAAGCTGGTCGGGACGGCCAAGTTCGTATCATGGCTAATAGTGAGGCAAACTATAGAAGCCTAGTCAATATGCTGATCCAGAAGAATGTGGAGTTCCACACATACCAGCTCAAACAAAAAAGAGCTTATAGAGCTGTCATAAGAAACCTCCATCACAGCACACCTCTTGACCACATTCGAAACGCACTGATTGATATTGGTCACTCCGTCCGCCACATAACGAATGTCAAGAATCGAATCAACAAGCCCCCAATTGCTATGTTCTTCGTTGATTTGCGGCCAGCCAGCAACAATAAATCCATTTTTGATATTAAAAGACGATTGCGATTGTTAACATTGAACCCCCAAAGAGTTCAACTATCTTGTACAATGCCATAGGTGTCAAGAGTTTGGCCATACCCAAAGCTACTGTCGCAAGTCGTACCGATGCGTCAAAGGTGGTAACAGCTACAAGTCCTCTGACTGCATCAAACCACGAGAGGCCCCAGCTACATGCGTGCACTGCGAAGACAGTCATACCGCCTCCTATAGGGGTTGCAGAATCTACAGCGGGAACAAGGAAAACCTAAACAAGCAATATATAGTATTCATGCTCGGCCTACTCTTCCAGGCACCATACATACAAATACTTCCTCACAAGCCAGAAAGGAATCCATCAGCTACGCCCATATAGTAGGTGGACATGTAAATAACCTCCCAACCTGGAGTAACTCAAAGCACGTGTCCAGTGAAACAGATCATTCAATACTTACTCAGATTCAATCTATGATTCAAGCACAATTTGCGCAGATGACGCAAATAATGAGCACGATATAGGTTTTAAGCTGATTCTTTGGAATACTAATGGCCTATGTAAGTGTAGACCTGAGGTGGAAATGTACCTGAAAAGGAACAACATTGATATAATGCTAATCTCAGAAACTCATTTAACTGACAGATCATATTTTAAAATTAACGGATATAACCTAATTCATGCCAATCATCCTAGCGGCAATGCAAGAGGTGGTGCAGCAGTACTCATTAAATCGACCATTAAATACTCAGAGCGGGCACGCTGCACTTCTATTGGAAGCCTGGTACTAGCAGCTGCTTATGCTCCACCAAGACACCTTGTAACGCCACAGATGTACACTCAAATATTCACACAACTGGGCCGCAGGTTTATAATTGGAGGTGACTTTAATTCAAAAAACGCATGGTTGGGTTCTAGGTTATGCAATCCTAAAGGTAACGCGCTGTTGTCCTGCATTCACTCGATGCATCTCACCACACTGTCATCTGGAAATTCTACCTACTGGCCAACGGATCTTAACAAGGTGCTGTCGTTCTGGACTTTGCGGTGTCCTGCGGTGTAAATCCAAATCTAACCCACTTCCAGAACGATTTTATCTGCTATCTGATCACTGTGCTGTACTGCTTCAATTTAACTTACCCATAATAATCAAGAAACGAACGACTAGACTGATGAGGAAAAACTCTAATGTTGACATATTTAAAGCAAGAATTGAGGAGACGCTGAATCCCACTGTTCCACTGAACTCTGACGAGGACATAGAAGAAGCTGTTGAATCATTGACACGCTGCATTCATGATGCAGCAATCTTCTGCACTGTGTCTCACCACACTAGCTCAGTGAACTCACAGAGACCCCAAAGAGACAGATACCTGCACTCGGAAGAAGTAACGGAACAGCTGAGAATCAAACGTCGTCTCCGTAGAATTTGGTAGCTTAGTCGAAATCCACGTGATAAGGCTGCTCTTAACCGTGCAGGCAAAGATCTGAAGACACTTCTTTACAACCTTCGCAACGAAGCTCTATCAGAATATCTTCGAAACTCTTAGTCCAATGGGCTGGAGCACAACCTTTGGAACACCAAATACCTTAACAGGCCAACTAAACGAATTCCACCCATTGTCAATTCAACCGGATCCTGGTGTCGCTCCAACGAAGAGAAAGCACAGACTTTTGCTTTACATCTGCAGAGAACATTTACATCTTTTAACTTATGCTCAGCTTCGGATGTCATTAGCACACAAACATTCATCGAGTCACCCTGCCAATTGGATCTGCCGGTACGACCGATACAGGAAGACGAAGTTAAAGTCATTGTGTCTAGTTTGAAAACAACCAAAAGTCTACAATGGTATCATTAGGTTCCATCACTTCCCTTCACAATGGAAGTGAGCGGAGATCATCACGATTCCCAACCCTTGTAAACCTGAACAGGATCCCGCCTCCTACCGTCCCATCAGCCTACTGGTGATACTGTCCAAGATATTCGAACGATTATGTTTGATCAGGTTATTACCAGTGCTGGAAGACGGTAATTTAATCCCTGAGCACCAATTTGGTTTTAGGAGTCAGCATGGAACCCCGGAGCAGTGCCACAGAATAGCACAAACGATATTGAGCGCATTTGAAGACAGGAAGTACTGTTCTGCAGCTTTTCTTGATATTAAACAGGCTTTTGACCGTGTTTGGCAATTAGTCAATATTCTCTGAGCGCCGATAAGAATGAGCAGAGCCCGTTGGGTCCCGATGCCAATGCAACTCCTAACCTATTAATTGTTTTCTTTATCACGACCAGCACTATTTATTATTTTTGTTTTTTTCATTGCACACACTTTTTTCCTTTATTTTTCTTATCACACGTTTCTAATTGCTTTCTGATCGCACTGTATTAACTAACTATTGTATCGCTGTATTAAATATATTGTTTTTTTTTTCATTAAATAACAAACGCGACGCGTCAATCGCCTCGTTCTTTTCCTTCTATTTTCTAGTAACTAGCAAGTTCTTTATTTCCTACTTTCCCTAATTTCAGTATTATTTTTTCATGAAAACAAATAAAGAATTACGCATTAAGTGCAAATACAACATTCGCCCATTAAATATCACACCCGCTCACTTCATACCATCCACGCCTCTTTTTTTCGTTACTTTCTTGGCTTCTATTGCTGCTGTTGTTTTTTTATCGGTTGTTGACTTCTGCTGCGTGTCAAGTTCACTCTTAGTCACTCAATTTCTTCGATCGGCTTGGCTTGGCCGGCCCTGCTTTGATGTTCGTTCGATCGCCTGTCGTGTGAGAGTGTTTAAGCATAAGCATGGTATTTATGCTCTTTATCTCCTAAGTCCCGTATACTTTCGAAGTGTACTGGGTATTTACTGATATCTATCTATGAACATATTAACGTGCCTTTTCAGCTAGATTCCTACCGCCTAAACGACTATATACTGCCTTAAATAATACACTACTTGTTTGCTTTGTCGAGCAGCGCTTCACAAAAATAAATTACGTTCAACTCAGTTATTTTTATCACTTATTTCTTTATTTATTAAGTTGTATTTAGTAGAATAATATGAATATAGGTGAACGAAGTAAATTTATGCATTTGTTTTAACATGTTGTGCCGTGCGAATCGAATTTTATAAACGATAAACCGAAACTGACGTTTGTTAGGTACGCACAATGGGGTTTTTTCAATATTTTTTTATGTCGATAATTTTGAGATAAACAAAAATAGGATACGGCATACTATCGGTATGCGTGGTAGGTTGGCAGTTATTTTGAAATTTTTTCATTCAGCATCATTCCAATTAGTTGTCGTGCGTCATACGTCTTGCACTAATAACTTTCCTTGTATCATCAACTCTGCCAACATTCCAAAAGGCCCGTACACGGACGTGACTAAAGTAAGTGATTGACGTTTAGTTTGGCATTTAGTGGCATTTACGATGAAAGTCTTTATCTAAACGATTCATTTTTAAGTCGAATACAAATTTATCATTAAGGCTATTCCAATGCATTCCGAGAATTTTCTCAACTTTTTCACTATCTAATTTAACATTTGCATCTGGTAGTTCGCTTGTTGCGCCGTTTAGTTATCAGCCTTAAAATTACCAATTGCGCTAATTGATGCATCTAGATCCGCCAACCCTGTCCTTCTCTGCAGTACGTGCGAAGTGGTAACGCCTTTTATCACAGACACCATAAATATTAGCTGTCTCCTCCATCTCTTTCAGCAAGTGACGCACGGATACGTAAATTTCGACACAATAGTTTAAAAATCGTAAAAGTTAATAGACACGCCGCCGGCTGCGCTGCCTGTTGATTTCATCACTGCCGTGAGCTCAGCATCCCGCTTGGTAAGCTTAACCAATTCACACTCCAAGTCCATCGCCTTGCTTCCACTAACCACCACAGCTTCATGGTTACCAATTGGTGAACTCTTATTGAGAGCAGTACTCACACGCATCGCTTCCGGCACCAATGTGCCTATCCATAGTGCCATTTTCTTGTAGCATAGCTCGTTCTTGTGCAATTCGTCTTTCTGTTGTACCTGCTCTTCCAAAGCCTTACTACCATCTACTGTCGCACCCCGCTCGTAATCCTGCAGTACAACCACCTCCTGCGAATCAACACCAGCCACACGCTTCACCTCCGTATGAAGTTGAGACATGTCTTCATTGGCGCAAAAAGACATTCAAAATGCACATCAACTCTTCTCTTGTACACTTAAGAATTTGTTGATACTCCATTTGGGAGCTTTTGAGGCACAACCCCACACCTGAATTGTAATTTCGGGTTTTTATTTATATCTTTTTTTTAAATTGACATCAGCGGCGTTCTTTCTTGATCTCCTTTTATTTTTCGTTACAGACTGTCCTTAATGATAAATTTATATCTATTGATGATATAAACACCGATAACTTCTTACCGATAACTTATTCTAAATACAACTATGCTTAAACTATTTAAATATTATCAGTTACATGTTTACATAATTTTAACTATTTTTAGAAGGTCCCAAAAAACTCCCATAAAATGAAAAATTAGCAAAAATCGAGAAAAAATAACATTCTATTTTTAAGAATGATAATTCCATTATTTTTGGATAAATAACCTAAATTGGTATTCTTAATCATCATTCCATGTAATTGCTAATTTGTTTAAACAAATTATTGTTAATTATCAAATTTTTATAAAATAAAGCTAAAAAGTTGCTTTTTTTGGAATTTTGCAACTCTGTGGGATTAAAATAACTCGTTATAAACGTAACCGTTGACCATACGATTTGTTTATAATAATTGTTTTAACAAATTTTTGTTGTTAATTATCAATCTTTTATAAAATAAAGCTAGAGAGGTGCTTTTTTTTGAATTTTGCAACTCTTTGCGTTTGACATAAATAAACAGAACCGTTAACCATACAATTTGTTTATAACAATTGTATAAACAAATTATTGTTAATTTTTAACTTTTTTAAAAACAAAGCTAGAAATTTTGAGTTTTTTGCCACTTTTAGTGTCTGTATTAATCATAGAGAAGTACTTATGTTAAGATTAAAATAAAAACAATTTAGTTACATACGAAAAGAGTATAGAAGAAAATTTATTCTTACTTAATTACTTACTTAGGTGGCTATATAACCGTCTATCGGTCAAGGCCGCACGTAGGAAAGTGCGCCATTCGGTGTAGTTTAGTGCGCACCGGCGCCAGTCGCTGGCAATCCGGAGCTTCTTCAGGTCATCATAGACCTGATCTTGCTATCTTAAGCTTGGACGTCCTCTCTCACGCCGTCCACCAATCAAGTTCAGGTTTCCGTCGTAAACCTTTAGTGCTAGAGCTTCGGGGTTCATCCGGATGAGGTGACCAGCCCAGTGCAGCCGCTGGAATTTAATGCGCTGGACTATGTCAACCTCATCATAGAGCTGATACAGCTCATGGTTCGTACGGGTCCTAAACTCGCCGCCAAATCTAAGGGGACCAAAAATCCTACGAAGAATCTTTCTCTCGAACACTCCTAAAGACGCTGTATCCGTTGACGTCAGTGTCCATGCTTCTGCGCCATACAGCAGGACCGGGATTATCAGTGTCTTATAGATTTTTATCTTCGTAGTTCGAGAGAGGGCTCTACTTCTAATTTGCTTGCTTAGCCCAAAGTAGCAGCGATTAGCAAGCGTGATTCTTCGTCTGATCTCTCGGCTAACATTGTTGTCGCTGGTAATTTCTGTTCCCAGATAGACGAAACATTGAAGTTGAAATTCTCCATACTCACATACTGTCCAAGACGCGCTGATGGTCTGCGAGTGGACATCAAGTACTTCGTTTTGTCCTCTTTCACCGCTAGGCCCATGAGACATGACTGTTTACTCGCCGTTCGTTGATGCCTATGATGTCTATGTCATCAGCATATGCGAGTAGCAACACTTCCTTATGGAAGATCGTGCCCGATCGTTCTACGTATGATCATTGGAGATTAAAAAAGTCGCACGATGAAGCATCACCCTGCCTGAAACCTCTCTTGGTATCAAAGGGTTTGGAGACTACTCTGACGACGCTTTGGGTGTGTGATAGCGTCATCATGCAAAGCCGAACGATCTTTGCTGGGATACCAAGTTCTGATAGGGCGTTGAAGAACTTCGTTCTTATCGGCGTGTCGAAAGCGGCCTTATAATCGACAAATAGGTGGTGTGTGTCTTTATTGTACTCGTGGGTCTTCTTCAGGATTTGGCGTAAAGTGACAATTTGGTCACTGGTCGACCTCTTTGGTCTGAAGCCGCACTGATACTGACCTATCAGTGCATTCGTGGCTCCAGCCGTTTACACAGTACGCGGGACAGAATTTTGTATCCTATTGAAAGGAGACTTATTCGCCGGTATGATCAATTTGGTTGCGTGTCTTTTGATCAGGACTGCGCCAGTAGCCTTGTGTATGTCTCGGTGTGGAAATCTGGTGCTACTGATTATAATGTTCCGACCTGCGGCGCAATGGATTAGCCTTTCTCCATTGCTGGAGGTAGCGTCGTGAAGGCTAAATTTTCCAACTGTTGGGCCAAAGATTCCTTCCCAATTTTGGCGTTGAAATCGCCAAGCATTATTTTTACATCGTGATTGGGGCAGCGCTCGTTAAGACGTGTGCACAAATCAATATAATATTGAAGTACTTAGCCTTTATACGTATCGCGGCCAGGCGCTCGTCCACAGGTATGAAACTCGTGACAAGTCCTCGTAGCTTCCTACTAACCACGAAACCGCATCCAAATTCGTGCTTCTTCGCATGGCAGCTGTAATAGATGTCACTGGATGCCTTTTTCGAGCAGCCCTGTCCAGCCATCTCATTTCCTGTATTGCGGTGGTGTCAGCCTTAAATTTGTCGAGGAGATCAACCAGCTGGATATCTGCACCAGCTCTGTGGAGGGACACGACATTCCAGGTGCATATCCGTAAATCATGGTCCTTAAATCGTTTGCGGGGGTCGTCATCATTGTTGGATTTTATCCGAGGCTTCCTTTGTGTCTTCACTGGTACGTTTTTTTTTGCGGTGGCGGGAACCAAACCCAGCGCACCAACCCCTAATTAAGGGGAGTGGTTGGCTTCTCACAATTTGCTCACCACGAAGATTCTGTGGATTACCCAGGGGATACGTGTCCTGCCAGACGTTTGTGAGCTGCTTGAGCCGTTTGCAAAAGAATCGTAATTTGACCGCTCCCAAGAGAAACGGCCAAAGAACTTTCCACTTCTGCAAACGACTCCATCCCCCCCCCCTCCATTATTCACAATCATCTTTTCGACAAGTTTGTTATTTTTCTATTAAAAGCTTCAAAAATTATACTCCGAATGGAGGGTTTTCCAGAAATCGTCTAAAATAAAAATGCAAAAGAAAAGGAACGACATTTTGTTGAAAACTTAAATAATTTGTTTGATATTCCTCACGCAAATGTTCTTCAACTAATGGCAATGGACGATAATAAACAGTTATTATTTAAACAAAGCGAATAAGGTCGTCCTGATTTCATGTGTGGTGAATTATCGATTCGATTACCGATGCACAAGAAGAATAACGGTTTTTATTAAATATTTGGATAGAAGAGAGATTACTTAAAAATTTGTGCCACCTTATCAGCGAAAGAGGCTTTACTGACTCTTCCCAACCACTGCCTTGCAGCCAGAGTAACTGCATCAAGATCTTGGCTTGCACGATAATAGGGGTAAGCCAGCCTGCGGGGTCAAACAAAGCCGAAACTTAAGAAAGGATCTGACGCTTTTTTACTGACAGAGTATGAGAATGAGTCTGTCATTGCATTCCATTTTATTCCGAGTGTCTTGGTAACACTGAAATCCGGCAGTTTTAGCAAATTTGAGTCAAGTAGATCGTCGAGAGCGATCCCCTGAAGCAGCTGTGCATTATTAGAGGAAATTTTACGCAGCTTGAAACTTGCACTTTTTAGCGTGCCTATCAGTGAGCTTGACACTTTTTCGCTGTTTGTGCGCGCCTGACAAAATGTCATCCACATATGTTTCTTTACGAAATATGGGATATGCCAAAGGGAAGGCATTTTTGCAATCACTTGCCAACTGGTGCAGGGTGCGAATTGCAAGATATGGAGAGCAGTTTACACCGAAGGTTACGGCATTTAGTGTAAAATCCTGAATAGGAGCTTCAGGAGACGTACGAAATATAACGCGTTGAAAGTCGCGATCTTCCTTGTGTACTAAAATTTGGCGATACATCTTCTCAATGTGGCCACTGAATACAAACTGGTAGAATCGCCAGTTTAGAATCACACCAACGAGATCATTTTGCAGAGTGGGCCCCGTCTCAAGAATGTCGTTAAGAGATTTTGAGATTTTTTTGAGGTATTAAAAACCACTCGCACTTTGGTAGTCATACTATGTGGGCGAACAACAGCATGGTGAGGTAAATAAAATGAGAAATATTTACCTTCTCGACATACTCCTTGCGGTGAAGTAGATGTCATATATTTCAGATCTAAATATTCATTGAGAACTGAGTGATACTCAACATTTAGATCTTCTTTTTAGCTCAGTGTGCATTGCATTATATTATACTGTGCAATAGCAGTACCACGAGATGAGCCGAGGGACACCATTTTCGGGAATTCCGATCGAAACGGTAAACGTACCACATATTTGCCATCTGGTTGTCGATAGGACTTATAAAAATTTTCACAATAGACATCCCGGTCTGAAAATTGGATCGGCTAAAGCAAGATTGTCAATCTGAGAGATTTGTGCCTTTGACCAATTTACAGAAGGCAGTAAATTGGTCAATTTGTCTAACACGATAGCTTGAACCGATATGGAGATGTTGCAATCTTTAGTGGTCAATGAGACATGACAGGCTTTACTAGACCTTTGAACAAATGTACCTCCCATACCCGAAATATTGGTTATTTCATGTGTTGTGTGGGTATAGCGGTATAGCTACGCGCGAATTTATATTGTCACAAAAGATAATAATGTTTTCACTACCACGATTGATAATTTAAGCACAATGACTCTTTTAATTTTACGTTATAATTTGTATTATTTAAAGTTTAATTAAAATTCAATAAAACCAAACGATATTTAGATCGAATAAGATTAGAGTTGAGAAAATCGAACTTAAACGCGTCCTACTTATATCGATCAAGCTTCTGCTCTGTATTTGGTGGGATCAGAAGGGTATTGTATGAGTTGCTGCAACGTAACCAAACCATCACTTTTGAACGTTACCAACACTGGTGAAAGTTACCAAGCAAAAACAGCCGGAATTTGCCAAAAGACAAGACAAGGTGGTTTTACAACGCTCGGCCACATGTTGCGAGATCCGTCAAGGAAACGTTGGAGGCGTTGAATGAGGATGTGCTACAAAGATAGGAAAATGTTGTAGCTACCGATGGACAATACTTTGAATAATATACATTGTAGCGTTTTTTATATGCATGTACACTCGAAAAAGTTTAGGTATACCACAAAATTTATAATTTTTAACATTAATCGCAAGTATGTCAGCTAATGTTTTATGTATTGAATCAAACTTTGTTTTATTATATAGTTTATAATTTCTCTTAACTAATAATATTTTGCTGCATTTTAATACCTAAAATTATAGTTTTTATTCATACAACATGTCGGAAAAGCCTTACCGCTAAAGTCTAAGTACAGCTGCATGCCAGAAGCATTGAATGAGCAAATATGCGATTACCGTTACCTAAAAACATTTTTAGAAATCCTTATCGCCATTTGGAGTTTTAATTCATTCTTTTTCAATCAAATGGAGTTCAAATCAATGTTAATAGCGCCATAGACAACAACGGAAATATAAATTGGTGCGGATAGGGGAAAAAATATTTTAAAGCTATATCTTGAGGGAAATCCTATAGAAAAATTGGAAAAGTAGTGACCAGAGCTCACTCATCAATACAAAAACTATTAACTTACTACACTTTTTTATATTATAAAGGAGCCAGAGATTTACTTTATGCGCAGTGTGCTCGGAGTCGTTGCCTTGCTGAAACCAAAACTCTTCTTGGAAACCAAAACTCATCTTCTAGGAACTTTAAAGCAAATTATCCTTCAAAACTTTGATATAGCAAGCTTGATCCATTATTGATTCAATAAATGTTAGTTTGCGAACACCATTGGCTGATATATTCACCCATGCGCGTTTGCTACTGGCTCATTAGCAATAGTTCTGCATAAACGAACCTGCAAAAACAATGAGGCACATCAGAGAAGCAATTATTTGTGTCGTCTGTACTCTAATAGAATTTTAGCATCAACAAATTTGTATGATGAGTATTATTATTCAGAGACTAGGTGGGGCGAAAACGATCCATGGTTGATCGAATTAGCCGCTTGGATGGACGATTGTGTTGTACGTAAAATGGAAACCGAACTAAACAATGCTTGAACTAAATATGCACGCGCAGTTCTGGCATTAGTCTATTCATGATAAAATGGCAAACCAAACTGTGCTCAAAAGAGAATAGTATTTCCAGATCTGACCAATTCATGATAGCTTAATCCCTATCGGAATATGGAACCTCTAAAAGAAACACCCTGTACAGGAGAAAAAGTTCAGCTATGTCCAACGAATGCAAGATGGTATAAATCAGTGTTTTTCAATATGTGGGTCGCGAAGCCAGACTCGGGGGGTCGCCAGCAAAAAGAAAAAGGCAAGTTACTACACTACAATAAAAACACAATTTTAGTGAGAAGGATAGGATTCTTTATTTTTCACGAGTTTGTCAAATCGTGGTGCTATTTTTGAAATGTTAATAATCAAATCAGTTTCTAATTGAAGTCTATTTCTATTTTTAGTTTTAAAATCCACCATTGCAGAGAATGTCAGTTCACATAAGTATGAAGTGGCGAATGGTACTAATAATTTTAAGCGTGCCGTCAGCAGCTAAATCTATAAGATTTTCTTTTATATTTGTGGTGAGATCAGCCAGTTCTATTTACTTATCCAAGAAAGGGTTTAGAATCCATCTACGCCCATTGTCAGCTTCAGAGTGCATGTCTGGAAAGTATGTTAAAAGTTTCTCTTGTAAATTATGCAAGCTCTGTACCATGCAAGGAATGTGAGCCCTTACTACAAGCGTTTGGTCTGTTGCATTATCTTCAACAATCTTTTGAACACATGGAAAAGACTCAAATATATTGTTTTGCAAAGAGGTTGACCATAAATTAAGTTTTGCATGAAATGCTTTGACTTTATCTTTAGCTGTTAAAATATTTTCTTCTCTACCTTGGGGATTCTTGTTTAAGTTATTAAGGTGGCTAAAAAGATCTGCCAAACATGCTAATTTCAAGAGCCAAACAGGGTCAATAAAATGATTAGCATATTCCGATTTTGAATCTTGTAAGAACATTAACAATTCAGCTCTCAGTTCTAGAACTTTTCTCAATACCTTTCCTTTGGATAGCCACCTGACCTCTGTGTGATAAAGAAGATTTTGATAAAGCGAACCCATATCTTCACAAATGATTTTGAACAGCCGAATTTGCAAGGATTTACCTTTAATAGAATTCGCAATTTTTATTACCTCCTTAAGCGCGTCGTTTAAATCAGAAGGTACTGCCTTAGCAGCTAGAGCTTGTCGATGAAGAAAACAGTGTGTCCATGATATGTCATTATCTATATTATCTGATATTGGCATTATCGATTTTAATTTTGCAACGAGTTCGCTATTTTTGCCAGTCATATCTTTAGCACCATCGCTACAAATAGCAATACATTTTTTCCAATTAATGTCGTAGTTGCAAGTGCTTTCTAAAAACATATCGTACAAACACTGGCCAGAAGTGTTTACAGGAAGTGCTTTGCAAAATAAAGTTTCTTCCATGATACTGTCATCTTCTTCCAAGCGCACAAATACTACAAATTGAGCACAATCGGAAACACCTGTAGATTCGTCAAACTGTAAAGCAAAATGTGGGCTCTTTTTTAATTTTTGGCCATATCGTTTATTCTACGTGAAATGGTATTATCAGAAAGTGGTATGCTTTTTAACTTGTTTGTCTCTTTTCTTGCTGACCATAATTTCAACCATATCTGGAGCTGCTGGCAAATTAAGATATTCGGTAATTGTATGCGGTTTCCCTGCTATAGCAACTCGATATGCGACTTTGCAGCCAGCTAGTAATGTTGACTCGTTGATAAGTGGATGCCTAAAAACAAACCATCAATATAAAAATAAACGATTGACCAATAAAAATTAAGCGCGCGGAAGCCTTGCACACCAAAATTAATTATAATTAGGTTGTAAGTAAACAACAAAGAAATTAACACTTTGTAACACTTCATGGTCTGCACTATAATAGCTTACCATCATAATGTCTATTTTTTCGGTTTTGATTCACCACCAACGCTATTAACACTCGTATCAGACGTTGAGGGCTGCAATCTTTTGAGAAACTTTTCCAATTTGCAAACGCGCGGAGCTAGCGAAAAAAACAAAATAATCACGTCCGTCGGTGACCGCGCGCAATTGGGAGTTGAAACAAAAGCCCATTGCGGGTGGCGGCGGCGGGTGGAGTGGGGCACTTGTTTGCTCTCGTCGCCCGCGCAAGCTGGTAGCTTTACCAACTTACCTCGTACTTATTTTCAAAACTCTCGCGGTTTCTTGCAGAATGAATAAATGTACCAAAATAGAAAAAAAAAAACATTGACGTAGTCTTTTGAATTATTTATTTGTCTGTCTATGGCACAAGGGGGTCTCCAGAATTTTTCAACCTGTAAAGGGGTCGTGAAATCAAAAAGATTGAAAAAACACGGCTATATATCAATACTTTCGGTAGAAACACCTTTTGTGGATACAAAATGAAGGATGCTGCTAGATATGTTTTTGGTGGAAACACTGCATTAAAGTCTCTGAGATCTCGTTGTTCGCACATATGAAGAACGGATGGGCATACGATACCTATATCGACTCGACTTTTGATGCTGATATATGGGGTCAGCCACATTTCGTTCTGCCTGTTACATACATTTTCAAAAACTTAGTATACGCTTCCAGGGTAGGGCATAAACGTAGATAAAATTACTCCACATTCTTGAGGAGTTTAACGCATCATGACATTTTGGCGTGTATTTTGCAAATGTCAAAGTCAAACCGTTGAAGAGTAAGTGATACGATTGACATTACTTTGTTCGATTTGGTACTTTGCTTTGTAAATTGATTCGATTCGTTCTTTCGTTGCGAAACGAATCAAGTTCACACAAATAAACATGTTTTCGAACTTGCCTATGTTTTCATCAGCTGATTTTTATTTGCTGCCTCATTTACACTTTAGATTGGCTTTACATTATATTACAGCATGTCCATTCTGTCCCACGAATTTTTTTTATTTTTATTTCCCAATTGAATTATACGTCTGTCTACAAGACAGTTCATTTTGTAACATAGTCTATGGGGTAAATAATAATTGAAAAAAAAAAAACAATTTCTAGCAATTATATTAATACTTTTGTTCGAATATGCTATGCAGCAACCTTATTCATTGTCATTGTTCATTGTCAAAGAATGTGGCATAAATTACATGGCACAACAATTGATGGTAATGATTAAAAAATAAAAAAGAATAAGGTTATTGTTAAACTAGTAGTTATAAATGATTTGGGAGGTCAACTGGTCCTATCCTTTTAAGACGTCGTCTAGTTGTCAGTTCCAAGAGGGTTATCTCGATGTTACAATGAGCCATGATTCGAGTGTGATGCATTCTGCTTACTGATACTATTTCCTTTTTGATTATGCGGATGTTAAGATCTCGATGTATATCTGTGTTGGAGATATACCATTCAGCTCCAGTTATTTGTAGTAGTATTTTTGACTGTTACCGTTGGATAATGTTGATATTTGATATTTTGGATGTGCCCCATATCTGAAGTCCGTAAGTCCAAATTGGTTTTATTATGCTTTTATATAGTAATAATTTATTGTTCATTGACAATTTGGATTTTTTGTTAATAAGCCAGTACAGTTATCGATAATTCTCTTTAATCTGATTTCGCTTTTTCTCAATATGTAATTTCCAGCTTAGTTTACTGTCCAAATTTATTCCTAAGTATTTTGCTGATTTTTCTAAGGGTAGGTCTTTATTGTTTATTTTGAGGGGGATCGGCAATACAACACTTCTAGTTGTAAAGATAACTTGTGTGGTCTTGCTTTCGTTAATTTTTTTACGCCCACTTACTAAACCAAGCTATGGTGTTGTCTAGTATACTTTGGAGTTTTTGGGAAGCTACATTTATGTCATTGTGGAATTGTATCATCTGCAAAAGTTGCAATCATAGAAGACGACTCCTCGGGCTTTGGTAAATCTTGAGTGAAAAGTAAATAAAGAAGGGGTCCCGTGAATGAAAATACAAAGGTGATATTATTAATGCAGTTTTTTGTTTCTGTATTGTCGGCTACAATTAGTATCGTCCGACTTTCTTTTTGTTTAATGTCTTCCACCAAGCCCAGTGCTTATTTGTTTTATCTTAGAATATTTTGTCTTAATTGCTTGGTTTGTCTTTCTGCACTAAGCCTATTCACAATGTTGTTTATCGTTTCAAAACAAAAATAAAAAAGCTTGTTTTGTTCGTTGCAATATTTTTTTTTTCGCTACCAAGTGAAATGAACATCAGTGTTTTTTGTAAATGCTTGACAACGAAAGTGTTTTGCAAGAGTCTAGTAGGAATGCTTATAATAGGATATAAGAGAAAACGTTAACTTCGGATGGAGCATAGCTTAAATATTCTTCACACTTACCATATGCCCGGCAACGCTGTAATTTACTTGTTTTTAAATTTTTGAAAGGAGAGTTTGTAACACAAGGTGCGGCTGCATAACTTCCTTTTTCAAAAAAAAAAAAACATTTTATGAATCAGATTTAGTTTTTTTTAATAATGAAGGTTCATTGTCTAAAGATTTGTTTTATATAGTAGGTTGTGCCCCATATTGTCCATACACTGAAGAATCCGATTTCTGACGTTTATCAAAACTCATAGTAACGTACCAACTTTGAAACATATAGTCTTTGATTGGATTGTCTTAGGTCGTTACAAGTCAATGGATATGGTGAACACACATGCTACAGCTTTGGTTAATTTGATTCAAGAGACGTGTCCTATTGATTCAATTGTGAGAAAGTGCTGGGAGTTGCAAGTTATTCCAAATGCACCTACTACAAGTTTGTATATAATTGTTCGATTACCGTCGGGTCGGTTTCGCGTGTCATTACCATTCAAATCGAGCCCAGAAGGATTGGGTATTTAGTTTGCAACGGCAGAAAGACGATACGTGGCTTTGGAGCGCAGACTAACAAACCAACCAGAGGTGCAGTCGATTTATATTTCTTGTATGAAAGAATATATAATGCTAGGCCATATGACGCTAACCGATAATCAAATTCCGAGAGAGCCGCATTTTTTCATACCACACCAATGCGTGCTAAGACCGCAAAGCACTTCCACTTAATTGCGGGTGGTGTTCGACGCGTCAAGCAAAACATCATCCCAAATATAGTTGAATGATCTCTTAATGGTTATGCCTAAAATACAGCCTTGTCTGTATTCCACTCTTTTGCGTTTTCGTTGTAGAGCCTACGTTATTACAGCAGATATAACAAAAATGTACCGTCAAATTGAGATTGACGGGAATCAGCGACAGTTTCAGCTGATTGTATGGAGGGAGAAACCTTCTGAAACGCTTCAAATTTTCAAATTGTACACTGTCTCGTTTGGCACAGACTCCGCTCCGTTTCTAGCGATCCGTTGTTTAAAGCATTTGAGCGACTTGTATGCTAGTTCACACTCGCTTTGTTCACGCGCTATAGCCAAAGATTTTTATATAGACGATTTATTATCAGGAGCTGATACACTCGAGGAATTGAATGCTTTACGTCAAGAGGTGGTGGAAATACTAAGTTCTGCTGGGCTCCTACTCACGAAATGGGCTTCAAATAGCGAACTAAAGCCTCTTGAATTGTCGGTCGTACCAGTAACTTTGGGAGAACATGGAGATACAAGAACATTAGGACTCGTGAGGAATCCGAAAGCTGATTCGTTTAAATATTCACTACTGAAAGCGGAGCAGACAGAAGCACCTATAAGACCGATCTGTCTTATCGTTCACTGCCCATTTATATGATCCATTGGGGATGCTTATAACAAAGGTACAAATTCTAGTTCAGGAGATATGGATACTCAAACTTGGTTGGGATGATCCTATCCCATTAGAACTCCGCCAGATATATGAGGAGATAAGTGTATGTTTTTCAGATTTGAACGCAATTGCTTTACCCAGATATATTGGAGTGACAAAAGACAAACCTTGTCAAATTTATGGCTTTTATGTGCGAGTTGTGATGCCACAGGGCATCGCAGTTAATTTACTAACCTCAAAGTCATAAGTAGCACCATTGAAAACCAAATCTATTTGTTGGCTAAATTGTTGGAGAAAGTTTTTAGAGAGGTGGAGTTTGCAGTTGAGCGTATTGTGTGCTGGTCCGACTCTGAAGTCGTCCTGCATTGGCTGAAGCAACGCCCATCTACAATGAATACTTTTGTCGCGAATCGTGTTGGGGACATTCAGGAGCTTACGCCAGAGGTGGCCTGCTGATTTGGAGTCACGTGGGTGCACGATCAGTGAGCTGAACAAAGTGATTTGGTTTGGTGGCTCTAATTTTTTGAAAAGGATGCTCATCAGTGGCCTCAAATGATCATGTGACTCCTTCAAATGAGCAAATTAATTTAGAAAAGCGGAAAGTAGCGACTGTGCTCACTGCGATTTAAAAAGATAAAAATTCTATACTAGAATTAATCGAGAATTGTTCATCGTATATGAACATTTTGCAAATTGTCTCATATATTTATATTTATTTATTTTATTTTTATATGAAAATAATATTGATCTGGAACTTATATCAGAAACCCATCTCACAAAAAAACATTTCATTAACATCACAGGGTACACTTTGTTTAATACTAACCATCCAGACGGAACGGGTCATGGGGGCTCAGCAATAATAGTAAAAAATAAAATTAAATTTACTGAAACTAAAAAGTACATCTTCGATTATATCCAAGCTACTTCCATTTATTTATTTGATCAGTTTGGTCCCCTGACTAATTCCGCCTTATATAGTCCCCCAAAAAACAAAGTTACTCTATACCAATATAACAGCTACTTTAAATCTTTAGGTCCTAGATTCATAGCTGCAGGTGATTTCAATGCAAAGCATAGAGCATGTGGCTCCCGGCTTACAAACAAAAAAGGTGAAATACTTCTCGAATCGATTTACACCAACAATAGCACGTATCAACTGGGGAACCTACTTACTGGCCAACAGATCCACGTAAAGTGCCAGATCTCATAGACTTTTCTGTTATCAAAAACATTAGTATCAAACACATTTCCATCAAATCCCGTTTTGAATTGTCTTCTGACCACTCTCCAATTCAACTTGACTTGACTACTTAACTTCTCTTGCTACAGACAACCCGAAGCCAACCCTCTATAACTCTAAGAGCGACTGGCAAGCATACAAAGAATTTCTAGAGCTACATTTACGACCGGATATTTCTTTAAAATCTCAAAATGATATTGAAAGTTCTGTAATATATTTTAATGACACTGTAGCTGAATCAGGTCTTAGTTCTACCCCTATATTAACTCTAAAAGGGGCTGCCAAGTATACACCCGCATCCATTCGACAAAGCAAGCTACAAGATGTCCCGAAGATAAACTGAAACTTATTAGATCGACTAAAGAACTTAAAGAAGCTCTTAAGGGAAATGCAAATAAAAGTATAGAAAAGTATGTAACTCACCTGACTCCAACCATAGACACTAATTTCTCTCTTTGGAAGGCTACTAGAAAATTAAGTAGAACCACCACACACACCCCACCACTAAAGAAGCCAGATGGCACTTGGGCCAAAACAGATTTTGAAAAATCTTCAGTCCTTGCTGAATTTTATCAAAAAACTTTGTAAAGGACTCCCGGTTGTCCCGGGTCAAAGGCTGGGAAGGCTCAGCGTTTGCTTTACATAAATTTGTATTTGCAGACCCTGAGGTAAGGAAACACTTTATTGTTATTTTTTGTTTAATTATTATTTCCTCCTATATTTATGTTGATTATTCTTATTTATCCTTGCTTAATTCGTTTATCTTTACGTTGTATTCGTTTCTTCCTTCTCTGCTGGTGCGTTTGGTGAGGGTTCCGTTCAGTCTATTTCGCTCCTTCACTGCTACACTCGGCTATGTCATGAATGATCTGTGTGCCAACCAAGTCTCAGCGTCCGTTCCAGCGTCACCTGGTATCCCGCGGTGATGTCTTTTGTGGACTTAAACCCCAAGGACGTCACTGGGCACTCAATATCCTCGTGAGAGTACGAGTCGTATTCCTCCTCAAATAACCAATTCCTGCCTCACCACCAATGCTTTTATCATTAGTGCCTTTGCGCTAGTGCAAGATCTGAATACCATTTTAACTTGAATTATTCCTGCTCCACTGCAAGTCCATAATTCTAAATTAATTTCACTTATCATTAAAACTATATCCTTGTTCCAATGCCAACTTAAAATTGAACCACTTATTTTCCTAGAGCGTTAGTCCTCAAATCCTTCTGAGACCCAATGCTCAACTTCTGAATTCCTTTCAACACCGAATAATCAAATCCTTTTATTTGATTCCAATGTTCAAATTCATTCTTTAAACCTCTGTATTTTTTTGCGACCCACTGCTCACGCCTTTTACTCAAATCTTTTGACCCGAATATTCTCTCAATGAGGACCAACCTCAATATCCTTCGCGGCCCTTAAACCGAGTGCCAATTTGTACTCGACAAGAGACAAAAATCATACACAACAAGCGTCCAAAACCATTTGACTAAAAGCCAAAACAATACTCAACAAGAGTCCAAAATCCTTTGACCAACAGCCAAACAATACTGAACAAGAGTCCGTAACCCACTGACTAATAGCCAAGACTATACTCAATAAGAGTCCGCAATACAGTCTCCTACTGCGAAAAATGTTGCTCCTTTTATAGCACTGTCCTTAATTACTGGTCCCGTTGTATGACGCCAGATTGTCGCGCCACTCCTTCTTTATACCCCTGCGCGCTGATGATTTTACATTGATTTCTTATGCATTTTGGATGTCATTGCCCAAAAACTCATACAAAATACATTGTCCAACAACAACCACATATAAAGTTCATTTCGCTATTTCTTTTGAACTTTTAGCGTTCCGTTAAATTTCGGCAATGTTATTGGCCCATCGATGACGTCATCCCTTCAGCCACAACAGTTGCATACATATTGGCACTGTTACATAGTTCGAGCGGCTGTAATAGTTTAAATTATGCCTCTGTAACCATAACATTCCTTAACATTGTCCGTTTTTGGTACTGCAAACCCTTTAATTTATATCCTGGTCCTTCGACACTCTCAGGATCACTTGCAGGGCAATGCCATCTTTCTTTGCCATGTGTAACCATATACCCTGTGCCTTGCAACTATTTCTCTTAACTTCAATAACCTGTGTCCGTTAAATCACGTTTGTTTCAGTTAAACAATTCTCTGTTTTACTTTCCGGCACTGGGTTTTACAGCTTTCTTGTACTCAAAACCGACAATACTATCGAATTAGCATTCAAAATTGACCTGCATTGCAATTGTAATGCCCCTTATCATTCATATCCACAATCCTTAGCGTTATAAGTCCTAGAATAGAATTCCAAGCCGCCTTGTAATGGCCGGTGACGTCTTTAACCATAACAGCCCTTGAAGTTCATAATTCTGCTACTGCTGTTAACATTTCCCTCCTCTGTAGTATTTACCAGCTCTATTTCGCTGTTACCACCATACCAGCTGTTAACACCCTGTTGCTTGACATATCTGTTGTCCCGCTCTGTGACATTCATGATCGCATTGACTCCCTAGTTTTGGCACAGATGTGACAACATCAGCTGAGCATAAGTTTTGTGAGCATGAAATTTAACGGAAATTTCATTCCCTCACAACTTTTGTGAACAATCCACAAAAATGCGACCATATCGCATATTCATCAAGCTGCTCTTTTTCCACCCTTCCAATCCGATATGTAACTGACAATGAGATAACAAAAGCTATTGATAAAACTAAAGTAAAAAATCGGCCGAAAGCTATACGCTATCTCCGAAATTTGTTCAATGCTGTTATTGGACTAAAATATTTTCCAAAGACATGGAAGATAGCAGAAGTCATAGCTATACCTAAGCCTGGCAAAGATGGCACAAATTCAGCTTCATATAGACCGATAAGCCTCTTGCCGATTTTATCGAAGAAAGATTACAACCCATACTTGACAATAGCTTCATTATACCTGACCATCAGTTTGGATTTAGAAAACAACACTCAACAATTGAACAAATACATAGGGAAGTTAATAAAATTTCAACAGACCTTGAAGAAAATGTAGAAAAGGCTTTTGACAAGGTATGGCATAAGGGATTATTATTCAAACTAAAATCCCTACTTCCGCATGACTTCTACCTACTGCTAAAGAGTTACTTATCATATAGGCACTTCCATTTAAAAGTTAAAGACGCTTTCTCTCAAAAAACAGGAGCTGAATGGTATATCTCCAACACAGATATACATCGAGATCTTAACATCCGCACTATCAAAGAGGAAATAGTATCAGTAAGCAGAAAGCATCACACTCGAATCATTGCTCATTGTAACATCGAGATAAACAACATACCCCTCTTGGAACTGGCAACTAGACGACGTCTTAAAAGGATACGACCAATAGACCTCCCAAATCATTTATAACTACTAGTTTAATAATAACCTTCTTAGTATTTTTATTATTTTTTAATCATTGCCATCAATTGTTGTGCCATGTAATTTATGCTACACTACTTGACAGTGAACATTACGGTATCTCACGAGAGTGGGGCAGCCGTATGTATTAGCTGTACGTGGTGGATGCATAGGTTGCTGCATAGCATATTCGAACAAAAGTATTAATATAATTGCTAGAAATTGTTTTTTCAATTATTATTTACCCCATAGACTATATTACAAAATGTACTAAGTGTCATGTAGACAGACGTATAATTCAATTGGGAAATAAAAAAAAAAAACAAAAAAATTACTTCTTATATGCTTCGCTTCGTGAATGGCATAAATAATAATTATGTCTCATCATTTGTTATTACTGCTCAGGAATTGGAGAGTTCTTTTTTGACCGTTACGAAAGCTATACAGTAGACAGCGTTTGTGAATGAACTGAAGAGGTTGGAGAAGTGTTTAGTCCTGCAGCCTTCCTATCAGAAGTTGACACCATTCATGTGCAAATACGATGATGGACGCCGGGTTATTTCACTCTTGCGAGTCGGTGGGCGTTTACTCAACGCTCCATTGCCTCAGGAATCAAAGTTTCCTTTGTTAAAGGTTGACGATTTGTCGAATTGTATATTCAGTATTTACATCGGAGCAACTGCCATGCAGGCCCTCGGGTTTTAGTTGGTCTACTCCGTCGAAAAATTTGGTTGGTAAATGCACGACAGATCTGCAGCGCTGTTGTTCGTCGTTATTATTGTCTCAAATTATGGGAAACTTACCCCATGACCGATTAAATGTTCAATACCCATTCGAAATCAGTAGAGTGGACTTTTGTGGTCCAATTAAAATTTCACTAAAAATACGCGACAAGCCGCCTATAAAAGTGTACATAGCAGTATTTGTGTGTTTTGTATCCAAAGCTGCTCACTTAGAATGCTCACACATAATGCTAGGCCATATGACGCTAACCGATAATCAAATTCCGAGAGAGCCGCATTTTTTCATACCACACCAATGCGTGCTAAGACCGCAAAGCACTTCCACTTAATTGCGGGTGGTGTTCGACGCGTCAAGCAAAACATCATCCCAAATATAGTTGAATGATCTCTTAATGGTTATGCCTAAAATACAGCCTTGTCTGTATTCCACTCTTTTGCGTTTTCGTTGTAGAGCCTACGTTATTACAGCAGATATAACAAAAATGTACCGTCAAATTGAGATTGACGGGAATCAGCGACAGTTTCAGCTGATTGTATGGAGGGAGAAACCTTCTGAAACGCTTCAAATTTTCAAATTGAACACTGTCTCGTTTGGCACAGACTCCGCTCCGTTTCTAGCGATCCGTTGTTTAAAGCATTTGAGCGACTTGTATGCTAGTTCACACTCGCTTTGTTCACGCGCTATAGCCAAAGATTTTTATATAGACGATTTATTATCAGGAGCTGATACACTCGAGGAATTGAATGCTTTACGTCAAGAGGTGGTGGAAATACTAAGTTCTGCTGGGCTCCTACTCACGAAATGGGCTTCAAATAGCGAACTAAAGCCTCTTGAATTGTCGGTCGTACCAGTAACTTTGGGAGAACATGGAGATACAAGAACATTAGGACTCGTGAGGAATCCGAAAGCTGATTCGTTTAAATATTCACTACTGAAAGCGGAGCAGACAGAAGCACCTATAAGACCGATCTGTCTTATCGTTCACTGCCCATTTATATGATCCATTGGGGATGCTTATAACAAAGGTACAAATTCTAGTTCAGGAGATATGGATACTCAAACTTGGTTGGGATGATCCTATCCCATTAGAACTCCGCCAGATATATGAGGAGATAAGTGTATGTTTTTCAGATTTGAACGCAATTGCTTTACCCAGATATATTGGAGTGACAAAAGACAAACCTTGTCAAATTTATGGCTTTTATGTGCGAGTTGTGATGCCACAGGGCATCGCAGTTAATTTACTAACCTCAAAGTCATAAGTAGCACCATTGAAAACCAAATCTATTTGTTGGCTAAATTGTTGGAGAAAGTTTTTAGAGAGGTGGAGTTTGCCGTTGAGCGTATTGTGTGCTGGTCCGACTCTGAAGTCGTCCTGCATTGGCTGAAGCAACGCCCATCTACAATGAATACTTTTGTCGCGAATCGTGTTGGGGACATTCAGGAGCTTACGCCAGAGGTGGCCTGCTGATTTGGAGTCACGTGGGTGCACGATCAGTGAGCTGAACAAAGTGATTTGGTTTGGTGGCTCTAATTTTTTGAAAAGGATGCTCATCAGTGGCCTCAAATGATCATGTGACTCCTTCAAATGAGCAAATTAATTTAGAAAAGCGGAAAGTAGCGACTGTGCTCACTGCGATTTAAAAAGATAAAAATTCTATACTAGAATTAATCGAGAATTGTTCATCGTATATGAACATTTTGCAAATTGTCTCATATATTTATATTTATTTATTTTATTTTTATATGAAAATAATATTGATCTGGAACTTATATCAGAAACCCATCTCACAAAAAAACATTTCATTAACATCACAGGGTACACTTTGTTTAATACTAACCATCCAGACGGAACGGGTCATGGGGGCTCAGCAATAATAGTAAAAAATAAAATTAAATTTACTGAAACTAAAAAGTACATCTTCGATTATATCCAAGCTACTTCCATTTATTTATTTGATCAGTTTGGTCCCCTGACTAATTCCGCCTTATATAGTCCCCCAAAAAACAAAGTTACTCTATACCAATATAACAGCTACTTTAAATCTTTAGGTCCTAGATTCATAGCTGCAGGTGATTTCAATGCAAAGCATAGAGCATGTGGCTCCCGGCTTACAAACAAAAAAGGTGAAATACTTCTCGAATCGATTTACACCAACAATAGCACGTATCAACTGGGGAACCTACTTACTGGCCAACAGATCCACGTAAAGTGCCAGATCTCATAGACTTTTCTGTTATCAAAAACATTAGTATCAAACACATTTCCATCAAATCCCGTTTTGAATTGTCTTCTGACCACTCTCCAATTCAACTTGACTTGACTACTTAACTTCTCTTGCTACAGACAACCCGAAGCCAACCCTCTATAACTCTAAGAGCGACTGGCAAGCATACAAAGAATTTCTAGAGCTACATTTACGACCGGATATTTCTTTAAAATCTCAAAATGATATTGAAAGTTCTGTAATATATTTTAATGACACTGTAGCTGAATCAGGTCTTAGTTCTACCCCTATATTAACTCTAAAAGGGGCTGCCAAGTATACACCCGCATCCATTCGACAAAGCAAGCTACAAGATGTCCCGAAGATAAACTGAAACTTATTAGATCGACTAAAGAACTTAAAGAAGCTCTTAAGGGAAATGCAAATAAAAGTATAGAAAAGTATGTAACTCACCTGACTCCAACCATAGACACTAATTTCTCTCTTTGGAAGGCTACTAGAAAATTAAGTAGAACCACCACACACACCCCACCACTAAAGAAGCCAGATGGCACTTGGGCCAAAACAGATTTTGAAAAATCTTCAGTCCTTGCTGAATTTTATCAAAAAACTTTGTAAAGGACTCCCGGTTGTCCCGGGTCAAAGGCTGGGAAGGCTCAGCGTTTGCTTTACATAAATTTGTATTTGCAGACCCTGAGGTAAGGAAACACTTTATTGTTATTTTTTGTTTAATTATTATTTCCTCCTATATTTATGTTGATTATTCTTATTTATCCTTGCTTAATTCGTTTATCTTTACGTTGTATTCGTTTCTTCCTTCTCTGCTGGTGCGTTTGGTGAGGGTTCCGTTCAGTCTATTTCGCTCCTTCACTGCTACACTCGGCTATGTCATGAATGATCTGTGTGCCAACCAAGTCTCAGCGTCCGTTCCAGCGTCACCTGGTATCCCGCGGTGATGTCTTTTGTGGACTTAAACCCCAAGGACGTCACTGGGCACTCAATATCCTCGTGAGAGTACGAGTCGTATTCCTCCTCAAATAACCAATTCCTGCCTCACCACCAATGCTTTTATCATTAGTGCCTTTGCGCTAGTGCAAGATCTGAATACCATTTTAACTTGAATTATTCCTGCTCCACTGCAAGTCCATAATTCTAAATTAATTTCACTTATCATTAAAACTATATCCTTGTTCCAATGCCAACTTAAAATTGAACCACTTATTTTCCTAGGGCGTTAGTCCTCAAATCCTTCTGAGACCCAATGCTCAACTTCTGAATTCCTTTCAACACCGAATAATCAAATCCTTTTATTTGATTCCAATGTTCAAATTCATTCTTTAAACCTCTGTATTTTTTTGCGACCCACTGCTCACGCCTTTTACTCAAATCTTTTGACCCGAATATTCTCTCAATGAGGACCAACCTCAATATCCTTCGCGGCCCTTAAACCGAGTGCCAATTTGTACTCGACAAGAGACAAAAATCATACACAACAAGCGTCCCAAACCATTTGACTAAAAGCCAAAACAATACTCAACAAGAGTCCAAAATCCTTTGACCAACAGCCAAACAATACTGAACAAGAGTCCGTAACCCACTGACTAATAGCCAAGACTATACTCAATAAGAGTCCGCAATACAGTCTCCTACTGCGAAAAATGTTGCTCCTTTTATAGCACTGTCCTTAATTACTGGTCCCGTTGTATGACGCCAGATTGTCGCGCCACTCCTTCTTTATACCCCTGCGCGCTGATGATTTTACATTGATTTCTTATGCATTTTGGATGTCATTGCCCACAAACTCATACAAAATACATTGTCCAACAACAACCACATATAAAGTTCATTTCGCTATTTCTTTTGAACTTTTAGCGTTCCGTTAAATTTCGGCAATGTTATTGGCCCATCGATGACGTCATCCCTTCAGCCACAACAGTTGCATACATATTGGCACTGTTACATAGTTCGAGCGGCTGTAATAGTTTAAATTATGCCTCTGTAACCATAACATTCCTTAACATTGTCCGTTTTTGGTACTGCAAACCCTTTAATTTATATCCTGGTCCTTCGACACTCTCAGGATCACTTGCAGGGCAATGCCATCTTTCTTTGCCATGTGTAACCATATACCCTGTGCCTTGCAACTATTTCTCTTAACTTCAATAACCTGTGTCCGTTAAATCACGTTTGTTTCAGTTAAACAATTCTCTGTTTTACTTTCCGGCACTGGGTTTTACAGCTTTCTTGTACTCAAAACCGACAATACTATCGAATTAGCATTCAAAATTGACCTGCATTGCAATTGTAATGCCCCTTATCATTCATATCCACAATCCTTAGCGTTATAAGTCCTAGAATAGAATTCCAAGCCGCCTTGTAATGGCCGGTGACGTCTTTAACCATAACAGCCCTTGAAGTTCATAATTCTGCTACTGCTGTTAACATTTCCCTCCTCTGTAGTATTTACCAGCTCTATTTCGCTGTTACCACCATACCAGCTGTTAACACCCTGTTGCTTGACATATCTGTTGTCCCGCTCTGTGACATTCATGATCGCATTGACTCCCTAGTTTTGGCACAGATGTGACAACATCAGCTGAGCATAAGTTTTGTGAGCATGAAATTTAACGGAAATTTCATTCCCTCACAACTTTTGTGAACAATCCACAAAAATGCGACCATATCGCATATTCATCAAGCTGCTCTTTTTCCACCCTTCCAATCCGATATGTAACTGACAATGAGATAACAAAAGCTATTGATAAAACTAAAGTAAAAAATCGGCCGAAAGCTATACGCTATCTCCGAAATTTGTTCAATGCTGTTATTGGACTAAAATATTTTCCAAAGACATGGAAGATAGCAGAAGTCATAGCTATACCTAAGCCTGGCAAAGATGGCACAAATTCAGCTTCATATAGACCGATAAGCCTCTTGCCGATTTTATCGAAGAAAGATTACAACCCATACTTGACAATAGCTTCATTATACCTGACCATCAGTTTGGATTTAGAAAACAACACTCAACAATTGAACAAATACATAGGGAAGTTAATAAAATTTCAACAGACCTTGAAGAAAATGTAGAAAAGGCTTTTGACAAGGTATGGCATAAGGGATTATTATTCAAACTAAAATCCCTACTTCCGCATGACTTCTACCTACTGCTAAAGAGTTACTTATCATATAGGCACTTCCATTTAAAAGTTAAAGACGCTTTCTCTCAAAAAACAGGAGCTGAATGGTATATCTCCAACACAGATATACATCGAGATCTTAACATCCGCACTATCAAAGAGGAAATAGTATCAGTAAGCAGAAAGCATCACACTCGAATCATTGCTCATTGTAACATCGAGATAAACAACATACCCCTCTTGGAACTGGCAACTAGACGACGTCTTAAAAGGATACGACCAATAGACCTCCCAAATCATTTATAACTACTAGTTTAATAATAACCTTCTTAGTATTTTTATTATTTTTTAATCATTGCCATCAATTGTTGTGCCATGTAATTTATGCTACACTACTTGACAGTGAACATTACGGTATCTCACGAGAGTGGGGCAGCCGTATGTATTAGCTGTACGTGGTGGATGCATAGGTTGCTGCATAGCATATTCGAACAAAAGTATTAATATAATTGCTAGAAATTGTTTTTTCAATTATTATTTACCCCATAGACTATATTACAAAATGTACTAAGTGTCATGTAGACAGACGTATAATTCAATTGGGAAATAAAAAAAAAAACAAAAAAATTACTTCTTATATGCTTCGCTTCGTGAATGGCATAAATAATAATTATGTCTCATCATTTGTTATTACTGCTCAGGAATTGGAGAGTTCTTTTTTGACCGTTACGAAAGCTATACAGTAGACAGCGTTTGTGAATGAACTGAAGAGGTTGGAGAAGTGTTTAGTCCTGCAGCCTTCCTATCAGCAGTTGACACCATTCATGTGCAAATACGATGATGGACGCCGGGTTATTTCACTCTTGCGAGTCGGTGGGCGTTTACTCAACGCTCCATTGCCTCAGGAATCAAAGTTTCCTTTGTTAAAGGTTGACGATTTGTCGAATTGTATATTCAGTATTTACATCGGAGCAACTGCCATGCAGGCCCTCGGGTTTTAGTTGGTCTACTCCGTCGAAAAATTTGGTTGGTAAATGCACGACAGATCTGCAGCGCTGTTGTTCGTCGTTATTATTGTCTCAAATTATGGGAAACTTACCCCATGACCGATTAAATGTTCAATACCCATTCGAAATCAGTAGAGTGGACTTTTGTGGTCCAATTAAAATTTCACTAAAAATACGCGACAAGCCGCCTATAAAAGTGTACATAGCAGTATTTGTGTGTTTTGTATCCAAAGCTGCTCACTTAGAATGCTCACACATAATGCTAGGCCATATGACGCTAACCGATAATCAAATTCCGAGAGAGCCGCATTTTTTCATACCACACCAATGCGTGCTAAGACCGCAAAGCACTTCCACTTAATTGCGGGTGGTGTTCGACGCGTCAAGCAAAACATCATCCCAAATATAGTTGAATGATCTCTTAATGGTTATGCCTAAAATACAGCCTTGTCTGTATTCCACTCTTTTGCGTTTTCGTTGTAGAGCCTACGTTATTACAGCAGATATAACAAAAATGTACCGTCAAATTGAGATTGACGGGAATCAGCGACAGTTTCAGCTGATTGTATGGAGGGAGAAACCTTCTGAAACGCTTCAAATTTTCAAATTGAACACTGTCTCGTTTGGCACAGACTCCGCTCCGTTTCTAGCGATCCGTTGTTTAAAGCATTTGAGCGACTTGTATGCTAGTTCACACTCGCTTTGTTCACGCGCTATAGCCAAAGATTTTTATATAGACGATTTATTATCAGGAGCTGATACACTCGAGGAATTGAATGCTTTACGTCAAGAGGTGGTGGAAATACTAAGTTCTGCTGGGCTCCTACTCACGAAATGGGCTTCAAATAGCGAACTAAAGCCTCTTGAATTGTCGGTCGTACCAGTAACTTTGGGAGAACATGGAGATACAAGAACATTAGGACTCGTGAGGAATCCGAAAGCTGATTCGTTTAAATATTCACTACTGAAAGCGGAGCAGACAGAAGCACCTATAAGACCGATCTGTCTTATCGTTCACTGCCCATTTATATGATCCATTGGGGATGCTTATAACAAAGGTACAAATTCTAGTTCAGGAGATATGGATACTCAAACTTGGTTGGGATGATCCTATCCCATTAGAACTCCGCCAGATATATGAGGAGATAAGTGTATGTTTTTCAGATTTGAACGCAATTGCTTTACCCAGATATATTGGAGTGACAAAAGACAAACCTTGTCAAATTTATGGCTTTTATGTGCGAGTTGTGATGCCACAGGGCATCGCAGTTAATTTACTAACCTCAAAGTCATAAGTAGCACCATTGAAAACCAAATCTATTTGTTGGCTAAATTGTTGGAGAAAGTTTTTAGAGAGGTGGAGTTTGCAGTTGAGCGTATTGTGTGCTGGTCCGACTCTGAAGTCGTCCTGCATTGGCTGAAGCAACGCCCATCTACAATGAATACTTTTGTCGCGAATCGTGTTGGGGACATTCAGGAGCTTACGCCAGAGGTGGCCTGCTGATTTGGAGTCACGTGGGTGCACGATCAGTGAGCTGAACAAAGTGATTTGGTTTGGTGGCTCTAATTTTTTGAAAAGGATGCTCATCAGTGGCCTCAAATGATCATGTGACTCCTTCAAATGAGCAAATTAATTTAGAAAAGCGGAAAGTAGCGACTGTGCTCACTGCGATTTAAAAAGATAAAAATTCTATACTAGAATTAATCGAGAATTGTTCATCGTATATGAACATTTTGCAAATTGTCTCATATATTTATATTTATTTATTTTATTTTTATATGAAAATAATATTGATCTGGAACTTATATCAGAAACCCATCTCACAAAAAAACATTTCATTAACATCACAGGGTACACTTTGTTTAATACTAACCATCCAGACGGAACGGGTCATGGGGGCTCAGCAATAATAGTAAAAAATAAAATTAAATTTACTGAAACTAAAAAGTACATCTTCGATTATATCCAAGCTACTTCCATTTATTTATTTGATCAGTTTGGTCCCCTGACTAATTCCGCCTTATATAGTCCCCCAAAAAACAAAGTTACTCTATACCAATATAACAGCTACTTTAAATCTTTAGGTCCTAGATTCATAGCTGCAGGTGATTTCAATGCAAAGCATAGAGCATGTGGCTCCCGGCTTACAAACAAAAAAGGTGAAATACTTCTCGAATCGATTTACACCAACAATAGCACGTATCAACTGGGGAACCTACTTACTGGCCAACAGATCCACGTAAAGTGCCAGATCTCATAGACTTTTCTGTTATCAAAAACATTAGTATCAAACACATTTCCATCAAATCCCGTTTTGAATTGTCTTCTGACCACTCTCCAATTCAACTTGACTTGACTACTTAACTTCTCTTGCTACAGACAACCCGAAGCCAACCCTCTATAACTCTAAGAGCGACTGGCAAGCATACAAAGAATTTCTAGAGCTACATTTACGACCGGATATTTCTTTAAAATCTCAAAATGATATTGAAAGTTCTGTAATATATTTTAATGACACTGTAGCTGAATCAGGTCTTAGTTCTACCCCTATATTAACTCTAAAAGGGGCTGCCAAGTATACACCCGCATCCATTCGACAAAGCAAGCTACAAGATGTCCCGAAGATAAAATGAAACTTATTAGATCGACTAAAGAACTTAAAGAAGCTCTTAAGGGAAATGCAAATAAAAGTATAGAAAAGTATGTAACTCACCTGACTCCAACCATAGACACTAATTTCTCTCTTTGGAAGGCTACTAGAAAATTAAGTAGAACCACCACACACACCCCACCACTAAAGAAGCCAGATGGCACTTGGGCCAAAACAGATTTTGAAAAATCTTCAGTCCTTGCTGAATTTTATCAAAAAACTTTGTAAAGGACTCCCGGTTGTCCCGGGTCAAAGGCTGGGAAGGCTCAGCGTTTGCTTTACATAAATTTGTATTTGCAGACCCTGAGGTAAGGAAACACTTTATTGTTATTGTTTGTTTAATTATTATTTCCTCCTATATTTATGTTGATTATTCTTATTTATCCTTGCTTAATTCGTTTATCTTTACGTTGTATTCGTTTCTTCCTTCTCTGCTGGTGCGTTTGGTGAGGGTTCCGTTCAGTCTATTTCGCTCCTTCACTGCTACACTCGGCTATGTCATGAATGATCTGTGTGCCAACCAAGTCTCAGCGTCCGTTCCAGCGTCACCTGGTATCCCGCGGTGATGTCTTTTGTGGACTTAAACCCCAAGGACGTCACTGGGCACTCAATATCCTCGTGAGAGTACGAGTCGTATTCCTCCTCAAATAACCAATTCCTGCCTCACCACCAATGCTTTTATCATTAGTGCCTTTGCGCTAGTGCAAGATCTGAATACCATTTTAACTTGAATTATTCCTGCTCCACTGCAAGTCCATAATTCTAAATTAATTTCACTTATCATTAAAACTATATCCTTGTTCCAATGCCAACTTAAAATTGAACCACTTATTTTCCTAGAGCGTTAGTCCTCAAATCCTTCTGAGACCCAATGCTCAACTTCTGAATTCCTTTCAACACCGAATAATCAAATCCTTTTATTTGATTCCAATGTTCAAATTCATTCTTTAAACCTCTGTATTTTTTTGCGACCCACTGCTCACGCCTTTTACTCAAATCTTTTGACCCGAATATTCTCTCAATGAGGACCAACCTCAATATCCTTCGCGGCCCTTAAACCGAGTGCCAATTTGTACTCGACAAGAGACAAAAATCATACACAACAAGCGTCCAAAACCATTTGACTAAAAGCCAAAACAATACTCAACAAGAGTCCAAAATCCTTTGACCAACAGCCAAACAATACTGAACAAGAGTCCGTAACCCACTGACTAATAGCCAAGACTATACTCAATAAGAGTCCGCAATACAGTCTCCTACTGCGAAAAATGTTGCTCCTTTTATAGCACTGTCCTTAATTACTGGTCCCGTTGTATGACGCCAGATTGTCGCGCCACTCCTTCTTTATACCCCTGCGCGCTGATGATTTTACATTGATTTCTTATGCATTTTGGATGTCATTGCCCACAAACTCATACAAAATACATTGTCCAACAACAACCACATATAAAGTTCATTTCGCTATTTCTTTTGAACTTTTAGCGTTCCGTTAAATTTCGGCAATGTTATTGGCCCATCGATGACGTCATCCCTTCAGCCACAACAGTTGCATACATATTGGCACTGTTACATAGTTCGAGCGGCTGTAATAGTTTAAATTATGCCTCTGTAACCATAACATTCCATAACATTGTCCGTTTTTGGTACTGCAAACCCTTTAATTTATATCCTGGTCCTTCGACACTCTCAGGATCACTTGCAGGGCAATGCCATCTTTCTTTGCCATGTGTAACCATATACCCTGTGCCTTGCAACTATTTCTCTTAACTTCAATAACCTGTGTCCGTTAAATCACGTTTGTTTCAGTTAAACAATTCTCTGTTTTACTTTCCGGCACTGGGTTTTACAGCTTTCTTGTACTCAAAACCGACAATACTATCGAATTAGCATTCAAAATTGACCTGCATTGCAATTGTAATGCCCCTTATCATTCATATCCACAATCCTTAGCGTTATAAGTCCTAGAATAGAATTCCAAGCCGACTTGTAATAGCCGGTGACGTCATTAACCATAACAGCCCTTGAAGTTCATAATTCTGCTACTGCTGTTAACATTTCCCTCCTCTGTAGTATTTACCAGCTCTATTTCGCTGTTACCACCATACCAGCTGTTAACACCCTGTTGCTTGACCTATCTGTTGTCCCGCTCTGTGACATTCATGATCGCATTGACTCCCTAGTTTTGGCACAGATGTGACAACATCAGCTGAGCATAAGTTTTGTGAGCATGAAATTTAACGGAAATTTCATTCCCTCACAACTTTTGTGAACAATCCACAAAAATGCGACCATATCGCATATTCATCAAGCTGCTCTTTTTCCACCCTTCCAATCCGATATGTAACTGACAATGAGATAACAAAAGCTATTGATAAAACTAAAGTAAAAAATCGGCCGAAAGCTATACGCTATCTCCGAAATTTGTTCAATGCTGTTATTGGACTAAAATATTTTCCAAAGACATGGAAGATAGCAGAAGTCATAGCTATACCTAAGCCTGGCAAAGATGGCACAAATTCAGCTTCATATAGACCGATAAGCCTCTTGCCGATTTTATCGAAGAAAGATTACAACCCATACTTGACAATAGCTTCATTATACCTGACCATCAGTTTGGATTTAGAAAACAACACTCAACAATTGAACAAATACATAGGGAAGTTAATAAAATTTCAACAGACCTTGAAGAAAATGTAGAAAAGGCTTTTGACAAGGTATGGCATAAGGGATTATTATTCAAACTAAAATCCCTACTTCCGCATGACTTCTACCTACTGCTAAAGAGTTACTTATCATATAGGCACTTCCATTTAAAAGTTAAAGACGCTTTCTCTCAAAAAACAGGAGCTGAATGGTATATATCCAACACAGATATACATCGAGATCTTAACATCCGCACTATCAAAGAGGAAATAGTATCAGTAAGCAGAAAGCATCACACTCGAATCATTGCTCATTGTAACATCGAGATAAACAACATACCCCTCTTGGAACTGGCAACTAGACGACGTCTTAAAAGGATACGACCAATAGACCTCCCAAATCATTTATAACTACTAGTTTAATAATAACCTTCTTAGTATTTTTATTATTTTTTAATCATTGCCATCAATTGTTGTGCCATGTAATTTATGCTACACTACTTGACAGTGAACATTACGGTATCTCACGAGAGTGGGGCAGCCGTATGTATTAGCTGTACGTGGTGGATGCATAGGTTGCTGCATAGCATATTCGAACAAAAGTATTAATATAATTGCTAGAAATTGTTTTTTCAATTATTATTTACCCCATAGACTATATTACAAAATGTACTAAGTGTCATGTAGACAGACGTATAATTCAATTGGGAAATAAAAAAAAAAAACAAAAAAATTACTTCTTATATGCTTCGCTTCGTGAATGGCATAAATAATAATTATGTCTCATCATTTGTTATTACTGCTCAGGAATTGGAGAGTTCTTTTTTGACCGTTACGAAAGCTATACAGTAGACAGCGTTTGTGAATGAACTGAAGAGGTTGGAGAAGTGTTTAGTCCTGCAGCCTTCCTATCAGCAGTTGACACCATTCATGTGCAAATACGATGATGGACGCCGGGTTATTTCACTCTTGCGAGTCGGTGGGCGTTTACTCAACGCTCCATTGCCTCAGGAATCAAAGTTTCCTTTGTTAAAGGTTGACGATTTGTCGAATTGTATATTCAGTATTTACATCGGAGCAACTGCCATGCAGGCCCTCGGGTTTTAGTTGGTCTACTCCGTCGAAAAATTTGGTTGGTAAATGCACGACAGATCTGCAGCGCTGTTGTTCGTCGTTATTATTGTCTCAAATTATGGGAAACTTACCCCATGACCGATTAAATGTTCAATACCCATTCGAAATCAGTAGAGTGGACTTTTGTGGTCCAATTAAAATTTCACTAAAAATACGCGACAAGCCGCCTATAAAAGTGTACATAGCAGTATTTGTGTGTTTTGTATCCAAAGCTGCTCACTTAGAAGTTGTAGATGATCTAACGTCAAAATCTTTTATAATGTATTTATCCATGTTTCTTGGACGTCGAGGACCGGCTATACTGCAACAATGCCACTAACTTTATGGGTGCCGCTCGGGAGCTTCAGGAGCTCAAGGACCAGTTCATGGCGCACACGGATGCCACGGTTGCATTTGCAGCGACGCGCGGGACAGATTTTGTGTTCAGTCCGCCCAGAGCACCGCATTTCGGAGGACTTTTGGAGGCCATCGTGAAGTCGGTGAAGCACCATCTAATTCGCGCTGTCAGTGGCACTTTACTCAGCAGGGACGAACTGGAGACAGTCGTAATAGAAGTAGAGAAGGTGTTGAATTCACGATCGATTCGCTGGGGTTGCAGCAACGCCAAAGGTGGACAAAGGATACTCGCAGCATCAAAGTTGGATTCTGGGAGTCGTCGTCAAACCCATCTTATATTAGTTTTTTGGTAATTTCATATTCTATTACACACACACACACACAAATTAGTAACAAATTGATCGTCAAAGTCTAAAGTGTTTGATTCAGGCAAACCGTAATAAACAACTGAAGAAAGTGTTGCATCTTGTCCACCGGCAAGTACGTTGTATATAGTAGTTGCAGCTATACAGACTTTTTTAACATATTTAATTTAAAATTATGCTTTCTTGAGAAAATTTAAGTTACGGCAAATAAAGTTAATTTGAAAATTTCCGATAAAATGTTGCATTGTAGTTATAGTTCATTGAAATCAGATAGTATCATTGAAAAATGCAAGTTGCATTAATTATACTTCCGCTTTAGAAATCGCATCCAACGATATTGAATATATTGAAAATATGGACACTTCTTCCGATTCAGACAATTTTATTTTGAACATTGATTTACCTCAAAGTGATGAGCTTAATATTATTCCTAAATTGAGTAGCGATCAATAAAATATTGTAAAACAAATTATTGAGTCTGCTTATTCCGATATTAGAAGCATACCACCAATTGATCACAATGACGAATTGAAAATTAAATTGAAATACTATGTTTGTATATCTTCCGTACCTCGTAGAATTTTGTATCACGATCGTATGGAATTAGAAAAAAAAGATTGATGAGCTCTTATCATTGGGACATATCCGCCCCAGTTCCTCTCCCCATTCGTCTTCAATTGTTCTAGTAAAAAAGAAAATAGACAGCTAAACAAAATTACAGAAAGAGACGGATATCATTTAGCAAAATTTGAAGGCAAACAAATTTTCAGTATATTGGATTAGAAAAGTGGATTCCACCAAGTTAAGTTGAGTTGCTAAGTACTCTGTTAAGTATACAGCCTTTGTTACTCCAAGTGGACAATACGAGTACCTAAAAATGCCGTTTGGATTCAAGAATTCTCCGGCAGTTTTTAAGCGGTTCATTAACTTTGTACTTCATCCATTTATTAAAGAAGGAAAAATTGCAGTATATATGGATGATATTGCAATTGGTACAAACAACTTTGATGAGCTAAACAAAATTACAGAAAGAGTCGGATATCCTTTAGAAAAGTTTGAAGGCAAACAAATTTGCAGTATATTAGATTTGAAAAGTGGATTCCACCAAGTTAATGTTGCTAAGGACTCTGTTAAGTATACAGCCTTTGTTACTCCAAATGGACAATACGAGTACCTAAAAATGCCATTTGGATTGAAGAATGCTCCGGCAGTTTTTACGCGGTTCATTAACTGTGTACTTCAGCCATTTATTAAAGAAGGAAATATTGCAGTATATATGGATGCTATTGCAATTGGTACAAACAACTTTGATGAGATCTTATTGAAAAAAAATTTTGAGACGATCGGCTGAATTCCGACTTGAGTTAAAGTTTAGTAAATGTAAATTTTGTTTTTATGAAATTGGCTTTCTTGGTTACAGTGTATTTAAAAATGGAATAAGGCCAAACAATCAGCACATCGAAAATATTCAACATCTTCCGATCCCAAAAAATGTATCAGATGTAGAGAAATGTTTAAGTCTCTTTTCGTACTTCAGACGATTTATTCTGCCCTATTCAACAATAGCAATACCTCTTAAGGATTTAATTAGACCGAGTGTTCCGTTTAACTTTGATAACGAATGTCGAAAAACATTTCAATATCTCTACAACACTTTATGTTCCGAGCATATATTGTATAACCCAAAAAAGGAAACCGAATTACATTGCGACGCAAGTATAAATGGGTTCGGTGATATATTATTTCAAAAATAAAACGATGAAAAGTTTCAACCAATAAAGTTTCCAGACAGGGGAAACATGTGGAAACTGAAAGTCGGTATCACTTCCGTTTGCCTATTTAATAAAATGCGCATATAAAGATAATATTAAAGTACAACTTATGTTGATTATGTTTGTAGCTCTGCTGTGCTTTCCTTATATTCTGTTTTACGGTTTCGCGCAACTGATGACGCTCATCGTTGAACTGCGTAACCATTTCTTCATTTAGCAGCTCTAACAAACGATCTTCAGCTTGACTATACATCCTGGTGCCAAACATGACCTCGAACGGCGATGACTTTGTTGATGCATGCACATGCGTATTTATGGCTTTCTGAACATGTGGTATTAATAGATTAATATTAATTAGTTGTAGTTTAGATAATAATGTAGATTAATTTGAATCACAACGTAGGATTAAGCTAATATTAAAGAACAACTTATGTTGATTAATTTGCGCGACTGTTGCCGACCAACTTTAATGACTGCTTACGACGACTTCTCTTTTCGACTGTCCACGGCGTACTGCTTCGACTATAGACGGCTTACTACTTTGACGCTCTTTTTCTCCTGCTGCTGTCGTTGCTCTTGATGTTGTTTGTCATATGATCACAGCTTGTTGCTGTAACATTAGGTCCTTCGATGTGAGCCGCTTTTTTGACATCATATCGCCCATTTCTTTTTATTTTTGTTACTTCATAACAGAAACAAATTGAGTACTCTTAATAGCCACTAGGCCTCCAACTTTGTACCCATGCTCGACTTGACGTTTTTTATCGTAGTTGCGTTTGTAGCTCTGCTGTGCTTTCTTTATATTCTGTTTTACGGCTTCGCGCAACTGTTGACGCTCATCGTTGAACTGCGTAACCATTGTTACTCAACTAATTTGTTCCAGAAGACTGATTTTAACTTCGCGTTAGACATCGTATTTATATCATATCAGGTAAATAGTTTTTCTAATTATAAAATGTACCTGTGCTAATAGTTTTAGTACTTCGTTATGTATTCGGAAGTGATCCCGACTTTTAGTTTACGCACATTATCCCTTACCTGGAAACTTTAATGTAACTTTTGGTGTTTCAATAAACAGGTATAAGGGAAAGGATTAATAAATAATTGCGCCAGACAGCTAATGCCTCATTATACCTGTTTATTGAAATTCCAAAAGTTACATTAAAGTTTCCAGATAGGGGAAATATGTGGAAACTGAAAGTCGGTATCACTTCCGTTTGCCTATTTAATAAAATGCGCACTGGCATCAACTAACATTCCCAAACATGCAAATAACGGGTGTCTCAGGAATTGCTCCAGATTTGATTTTTAAATAAAAAACTGTTGTTTTTTGAAAATTTATGAAACTTTTATTGAAACATAAAGTAGACATCATGAGGTTATGTATGTAAAGGGAAAGATACCCTTTGGGTTTATTGATATATTTTATAAGAAGTAATATTTTAGATTAATATTAATTAGTTGTAGTTTAGATAATAATGTAGATTAATTTGAATTACAACGTAGGATTAAGATAATATTAAAGTACAACTTATGTTGATTAATTTGCGCGACTGTTGCCGACCGACTTTAATGACTGCTTACGACGACTTCTCTTTTCGACTGTCCACGGCGTACTGCTTCGACTATAGACGGCTTACTACTTTGACGCTCTTTTTCTCCTGCTGCTGTCGTTGCTCTTGATGTTGTTTGTCATATGATCACAGCTTGTTGCTGTAACATTAGGTCCTTCGATGTGAGCCGCTTTTTTGACATCATATCGCCCATTTCTTTTTATTTTTGTTACTTCATAACAGAAACAAATTGAGTACTCTTAATAGCCACTAGGCCTCCAACTTTGTACCCATGCTCGACTTGACGTTTTTTATCGTAGTTGCGTTTGTAGCTCTGCTGTGCTTTCTTTATATTCTGTTTTACGGCTTCGCGCAACTGTTGACGCTCATCGTTGAACTGCGTAACCATTGTTACTCAACTAATTTGTTCCAGAAGACTGATTTTAACTTCGCGTTAGACATCGTATTTATATCATATCAGGTAAATAGTTTTTCTAATTATAAAATGTACCTGTGCTAATAGTTTTAGTACTTCGTTATATATTCGGAAGTGATCCCGACTTTTAGTTTCCCTTACCTGGAAACTTAATAACTTGGGTTAAAAACAGGTTAAGGAAAGATTATATAATTGCGCCACAGCTATGCCTCATTATACCTGTTATGAATCGATGTGTTACTTTGTAGTTCTGTTTTCTTAATCTGTTGACGGCTTCGCGAATTGTTGCGTCATCGTGATGCGTAACCTTGTTACTAACATTTGGTCCAGAAGCGATTTGAACGCGTAGACATTATTTGATCATATCAGTAAATCGTTCTCCGATTATAAGATAGACACTGGGCAACTGTTATAGACACATTTCATCATTCGGAAATGATGACAGCTAGCCCGTCGTAGAAGCTATATGTGGCGACACCTTTGCTGTTTACCACAGAGTATTCAGCGAAAATCACTAACTGCGCCCACAGCTGGAGGCCCATTAGAACTTTATGAAATTTACTTGGCGACATGTAGCGACAGCGAGGTATACATATCTGATGCCGGACCCAAAATCTGGCAGATGTGGCTGAACGTAGACAGCACAGGCTTCGATTGTCGAGGGGTGAAGCAAGTTTTGCAGAAGTGGCGAATCCTGGTATAGACGGTTCATCGCAGGATTCAGAGAGCTAGCAAAACCATTTATCGATTTGGTGCAAAGGGGACGTAAGTTTCGGTGGGAAGACACCTCAACAACAGGCGTTTGAAGAAATCAAGAGGCTATTGAAAGAACCGATCCTCGCGTGCCCCGATTTCACCAAACAATTTATACTACAGACTGACGCAAGTGACCGTATTGACACAGTAGGCGGAGAACGGATCAATGGTCTTGTTTCATGCAATGCTGCCTATCTGACGTGTTCCTGAAAACTGATCTCTACTTCGTGTTCGACATCGTATTTATACCATAACAGGTATATAACTTTACACAGTCAATCTACCTGCACGAATTATTTTAGCACTTGTTTGCGTGTTCGCAAGTGATCCCGACTTTCAATTTGTGCACAGTTTCCACTACCTGGAAATTTTTATTTAGCTTTTCGAATTCCAAGATACAGGTAAAAATTGTTAGGAGAAAAGAAATAGAATTGTTCTCAGTAAACTGTGCTTGTAGTTCTCCAGCATATTTTGGTCGGTCGAATCGTCGAAAGCAACCCTTTTATTGCTACCTGGTAGCTACGTGCGAAAAGAAAATACTTAAGTTTAAGGAAGTACTCCATTAGGAGTGTTCTGATTGGTAGTTGCGCTTCGATATTAAAAATAAAATGATTTTGTTTCAATTAATTTTTTTATATGTATTCTTATTTTTAATATAAAATAAGCAATCGTATAAAACTTATAAGTCCTACATAAAATAACATACAAGTTCTTTAATTTATTTTCTTGACAACAATACGCTACTTATTAAATAAATGCTCTTCCTTAAGCAATGTTACTCAACTAATTTGTTCCAGAAGACTGATTTTAACTTCGCGTTAGACATCGTATTTATATCATATCAGGTAAATAGTTTCAATTATCATACCTGTGCTAATAGTTTTAACACTTCGTTATGTATTCGGAAGTGATCCCGACTTTTAGTTTACGCACATTATCCCTTACCTGGAAACTTTAATGTAACTTTTGGTGTTTCAATAAACAGGTATAAGGGAAAGGATTAATAAATAATTGCCTCATTATACCTGTTTATTGAAATTCCAAAAGTTACATCAAAGTTTCCAGGTTCCATCATATCAGGTAAATAGTTTTTCTAATTATAAAATGTACCTGTGCTAATAGTTTTAGTACTTCGTTATATATTCGGAAGTGATCCCGACTTTTAGTTTTCCCTTACCTGGAAACTTTAATGTAACTTTTGGTGTTTCAATAAACAGGTATAAGGAAAAGGATTAACAAATAATTGCGCCAGACAGCTAATGCCTCATTATACCTGTTTATTGAAATTCCAAAAGTTACATTAAAGTTTCCAGATAGGGGAAATATGTGGAAACTGAAAGTCGGTATCACTTCCGTTTGCCTATTTAATAAAATGCGCACATAAAGATAATATTAAAGTACAACTTATGTTGATTAATTTGCGCGACTCTTGCCGACCGACTTTAATGACTACTTACGACGACTTGCGTAGTTGTAGTTGCGTTTGTAGCTCTGCTGTGCTTTCTTTATATTCTGTTTTACGGCTTCGCGCAACATTTCTTCATTTAGCAGCTCTAATAAACGATCTTCAGCTTGACTCTACATCTTTCTGAACCTGTGGTACATACTTCAACCACTTGGATGGTTCATCAGCTGACACATTTGATAAAATTGATAATACTGAAGGGTTAACCCGTTCGATTTGACCATTGCCTCTGGCCACACCTGTCGTTGATCACACATGTTCGACTTTGTTGGTATTCATACATTCGGAAAATGCAGTTCCCGTAAATGCTGACTCTCTGTCGCTCACAATACGCTTGGGAAACCCATACACATTAGACCACTCGGTTAACCTCTTGACGACTTCTTTCGTGGCCGGTCGATTTGGTTGGAATCAACCACACAAATTTTGAGAACGCATCAACTACTGTTAGGATATATTTGTATTGCTTCGACATTGCATCCATTGGACCCAAATGATCAATGTGTAACGTGTGTAGCGGCGTGTCCCCTTTATCGATGCAATGCTTAACTACTCGGCGACAGAGAAGGAAACTAAATGTGGTGGCGCACGCTCTGTCAAGACAGCCTGGTGAGATCATCCGTGGCGTTACGGTGGACAAACAGGTCGAATGTCGTTGGTTGAAGCGACGTATGGCAGAAGTGGCAGCAAATCCAGAAACGTTCCCCGATTATAGGATAGAGAATGGGCAACTGTACAGACACATTTCATCATTCGGAGAAGATGACAGCTGCCCGGCGTAGGAGCTATATGTGGCGACACCTTTGCGACCCAGAGTATTCAGCGAAAATCACAACGCACCCACAGCTGGAGGAAGAACTAAAATACTTGGGACATGTAGCGAGCGATGTATACATACTGATCCGGACAAAATTGCAGAGGTGGCTGAACTAGAAGCCCCGGCTTCGATTCGAGGGGTAAGAAGTTTTTTAGGAGTGGCGTCCTGGTATAGACGGTTCATCGCAGGATTCACGGAGCTAGCAAAACCATTGTACGATTTGGTGCAAAGGGGACGTAAGTTTCGGTGGGAAGACACCCAACAACAGGCGTTTGAA
>JAWNNQ010001900.1:600000-894405 GCA_035044765.1 Leucophenga montana | reverse complement strand
ATATAAAATTTGTTGCTCATTTTTGTACACTTGGTTTTCATTTCACTTTTTGATGAAACTGTATTTCAACCTGTAGCACCTGTAGAATTTTTGCTTTGTCTATTTTCTGATCTGATGTAACAAAAATGAAGGGGAAAATATATGCTCATATTATTCGTGTTTCATATGGCGTGTTTCGTGTTTCATATGGCTGTTTCATTACTTCGCTTCCATTGGATCAAATGTCATGAATTTTGAACATTTTGACTGACAGTTGGGAAAGCAGAAAAATGTCGAGGTCGTTTGCAGATGTTTACATTAGTGGAGAAAGTTATAATTCACTTGGGAATTCCAAAAACGATTCTTTTGTAAACGGCAGCACATAAACGTGCATTAGGACACATATCCACTGGGTGGCCTCTGAACATCCGTATATATACCATCTCCGGGACAACGTCCGAGAGAACAATCGAGTATGCAATACCAAGTGTGGGACGACCACCGCAAACTTGTTGTACCGCCAATATATAAGTAAGTAATTAAGTTGGGAAGCACATACCTTCGCAAGGTAGGTGGCCAGTAAATGATCAAACTAAGACTATATAAGTAAAATATCTATTTGACTTTTTTGAAGCCCAATTCTGAGATTGATAAAAATTTTTGCTACCGAAATTGTAAATTATTACTGCTAAGTCAAACAAACAAAAAGCAGTGTTCCCAAATCAATATGAAACACTAAAATTAGATATTTATTAGGTGAAAGGTCCACCAGTTTTTTGAGTATATAAAGTATTTTCGGTACCAAACATTTTTGCTATCTGAGTTCTCGATGAAAAACAGTTCGTGCCGAAAATTTTTGATTGTGGTTTGACAGCGTTTTTTTATATAATCACTTAAAATTTTTGAAAGTTTTTGTATACAGATTCGAATAAAAAGGTCAATCACAGGTCTGTTCGGGTTCCGACTGTCAGTAAGATTTGAGTAAATGAATTCGATAATATGGTATTTAAAATCATATGACATTTATCAATTTCAATTCATATTACTCATTTTATCGAATTCATTTTTCCAAAATTTTACAGAAAGTGAGAACCGGAAAAGGCCTGAATATATATCATAAATCTATATTTTTTTGGTTCTCCGCACTAAGATTCCGTCTCTTTTCTCTCCTACGAGTATATGGGAGAAAACAGACAACATCTTATTACTCTCATCATATGCTCTATAGTAAATACGGAATATAATTCCAACAATAGATTATGCTAAATGCTTATATAAATCACATACTTAAACAGTATTATATAAGTTCAAATAAGTAGTCGATCAAATTAACAATCAACAGCTCCAATTACTTGTAAACAAACCATTAAATTTTGTCTTGTTTACCCAAACCAAACCCAGCAGCTACTAAATTGGCCCTCGAATGCTTTCCATGAAGCGCAGCAAATTGATAAGTATCTCTTGATTAATGAGATTGCAGTCGTTGTAGTGAAATATTTTTGACCAGCAGCATAGAAACTCATTAAAAACAAACAAAATTAAACCGATTTACAAAATAAATTACAAGTAAACCGAAAAACAAACATAATCGGAACGCAAACCACGGATTCGGTTGTGGAAAAATGAAACTCAAAACAGAGAAGCGGCTTAAAATTTGTTTTCGAATGGCTTTAAATGTATTTACTTAACTATTTCTTTATTATTGTGAAAAATTTATATTTTTAATCATATATTTTCAGGGCAACCCCAAAGCAGTACAAAAAAAAAAAAAAAAAAAAAACTGCAGCTTTAAATTACTTAATGCGATTACTGACTCCGCATTAAAGCGTTTCATTGGAGAAAATCGTTTTTGTGGTTACTGTTCAATTTTCTATAAAAATGCTTTCTGTTTTTATACTTTTGCCAATTTTATGGATTTCATCTATTGTTAAATATTGTATCTTTTTGCCAATTTGTCATGTGGCGGATGCTATCGCAGAAAAAAGAAAAGAAATATTTTAATTACATTAATAATTTTTTGAATAGCCAGTTTTACCTTAATTTCTGTGGCCAATAGAAAGTTTCATCTGCACGTGCTGCTCTTTATAGAGATACAATATTTACAATTTCTTTGAAAATTATCTTTTGCATAAATATTAATTTAACCCAACTGCAAACGGTTGGTTTCCGATTTAAGCATCAAGCTGCACTCCAAATATTTGGTATATATGTTTTTTCTTACACGTTCTTAGACACGTTCTCAAAGTGCTGCTCTACTTTTTGTATTCGCTCCATGGCACTTAAAAAGCAATCAACTCACCCGCACTTCTCGTTAATGATGAAATGTATAAATTTTGTGAAATTAAGACGCCTGTAAAACCTCGAAGCGGACATGATGGTAAATAACAAGAAAACTTCCGTCAAGAAAAGTGAGATAGAAACCAAACTGAAAGCTGAAAGCTGAAAGCGTGCTGAGAAATTTAATTAGAAATTAATTTTTGACATTAATGAGCCAACGGTTCCAACAAAATGTTTTCGAACCTCAACAAACTGACGAAATACTTTTCAGGTAGTCAATCAATCAATCTCTCATTCAGTCAATCGCTCATTTTGGTGTGAAATTTCTTGAATCGTACGTCACCAGAGAACTGCGAGTCCATTAATAACAAGCATAATTTTCACATTTTATAAATATTGATTGTAGGTAAGCTTTAACAAAGTTTTTGTTTTGCTTCCAAGAAGATGTTATTTAAGGTTGGCAAGTGTAAGTGTAAATTTAACTTAGACAAAAGAAAATCAAACGCCTTCGCCTCGTCTGCATCGGATACTATGTAGTAGCATAGACGATATGATATGATAAAAGTGTCTGGCTGTGTATAGATGAATAATGAAAAAGTATTATATTTATTTATATTCGTAATAAATAAAAATGAAAGAGTCAAATGTTTTACATCAAAGCCACACTTAAATGGTTTCGCCCATTTTGAGGCAGCGTTCGTTAAACATTTTGAGATCTGTGTTAACACAATATTTAACCGGATACACTTCGTAGTGGGCACTCAAGTATAGCTGCAGGCAAAAAGCTATCAATAGAGCAGAAAGTAAAGAAATTAAATAATTTAGTTGTACAAATATGTATTTTTTATAGTATGTAGCTATACACTTAGGTATACACTACGCATAGTATGAAAATTAATATCAGTTTATCACGAAACATGTAGCACAGAAAAGGAGGCAATAAAGTAAAATATTCGCTCTGCTAGGAAGCGGTTGTCTAGTTATAATCAGGGAAGAATTTCAATCAATACATACCAAACGCTATAAGCCTAAGAGTTAATATTCTGTATAAAGTGAGTGTTTCTACATATGTGAGATTTATTTTCTATTAATAACTTCTACTGTGTGTTTCTACATTGTCTGTTGAATATTAAATCAATGGAAACATCCTGCAAAGTCAAGATAAACTAAGGAGTCCGCAATCTGGGATAAACCTTTCAATATATTGTATCTTTATTAGTTGAAACTACACTACATATAGTGACCCAACAAAAGTTGTATTCATACAACAAAATACATAACTGCTCGAAATATTCAGTGTATAAATATTACAAAAGGTGTCTTTTGACCACTTCACAGTTGTTAATTGATTGATACATAACTGCTCGAAATATTCAGTGTATAAATATTACAAAAGGTGTTTTTTGACCACTTCACAGTTGTTAATTGTCGCAAGACGAACCAATTACCTCCTCACTCAACAAAATAATTGAAACGAGCAAATATGGCTGATTTTAAAAACAGTATGTTTTCCGAGCAAAATAAGATTGGAGATAAAAAAACTCTCCAGATCGGAAGAAGAGCCATTCTAATTAGTTGGAAAAGAAACTACATCAACTGCAGATACTCTGGCATCAATTCCAAATGGGAGATACTGCAGTTAGACGTCATCCTGATATTCTTGAATATATCTGTATTTTGTCGAGATACAAAGAACGGATTCTGACATCATTGACCAGAGAAATGGAGCAGCATATTACCAATTCAGCTTCGATTGAACGGTTGTGGAATCTGATTGAATCTCCCTATTTTGATATTTCTACATGGATATGACATGAACATCTATATCAAAGCTGAATTTACAGTTACCAAACTGAACGGATCGTCACAAGCTGCTTTTAACAGGTCTCAAGCAATGCCTCAGCAGCCCACTATTCAGCTTCCAAAAATAGTCATCTCACGATTTAAGGGAGACTACACAAAATGGAAGCAATTTCATAATATTTTCAAGAAAATGATTGATGAATCGCACTTATCTTCAATTGTGCAAGGCAAATGTGTCAGGCGAAGCAAAACGACTGATTCGCAACCTTTCATTGAGGAAAGGAAATTATGAAACACCCTGGGAAATCTTTAGCAGCATTCCAAAATATAGATATTGTGATTAAAACATAGACTCCAATATTGATGTATTTGCTAACAATGAAGCTTGATAAACATATTCATATGTTATACGAGCAATCACTAGCAAATACACGTGATCTTCAACCATTGACTGGACTTATCTCCTTTCTTTACCAAAGCTTCAGAACATTGGAAGCAAATGATAAACATACAGAAAAAGTCAAGAAGATCACAACAGCTAAATCATTTGTTTGAAAATTTTGCAACAAGTTTAATCATCCATTGTACTGGTGTGACCAGTTTTTAAAGAAACCGTCATCGGAACGACTCAATTGGGTGCAGAAAGAACTCCTATGTGTCAATTGATTGAAGAAGTTGCACAAGGTGTAATAAAAAACACAACACCTTCATCTAGAGCACAAAAATGATTTGACAGAACTAAAATTGGTGGCTTCTACGATTAACAAAAAATCAGAAGATTATGTACTTTGTAGATTAGGGGTCACCAAAATGTTTCTACATATGCCAGATTATTATATATTATATATTATTTTCTATTAATAATTTCGAATGTGTGTTTCTACACTATAAGCAGAAATTATTACCTTTTCAAATCAACAGTTGGTTGGTATACAAAACTACCGAAGATTTTAAGAAAAATGTTTAAATAATTGCTAAAATTATTTTCCATAAAATTAAATTCTAGTGATCGAAGAAACGTAATATTTCTGGTTACAAAATATCACGAAATTTCAAATCAATTTATGGCAAAGTTGGGGCAGGTTTTCATTGCTACAGACGTGCATGATTAAAATGACTAAACTTGTTGAGCTTATCTAGAGTATATAGGATTTCCAGTAGTTCCAGTGGTGAAACTATTTGTGGAGAGTATTTAAAATCATTGTCACATTGATATCTTATGTATAGTTATAGGAGTCCTTAGGGAGCAATTCTTGTAAATTCTTTGCTAATTTCGTGATGTATACTAAAATTGTTCTACATATTCGTGATAATTGTAGCTCCTAGTCGGAGCATTCGGCACTAACAAGCCATTTATAACGATTACTGGATATAGGCTCGCTACTGATCAAGGCTATAAATAATTGTTTGATATTGTGACTGGTCACGAAATTCGGCATACGACACTTAAGCATTTGTTTAGGATTGTCTGCAATTTCATCTGTCACTTTCTACGATTCTGGGCCATTTTAACTATATAGAATTAACTTTATGCTGGTATTAAATATCCGGAGACTTGTCTTCAGTCAAAGCTCACGCAATAGCCAAATTTTTTAGATTCTAGTGAAACTTTAGGATTTATTGAGCCGAGCTGCTACGTCTGATGTTGCTTCTCATATATTTGGAGATAATGCTACCAAGATATCAGAAATTACTGACATCCTCAACGAGAATGTTCTGGCTGTCAACCGAAACATTGAGAGGAGTGTTTAGATTTTTTTTTTTTAATTGAGCTTCATGCAAATCTCTTTAAAGTGTTTGATGAGTCAGACGAGCTTAGATCTTGCACCAGCAAGAGTCGGTGTTCTGAAGCATATATGATCTGTGTTGTCCAGGCTCGTTTATTTTGTTGAGATACCATTGAATACTCTTCGCGGCTACATTGTATGTCTTTATTATAGCATCATCTAGAACCGTAATAAAGAGGAGTGGGTACAGAATACATAGAACGTGTCGCTGTGTTTATTTTAAAGTGGGTTTTAAAATTTAAATGGATGTTATTTACGAGTATAACCATATATTCACACCTACTTTGTAACGCGCAAAAGGAGGTATCGGTGACCCTATAAACTATATACAGATATGTTCTTGATCAGCTCGTGCGTATGTCTGTCTGTCTGTCCTTCTGTCCGCTTTGTGTGAATCAAAACTAGTTCTCAGTCGATCTGAAATCGGGTTTAGAGACTTCTTATGTTCCTATGCTGAACATAAGTCACAATAACCACGTCATGCCAACTTTTATGAGTAGCTCCAATACAAACCCACCGCCCACTTTTTGAAAAACTTTTTTATTACAGCCACAGCTTCACATCTATGTATAACTAGGCAAGCGTAAAACATTTATTTCAATTTTTAACCCTCTTAAACATATTCGCTTGATTGTTTTTTTTTTTTTTTTTTTTTGAAAAGAATGTGAAAAGGAGCACGGACGAATGTAATTTTTTTTTCTAAATTATTGCGTCTAAGGTAGACCAATCACCAAAAATCTCTCTCACAATGCTCTGTCTATCTCTCTTTCTCTATCTCTCTTAGCTCTCTCAATTTGCTATAGCTGCTACCTTTTTCGTTTCTTTCAGTTTCTTTGGTTTCAGTTGGAAGAATACAGATAGAATCGAAACTGTTGTGGTAGCATTTGCAAACATTTAGGCGAGCATCAGTTGAGTTGTTTTTGATAGTATTTAAGTTGGTATAATTTTGAAAGTAGAGGAATCAAATAAATATTTAAAACAAAAAAGACAAAGAATGGACCAACAAAACTCTTTTATAACTGCGCATTAATCATTGCAAATAAATTGGTCACTTATTGACGATCTCATTCTGGGCCAAACTGTGAATCATTTCTAAGACATAATTTGTACAGAGTGCCAAAATACGAAACCAATTCAACGTAACTAATTAAAATTTTGGTTTCTCTTTAGCATCAAGCAGCCGACTTCGGTATGCGTACATTCGTAAGTGTGTGAAAACACGGTGTTCGTTCCCATGGGGCTATGGCTGGACAGCGTTGATTTAGAACCGAAAGCATTTTCTGGACAGTCCTTTATTGGGTACTATAAAGACAAAAGGTCTAATTTCGACCACTGGCAGAACTCTAGTATAGATTAATGGGTGTGCCCATCCCACTTTTAGATGTAGTTCCCTCAGAGGCCAACTTCATAGATTTTGTAAGTAAAATGTTTTTATTTTTCGAGCTAACCACATTTAAAATGTAATGAATACTTCAAATTAACTCTGTAGTATTAAGAGGATTGACAGTAATTTGTTAGTGAAGAGTATTGAAGCTTCCATTCGACCGAAGTTAGCGTATTCTCTTGTTTTTAAATAGTGAGTTTTAACGAGTTTTTTTTTTTTTTTGTACAATTTGTTGTGTTTACAATTTTTGTGGTCGATATACAATACAATAAAATCAATCCTAAAAATATTTTAACAACGCACACGAATTGCAGGTGCTTAATTTTTAATTTTTTATTTGTTTATATTTATATTTCTTATTATGTTTATTTTTTTTTTGCCTCTGGGCTCAACATCAGCGTATGACTAACGTCAGCCAAATAATGGTCAAACGAACCAACCCACTAACAAGAAATAAATAGAAAACCGCAAACGACCACTTGATTGTATCTGCTTAATTGTTGCTTATACAATTTGCGAAGTTTTCACGCTGATTTATACGTTGAAACCTTCCCGTTTCACCCGCATCTTCTCCATAGACAATTTTCGGGTAATTCGAGTCGTTCAAATGCGTTAAGCAGAAATTTTTCAACACTTTAGCCTGAGCATGATCATGTTTTTTATTTTGAGATGAAGACGACTACCTGAAGTTATGTACAACCACCTCAAATTCATGGCATGATGCTGCACTAAAAGCTGCTAGTAACTTTTTAATCGCTGTACAATTTTTTTATTTTTTATTGTGAGATATTATTACTTTTTTCTTCTTTTTTTTTCTGCGTAGCGTCTGCTTTGCATTTCGATTATTAAACAGTAGACAGGTCTGCGCCTGCCAGCTGCCTCATCGTTGTCGTCATCGTCGTCATTGTATATTTTTATCTGCAGGTCAATATGAGGTGAAGCTAACTTTGCTTTGATGTAACATGCACGTTTGATGTCATGCAATGTAGCCGCAGTCGCGATTGCTCTCGCCGCTTCCTGCATGACAACATGGATACAACCGGGTACACCATGAAGTACATACTGAAAATTTGGTTTTTTTTTTTTTTTTTTGTTCGGCTACCTTTTGGCGTCGCCTGCTTAATAAAATCGATACAGAGAGATAGGTACATTCTGTTGAACAAGTTTCGTTCATTTTTGAAACATATTCAATTGCAAAAGGCATTCCCTGATCTAAACAGACTGTTGAGATGCTTATGAGAACTTATTCGATTATATAACAAAATATTACAAATGAAACACCTAAATTTCTTTTTATAGACCAAATTACGCGGTTATGGTGTCAGTATGTACAAAATTCAAGTTTATAAACTATCAAACAAACGTATACATTCAAATAAAGCGAACATTTAGCGACTGTACGTGTTTGCTTGTAACAACAACTATTGAATGGCCCTTTGAAGTGAGGAGCAATAATACACAAGATTGTATTCTATTTTCAGAGAACACTTTTTGAGTTAAAGCCGAAATGCAATTTCTAATTTATTCTCCAGAAAGAGACATTCATATCAACACACGGGTAAACAAAACAAAACAAAAAAGTAAAAAAACAAATACCCATGGCAGATCAAATAAGTGTTCTTAGTAATAATGCCTTAGTGCATTCAATCATGGCTTTTCTTTTAGCAAGGTAGTCTCTGCAAATTGGAACAAAAGTTTTTCCTTACGCCAAAACAGTTTCCAAGTTTATATACAGGCGTGTCATGGAAATCTCTTCCAACCAAATTCCAACCGAATTCCAATACTAGGTGTCACAGAAATCTTCTTGGGCTGCTTTCCAACCACTCATTTGTTTAAATACACCACTTTTCTTAATATAGAAACAATTTGTTTTGTGTGCCCTATGGAGACAACCCTACTGTCTAGCTTGCAAACTGCTGGCCGCCTTACTTTTTCGATATCAATTCGAAACTAGAAGTTCGAAAAATGATTTCTCTCGAACTTCTGTGACAGCTATGGTTTTTCTAAGCGATTTGCAAACCAACCGAAGTCAAAATCTTTAGAGATTTCTGTGATGCATCTGATATTGTTTTTCATCTGCGACTTAACAGTGAGCCCCGACTGACCTTGGTTGACTTCAACCTTTTGGAGCTCCTAATATCTCCTTAATAATACTTAGTACTTTATATACAGCATCTCTGTAGTCATTGGCTGTCCAAAGCAAGTTGATTGAAATAAATTGTGCTGAAACAACTTCGCGTAAGAAGTGCTCCTTATGATTTACTTATAAATCATTATTATCGGAGAGGAATGCAGTTTAGAGTCAGGAGATTGATGTAACTTGGTGTTGTCCTCATTAGATGACGAACCTTTCCAGCATATGACAAGCGTTAATAAACCCCAATTTGTTTGCTTCTTTTCATAGTAGAAGATGACAATAATTTCAATAAACTTCGAGTGTTAATTTATTTCAAATGGTGTTACAATTAACCGTTTGGTACTTTGTTTTTAAATAAAACGCAAATGTATATGATTTTTTTCAAATATTTGATTGCGTTAGAAAGGCCATACAATAGAATTATGTATGGAAAATATTTTCCCGGATATCTTCCCTGTCCATATTTCCATATTTCGGCCGTTCAAATTACACACTTCTTTATTATTCGATCATTAACTATTATTCCTTGCATTTTATCGATCCATTTAGATCTGTTGGCCTATTTTATCTTTCGAAAGAATAGGATCCCCATAAACTAAAATTCGATTCCATATTTGATTTTTTTTTTTTCATATTTATAAAACTTCGCTAATTGTTTTATTTCAAAGGCTGACAAATACAAATTGAATGAGGTAAATTTTACAATCGCTATTTAAAGCCTGAGTTTTACTATATGGATTTATAGTTCTTGCATGTGTTGCAATTGTTCTTGGTTTAACTTAGGCGTCTAAACTACATCCCCCTACCACAGGTTAGATCTGATGACAGCGGAGAAGAGCTAGAAAAAAATTCACCCAAGTTAATATCGAGGAGTTTAGAGCTACATCTCATGTGTCTGTCCATCTCAACATTTTATTTAGAGTAACCGCCAATTGTTTCCTTTGAATAAGAAGGCAGCATAGCCTGCGGAATACAGGCCTATGCCAGTTGATGGAGTTGAGATACCATGTGCGATTAAACACAGCATCTGGCTGTCTAATCCCGTATCTTACAAAGCCAGTAAAAATTTCTGTAATTGTCGGGATAAAGATATTTTGTGTTGTTTCTTTTCAACTTTTCTGAGCGCTTGCGTTTCAAAAAATAACTTGAATTCTTATGCAAGGTCTTGATTGATAATTCCTTTCTTCCGTTACCTTAAAAATATTCATATAAAAATGAAAACGTTCATTCGAGTATTCTTAAGATATCGAAATAAATGAAGAATTATTCAATATTCTGGAATAGCTGGGATAAGCTGCAGTTGTGCAGAAGTCCCAATTAAACGAAGTTCTTGAAAATTACCCTCTCGAAATTCGTCATCGGCTTGCAGTTCGAAGGGTACAAACATACCAGCATATTATCATTTTTGAGATACGGTTGTCATCATGGGCTGCCTGGGCATCGCAATGACACAAAGTTTCAAATACAAATGAATAAACAATAAGATTTTTTAGATTTCATTCAGTTTGTTGTCACCTTTAATGGCAATTTGTATAGTTCTGGAGTATAAAGTTAACCGGTCTATTTTCTATAAATATGCAAAAATTACGAATACTTTTTGAACAGAATGTTCAACCATATACGATAAATATGCCGCTTTTAGCGGCTTAATAAAGTTCATGCCCTCTTTAGTGGAAAATTTTACAAACTTTAACAAAGCAGCGACGGCAATAAAGCAAGTATCTTTTTCATTTGCTTCATTTTAAGCTGTCAAAATGTTATGGTTCTTGTCAAAAATCATCTTTATGAGTAACGCGTACATTGTTGCCTCCGACAAAATATATAAAAATATTCATTGTTCCTACTCCAGCTGCGCATATGTGCAATAAAATAATAAATGAGCTTAAACGACAGCATATGCGCTATTCAAAGCGGTTGTACCTATGTATCTCAATGTGTCTATAAAGGTTTGCTCGTTTTAATGCAGCTTAAGCGCGACATCTCGTAAACTCGCCATATTAATGGTATCGTTAAGCATTTGTTAATGGTTCTCGTGGTTGACATGGCTGCACAACAACCACATTAAAGACCAACAACAATGGCAGCATTAAAAAAAAATAAACAAGAACATTTGCAGTCACCAGATAGAAATAGACAGTAGCACAACAGAGCAGATACATTTGACAATGACACTAGACGATTGACGATTCCGACACAAAAATATCATCAGCAACAAATGTATTTTTATTGATTTTATTATTGAAATTCATACTGCCAAATTATTCGACATGAATTTGGCACAAATATATTCAATATTTCAATTTCAATAACATAACGCAGCTCAAATGACATTTATCCCATGCCATCCACTCTGCTCATCGTTTGCAGATTCATGTATGCAAATTTGATTGTTTGACTATCGCAGACACAAATATATTAAAATGCGATATATTGTATTTATATTTGAATGTATATATATCAACAGAGAAACAAGAAAATATGCCAACAAATTTGCTTTTGTCGAATTCAATATTTATCGAGTTTATTGGCCTCTGGGTAGCGCTTTGTGCACTGAATATACAAAATGGTTTTAAGAGAAACATAAATGTGTATGGGGATAAAAGCCTAATTTGAGTGCGCTTGGAAAATTCGGAAGGATAAAATTGTATCACACATTCAATTTGATTGATCCATTTATACAATTTGTGTTCGTCACTCAACAATTACTTTCTCTATGCAGAAAAAACTTTTAAATATTTTCGCTATTTAAAACGGATCGCACTCCATTACCTGGCTCGATTAACCATGCACGAAATAAATATTGAAATATTGCTATTTTATTATTAATTTGTTGAAAATAAGCGAAGCTTTTAACCTTTTTTTATGAGGGAATAAGCACATTTTGTATATGAGGGAATAAGCACCAACCTGACAAAATCCACAATGGTTCCATTTTACACGAAAAGATGAATTAACACTCTCTCCATTATATATAAACAATCATGTTATACAAATCTAGTACGAGGCGTTGATATTAGGTTGTCCTGCTAGACAAAAGAGTCACCTGGGATAGCCAAATGAATTATATCATACAAAACGCAACTAAAGCTCTATATGCAAAATGACAAACCCCCGGCAAATCATGGGCCCTAAACCACAAGATGACACACTGAGTACACAAACAGATGATTGTAACCAAACGAAGCAATTTACTGCTCAAACGAAACTAGCCAAGCTTCTAACTGGGACAATGAGAACAATACCAACATTAGGTATGGAAGCACTACTTAACCTACAGCACTTGCATTTAATAATTCAAAGTATAGCGGCAAGTGAGGAACTGTGTCTCCAGAAGCTTTACAACTACAAATTAGGTAATCACAAAGAACAGGTTTGAGGTACTGAATAATGTGGAACTATCAAAACATATGTTCACTTTCAGCAACTAAATAGATTCCACCCCAAAACTGCAAATGCGGTACGAGATCGTCATACCCTCTTGTTTGGAATGGGATACAAAGCCAAATTTGCTAAGGACCTATGTCCAATGTTGGTTTACTGTCGGTTCTAAAAGACAATATGGTGTAGACGCAGGTATAGTTAACCCACGCTGCAAACTGCGCCTACCACAACGCAACTACACCACAATATATGATGCCAAGCGTTTCGTCATAAATGCTGCATCCCAGTGCATAGCCAAGCCGTCTTAAAAGCCTTAAAATGCGATGAATTAAGAAACAAATCCATGCTCGAATGCTACAAGAATCTCATTACACTGGCTAATTCAAAGAGGGTTCGTCTTATACGGACACCAGGACACAGAGGATTAGCAGGCAACGAGGAAGTTGATGAAAAAGCCAAGAAGGGTGACACAATCCCTTGTGTGGATCCAAGCCCTCTCTACGGAATCCCATGTAACATAACAAACAAAACTTAACAAAACCACTGACACATACTTCTTAAACTTCAAAGGTCTTAAAACCCAACAAATCCCCTAACTTTTCACAAAACAAACGGTGAAAAGGCAATAGCCATGAGCAAATGTGACCTAAGGCTACCAGACTCCACGCCAAATGCAATTACCACCTACACTGATGAATGCAGATACTGCTGCGAGGAAGAAGAAACTATGGAGCGCGTAAAAGCGACTGGACCTGCAGATTGTCTGATCTAGGTAAAGTCCAAATAGAAGAGAGCGTTTACGGGAGCATTCCGCATAAAACCTCTTGATATTCATTGACACAGTAGGTCAACCTCTCGTCGCAGTGCGTAGGCGTATAAAGAAACTTCTTTCTATTAGTTGGTTTTTCCTGAGAGCTTGATAAATTTTGCATGTCTGACAGTGGTTTTAGTTCTGATTCCACTTTTCTGCCCAAATAAATACAAAACTGAACTGTACACTTGTCGCTTTCAGTCTCAATTGTAAGTGGTTAAAGACACTTTAATGTAATTTTTAAGTTAGAGGTCGACTCACTTTTTCCCAGTATAGTTTATTGTTGGAAATTATTTATTTTTGTATACATCATAGAATGAATAGTACATTTATTTTGTCACCAAGCGTGTAACACTAAAAAAGAAGGTGTCAGATGAATGTATTTATATTGTTAATTAGGTCGACAAGACAATTCCGCCTGTCTGTTGACTTTGAATACGATGACTTGTCCAATCTTACCAAACTTCAGTATGTAGACTCTCTACATACGTCGTACGTTTTTAGTACAGTTAATATTTAGAAAGAATAAAATACTGTTTTAAAAAAATGTTATACACTTCACACTGAGTGTGAATAGTATTACAATTTAGTCATAATGCTTGCAATGCCTTTATGGAAGCAGCGAAGACCACATAAAGTATATATAATCTTGATCAGCACGACAACACAAATCGCTCTAGCCATATCCGTCCATTTGTCTGTCTGTTTGTGAAATATTGGTTTGAAAGTTGGTGTACTCTTTTTTGTATCAATTTTTGAGAAAGTATGCTGAAACACGGAAGTTTACTGCCTTCCTTATTTAATAAAGAATCCATATCATACCAAGTAAAATTTAAAAATAAGTTTAGACTGGTATGTCCAGTTACAGCCTCAAAGCCATATTTAAGACTGCAGTAGACAGATTTCATATATAGTACTAACATTTCTTGACTACTTACAAAATGGAAGACATTTTTAATCGTTTATAACACATCTTGGATCTTGGTCGGACTTATCAGTAGAAACTTCGCAATTGTACGAATATTAAATTACTTGCGTTCCAGCTCTGCTGAGGTGAGGTTTCGTCACTTGTATGGATTGCCGTTTACAGCTACATATTCAACTGACTCTGACATTTGCTGACTAGGGCTTGATTTTGTATATCTAAATTATTGTGTAACTGCCTTCCTACACATTAGTTACATGTACAAAAGGCTAAGCATTAACTTATATATACTTTTAAGTATCTGTAAAATTTTGAAAAAAAAAAAAACGCACGGCTGCAGAAATGCATCATAAGAAATTCCGCCTTGCATTTGGTTATCGTGCAGCAACAAGCGCAATAAAATTTTATGTTCAATGCATGCAAGACGTGCCTATTCGACCGCACATTGAGACATAAAAGTGAATTTTTGCGATGCAATATTTAAAAAGAGCACTTTATGAGAAAAAGCATGTCAGATTTTTAAAAATGTTATAACAAAAGTAATAGTCGTCGCATGAAAACAGAGAACGTACAAGGAAATGTGTACGGCGGCCTCCACACAGTCTCAATTATACTGACGTGCCGGGTTATAAAAAAAAAACAAAAAGAATATATCGTAGATACGAGTATATTTTCACAGACTTTGCAGCAACCAAAGCTGCTCATAAAAAAACGTCCAAGGCGCTTTGTTGCATGCGTTGCCTAGCAGAGGCAGAAGTTACTTAATCCGAATCATTTCCGTAACGTTTGACGTTGGCGTTGCGTATGAGTGATGCGTTTGCATCTGTTGCTCAGTCTCAGGGCTTTGGAACAAGGCATCTTTAAAAGTCGCTCCGCTTCATGGTGCGTTTAGAGCTATCGGTTCTATATTTCGTCGCTCCAATTTTTGGTAAAAACATTCTATGTACAAAATGTAGATTAAACAGAGGCTTTATACGACCAAACATGGCACAGACCTTTATTTGTCCGACCAAAAAACTAGAGTTTTCATTTGTCATGAAACTTTTTGTGCGAATAAAGTTAAGAGTCCCGACTGTGCGACAAAGGGATATAACAGAAGGCGTGGTAGACCCTATAACGAACATATAAATATATATTCTTGATCCGCTTTGGAAGTTGCGTCGATATATCCATGACCATCTGTCATTCCGTCTGGTTGCATGAAAGAATAGATCTCAGACCCTAGAGACACCAAACTTCGATATTAATGTTTAAAAACAAAAATTATAAAATAAAAATATTTTAATTTTGTTTTACCTCGGACTATTTTCACTTAAGTTACTGTAACATAAAGACCATGCTTGCCTAGTCCTTTGAAGCTACTGCAAAATAAATATTGTTTCTTTAATTTTAAAGTCATAATATGTAAGCAAGCGTGCAGGGTAATTCAGTCCCGTGAACTCACGACAACTGCCATCTTAATATGACCTAAATTTAAAATTGTTTACTTAAAAATACACAAAATTTTTTTCTTAAAATGAGCCCATTCAAAAAAATTGGTTACAGTCGTACATCTGCGTCACACAAATAAACATATGGTAAAAAATACGAATGAAATAGTTCGAATTGTCTTACAATCACATACACTATACATCTACATATAAATAAATAAGAACAGGGTGTCCCAACAAGACTGCACGATTCAAATTTAGCGTCATTTTTTTCTGAGCAAGTGGTAACTCTGAAATTTGACAGCTAGCATCTACGATTATTCCGATTATTAAAAATGGAGTGCATGCTATAATTGTGAAAACCCACGCTTGTTTGAGCCACGCTATATAATGTCGTACCGTTTTAAGGTGTTTAACAAAAAAATAATCTATACTAATATTATAAAGAGTCAAGTTTGTGAGTTTGTGTCTTTGTGTCTTTGTAGATATGTAGCGTTGTAGGGGGTAATCTCTGTATCTACTGAACCGATTTTGAAAATTCTTTTACCAATAGAAAGCTACATTATTTGTGAATAATATAGACTATAATATATGATATACACATAAATGTAATGAATAAATGTAAATATAAATTAAATGTAAAAAAGTTAGTATGAGCGAGATGGCGATTATTAAAACATGATGTAAAGCTGAAAGCAACAGATTGTATAGCGTTCATGTGTTTATCTCATATGGTAATGTGTGCGTGGTTAAAGAGAAAGAACAAAGGTAAGAGATAATTTAAAATATCAAATACGTGAGACAATTTTATTAATGTTCACGCGCGGCCAACGCGATGGCGTACGATGGCGTCGCCTCGGTTGGTTCCTTACGCAGTGGACGAAATTGAAATTTGACGTTGACGAAATTGAAATTTTTGAAACGTAATACGCACACTGTTTTAATAAAAAGTTCTTATTAAAACTACTGTTTTCTTTATAGTTTTCATAATAAGTTCTTTTCAGAACTTCTTTCTATTTTATTGTTTCCTTAAAATGTTCTTTTTAGATCTACTTTCTGTTTTATTTTTTCCATAAAAGGTTCTGAATATATAACGTCAGTATGCCTAAAAGAAAATCACAACTTTCTACATATACATTCCAGACAAGAGCGGCTATAGTACGCCGAATTGAAGAGACAGCGCCTTGCGAGTGAAAGAGAATACTGATCGCAGACGCGTGCTAGAGAGTCCAGCACCAAAAGGTCTCAGCTACTGGCTAACCATAGACAGAATATGTCAGAATTACGTGATAGGGAGTCTAGCAACGAACAATCGCAGCGACTTGACAGCCAAAGAGCAATTACCACAGCAAGATGTGCTAGGGAGGCTAGCACCGAAAGGCTGCTTATAAAAGAGTTGGGGGAGAATATAATCGTGGCGGCCATTCTCACAGAGCCAGCAGTGGGACAACTGGCTTATGCTGAGCGCATACCATTTAAACGGCTGCAGTATCCCGTCAAGATCGCTTTTGCCCTCACTATTAATAAGTCCCAGGATCAAACATTCTCCCTCTGGTGGGCATTAACCTGAGAAAGCAGTGTTTTTCCCATGGGCAGTTATATGTTGGCTTATCTCGGATTGGAAATCCTCAACGACAATATATTTTGGTACCAAATAATAATATTACATCTAATATAGTATACAGAAAAGTTTTGAACAATTAAAGTAAACATAATTTATTCAATCATTTTAAACACGGTAATATAGCCAAATTGGAAGTAGTTGCAGGGGGAAGGAGTTGGGGAATGAGTATTTGGTTAAGGGGGCATGGGGAAGATGGGACAGGGGGAAGGATTGACAGGGGAAGTAGTGACAGTGGGAAGCAGAGGCTATTATGGCTTAAAACTAAATATTAAAATTCAATTAAAACTTAGCACTTATAATACACAAATAGTTGATACATATTTTTTGTTAAGTTCCCGACACATGTTAGTTAAACCTAAATTATTCTAAAATATAATCTGTATAATAAAAGCATTTTGTTTTAGGTTATGCATTGCCATAAATATTGGATAATTTTAGTATTAAGATTACCTAAAATATAAGGTAAACCTGGAGTAGATTACAACTATTATTTTGGCAGAAGTTTTCGGTGTAAAACCTACAGCCGAAGACAGATCATTATCCACTACGCCAATCAGCTCACACAAGACAGCTTTTGACAAATCAAAACGTCGAAATTATTGGTTACACGCCTTAAGGTACTGATTTGGCACCCAATGACATCATTTTGTTCGCGCACAACAATGTGCGAGGTCGATGCATGAAGAAGCCTTTAAACAGCTCGTTTTGAGGGTACCCATTCCTGAGTACCCATTCGTACATTAAAACGTTTGTGCTGAAAAATGTCCAACTTTTCAATAGAAATGACAGCTGGTACCTAAAACACTAAAGGGAACTTCACACGGTGAAAGATGTCTTGCAAGTTTAACCATTTTCGTTGAGTTTTCAGTCACTTTTAGTTGAAATTTGTAGATATTTGACACTATTTTCAACGCAATGCTTTTAAGTTGTCATATATATACGACCGTCTGAACATAGTTTTAGGGTTGCCAAGGTGCAGAATATATAAGGCAACCTTCATAATACTGATTTTTTTATTAGAGTTAAAGATTCCCAAATAAACAAGTTTTGTTAGTGTTTAAATAGATATGCAGTCGGAGCGGAGAAAAATCGTTCACTCCCGCTCCGCTCCAAAGCCCGGCTAAGTCCGTCCGATTATCTTTAGTTTCTTCATATAGCAACGCTTTTGTTTCGGCTTATCTTGGCGCAACGCAACGTAGGCGTATCTGTGTAGCGTCAAGCGATCATGAAATTTATTTTTATTTATATACATATATGAATATTATACTCGTACAAGTATATTTGGCTATTCTATGCGAGTCAAAATCAAGTAAAGCCGGCAGACTGGCAGCTGGCTTAGCGCATCAAGACGCTTGATGCGCTTTAATTACGCAAACGAGTATATGTATTGTAGCTGTGGTTCAAATGCGCTCCATTTTTATCTTGCTTTGGATATGTGTGTGTCTCGATTTCCGTTTCCTGTGTTTCTGGTTTAAGCCGCCATTGCTTTCATATGTATCTGCATGCCGCTCCGTATAATTAGCTTAAAGGCTGTCGCAGCCCATACTCATGCATGAGTTAATGTCTAAAATCTTCAACTTATACTTTCTCGAAAGCTTGCATTAAATTGTCGACATTTGTAGAAGTAACAAGATAAGCAGTGACGTTTTATATTAAGAAGTGCTTCCGCTGTGCGGCATGAGGGCATTAAAATTAGTCGGCCGCAGTAAGAGCAAAATCTTCAGTGGCAATTGGTCATAAAAAGTAAAAGTCGCACAACCTTATTTGACTCTGTGTAACTTTTTGAATAGACTTGCGCTAACTACACACAATCGCAGATATAGATACACGCAATAAGGCCTTCCGACCTACTCTCTATAATTTGGTCTTCTCGTATCTGTGTAGCTGATTTCCGTAATAAAGTTATCAAGTTTTGCGCTGTAGGAAGTTTCTTTTTATGATTTCTGCTGTTGCTACTACTGCTGTGCACCAAAATTTCATTTTACGAGCTTACGCGTGTCCGTGCCGTATATCGCTGTCAGTTGTCCGTGAAGACGCTAGTGACGCAGATGGACATCCGCACAACATGAAACCCACACACTTACACACGTAAATATACATATCAAGACGCTAGTAAATTTAGTGTACAGCATGAAATACACGCATTTAGTATCAAATACACACGATTTAGACAAGTGCGTAAAAATCTTTATTTATTTCTCTATTCATGACCACAGTGCACGCTTAAAGCCCAAAACTGTTCTAAATCCTACGCCTGAATTTATGATAAATGTCGAAATTTTTATTGAATTGAAACAACACTCGAGGTATTTCCTTGAATATGCAGGGCTTGCGTACAAAAAAAAAAAAAACGCCACTGAAGCTCGCTTAAATAACACTTTAAAAAATTTCACACACTTATTAATTTACACATTAATTTATACAGAATTTCAAAAAAAATTACGTTCTTATAAACGTTTCCAACTCATCGCATGTATAAAATATTATTTCATAACTCCGACTGAATTTGGAGGGTATTAAACCCTGCCCACTTTCATCTACGAACTATGCAGAAAAGCATAAAACAAATTTCAAAATACAATTCAAAATATAAATAAAAGATGAAACTCATAGGAACTATCTCTGCATCATGCAATCCGTTCGTAATGATATTCTTAAAGCGTTGAGTCTGAATGTCATATCTTAAATAGTGTTGGGAAAGTTATACAGCCACGACTAATGAAATTCTTCACTTGTCTCGTTCTTTCATCTTGTGCGTCTTGTAAATCGATTGGGATGATCTTTTCTCTATTTGTAAGGCAAGTTGAATCCTAAATAAATATCAGTATGAGTATTATATCTATTGGATGTTCAAAATTCCATTCGGTTTCATTCCAAAAGATGGCTCTGGCTGTTGTGGATATTTCATAGTAACAGCTGATTTCGGTAGTTTCAGATTGTTTTTTATTGTGTTGAATACATCAAATTTTATGTTAACTAAGCAGCATTTGCAGGGGCTATTAGTGCTCTGCTTTACTTGGATGAAAAGTACAGTGTGTGAAAGTTTATAGTGACAATGCTCCAATTGATAAATCGTGTAGGAAATGGATATATTCGAGACAAACGCAAGAGGGGCTTGCAAAATCTTCGGGAGTGAATCAAAAGCAGTTTTTGTATGATTGACATCCATGGGAATGAATCAAAAGCAAGGCAACTGGGTGCCTCATGAACTGAAAGCAACATACGTTCAAAGGCGAATGTTGAAAGTTTATATTTTATTTATTTAAGGCATAAAGGCATTAAAACAAATTAACAAATAAATTATTTATTTAAAAAATACTTTTTTGTTATATTGTCGTCCGGATGCTTCTATTATGTGTAAAGCCTCTTCTGGTGGTATCAAACATTTGAGTACAGATTTAAAGAGCTTGACATGATTTATATATCTTCGCAGTTTTCCATGGTTTTTGTGTGAAACATTAGAAATCTAGTGAACAACTATTTCACAAGAGTGCAAACCAATGAAAGTCTAGGAGTAAGTACTGTTTTCATAGTAAAAATATCTATATTCGGTATAAAATATTGCTCCGATATTATCGTATTGGAAATTAGAAATATCAATATATCGTTATATCGTAATATATATCAACAACCATTAGCGTGAAGTTAACAACCTTCTTTTAACAGCCCGCTATAAATTGGAAATTGGAACCTGTATCGATACCAAAAAACGATAGGTCTAAGTGTCAGCTAAATGTTAGGTGCCTCAGTATCCTAGCTATTGTTACCATTCGAAAAAGAACCCCATTGGATTTAATAGTACCGTCGCTTGATTGAATACATTTACATATTTTGGGCACTTTTTTAAATTGAATATAACTGGAAATAGATTTAAAACACAGAATAAACAATTCTCTTTTCATGTCCATTTACGTTTTATTACATACTAACAATTTTCATTCATAATTTTCCATAAATAAAATGTATTAAAAACATCGTTTCCTGGTATCGATACATGTTCCAATTCCCAATTTGTAACGGGCTGTTAAAAGAGGGTTGTTAACTTCACGCGCGTTCATCGACCTATCTTTCATTCTTATACAATATCGAAAAAATGCTCATTAGTGAATTTGCTCAAAATTGCTCAAATATAATCGTGCGCAGATTAAGCTACTACATTATGAACAGATCAATTGTTTCGTTTATCTTATCATTCTCAAAGTAACGATGATCCTTTTTTTTATAGAGTTGAAACACTTCTGACAAACGACTATTAGTCCAGCGATTATAAACAAAATAATAATGCAAGTGCAGGATAAGATTGTAACTCTATTTTGTTTACATATATTTTCAGAGGAGAGGATAAATGCTTCTAGGGAGTGGATTATATAGAAAAATGTATAATTCTATTTATAACGCATTAATTATATACGATATCGAAGCTTTGTCTTCGAAATATTTGTTAAAAAAAAGGATTATGTGCCGTGCTCAAATTTTTAATACTTTTGTGATTTCAGTAAAGATTTGATCAAATTTCTTAGATTTCGTTGAGTTTGGGTGTCACATTCAGTGGAAGTCTATTTAGTTTTAATGTAAGATTCAAATGTTATGTGATAAACTTGCGTATGAAATCGCTAAACGCAAAAATGGAAATGGGAGCACGGCTGTATGTAACATTTTTTTTGTATGTTTTAACGTTTCCGAAAAAATTGCCACAAAATAAAGCCATAAAATTAATTTTTATAAATTTCATTCTTTATATCTCAGACAATTTTGACCAAATGTAAAGAAGAAAAATCAGTTGAAGTTAATTTTAATACCATTCTTTTTGTCTACACACAAATAGTATAAAATTTCCCAGAGTTGTAGTATTTTTGAAACTTTGATAGCGAAACTACAATTTTTTGCAGTATTTCTTTTTACTTGGTTGCCCTACCTTTTATATTTTTTTTAACAATTCCATCATTTACCTTGAGCGGTGTCAAAAATGTCTTAAGAAACAAAAATTGGTTTGAACAAAAATATGAAAAATTATTACCTTTTTGAATAACGATTTTCTTGGAAACAGTACCACATACAAGAAACAATTTTGCATGTTTCTATATAACCGCGTCGATTGGACGGGGGAGATTGGTGGTAAATGATGACTCATGTCATGCTGGTTTTTGGTACCATTCATAAATAGTGTGAACTGGTATTATAAGCTCGTTTGAAAGTTTGTCATGCATTAAAGGAGATACCGTAGACCCCGCAGAGTATATATATTCTTGATCAGCGCGACGGAAAGAGTCGCTCTAGCTATATCTGTCTGTCTGGTAATGGTTGCTCTTTTTTGGGGGTTAAGCCTTAACCCGGTATCTACTTTTTTTTTTGCAGTTAGATAACGTTGCTCCCATACAAACCACCCGACCCCTTTTGACCTTTCGAATTTTTCATTCCAAATCAATATCTGCTTAAATTTGATGGTTTGTAACGCATTAAAGGATGCATCGTACACCCCATAAAGTATATACATATATTCTTGATCAGCTCGTCGAGACGAGTCGATCCGTCTGTCCGTCTGTCCGTCTGTATGTTGTTGGGAACCAGTTTTAATGCTATCCAGTTGAAATTTTGCATATACATTTCTTTTTATTGCAGTTTAATAGAGTGTCAAGATTGACCCTCCACGCCTACTGTTTGGGGTATACAAACCCATCGCCCACTTGTGACTTTTTGTATGAAAAACTTTTTTGTTGTAGTCAGTATCAACTTAATAACTGATATGGTAACTTTTGGTGGACGGATGCTTGACATATACATTAATGGGTGGGACCCGCCCACATACACATATACCCCACTATTTGGGGTAGCCCCCATACAAACCTACTGCCTACTTTTGACTTTTTGTATGAAAACTTCATTATTAAAGTCAATATTACGTTGAAATGCAATGTGGTGGCTTTTTATGGTCAGCCGCTTTACATACATAGAATAACGGGCGTGGCCCGCCCACTGTTTACGGTAGCCCCTCCCCCCAATACAAACCCACCGTGCAATTTTATGTTTTTTATCAAAAATTTATTTATTTAAATCAATATGTGCTTAAAATTTGATTTGTTGAATTTTAGTGGACAATCTCTTCATGTACATTTACAAAAGAGCGTGTCCCGCCCACTTTTTGAGGTAATCTCATACAAACCCACAGCTCACTTTTATGCATTTGTGTGGAAAACGTCAATATCAACCTGTAATTCGGTAAGGCTGCATCTTACACGTCCACTAGTGGGCGTGTACCGCTTATTTTTTGGGGTAGCCCCTATTTAAACCCCCAGTTCTATGTTTTACAATACTATTTAAAATTTCGTTTGAATGGTACGAGTATTAGAGCTTCGATTCAACCGACGTTAACGTTTTTTCTTGTTTTTTTTTTTTGGTCAGATCGGCAACCATCGGATTTCTGTCCGTCTGTTTGCCTTTACAGTAGTCTATTTACAGGTGGCAGTTGACAGGAGCAGTGCTGCTTCTAAAGTTATTACGCGGAACTTTGAAAAAGGCACTGACTTATCATACGAATTAAATCATATCTAAAAGTTCTTAATTATAAGTAGCTAGTAAATATCTGTATCTAAAGTTTGATTATGATTGAGCTCGAATTGCACTAAACTAATGATGAACTACAACATATTTTTGTTACTTTTTAACTACTTACAGATGATAAAAATGATGCTGACGGTTGTAATTGTATTCACCATTTGTTGGCTGCCATTTAATATACTGCAGGTAAGCACAATAATAAGATAGATACTGCTACTTGCATTCATATGTTTCTATTTATGAGTAAATGAGCCTAGAACATAAGACTTGGCAACCTTTAAGCAGCATTTATTACAATCGCACACAATTACATGTGAAGCTATGGAAATAAGCTGTCTTGCAATGAAAGCAACAATGATTGCAATGTAAAGAGGATATAAAATATTCCATAGTAAAGGATATTTAAATTTAGATTTTAATAATATATCGCATATATATTCTTAAAATTATTCTTCTAAAAATTATTCTTACAGCTTCTACTTAACGATGAGGAATTCGGCAAATGGAAACCGCTGCCCTATGTCTGGTTCGCCTTTCATTGGCTGGCCATGTCGCACAGTTGCTACAATCCGATCATCTATTGCTATATGAATGCCCGATTTCGCGGCGGGTTCCTTCAGATTATATATCGCGTGCCCGGCCTGCGTCGCTGCTGCTGTCTGCGTCGCTATCTGCGCAGTCGCGAACGTAGCTATGAAGCAACTGGTGAGATGACCTTCAAATTCAAACGTGAAAATGGTGGAGGTCTTATACGGAAACCTAAAATACGAATTAGGTGCCTCCATTCTCCCTAGTACTAATACATTTTCTTTGTTTACTTTGTTTCGGCGTTCAACTATTCTATACGTTATTCCACTCAATTCTATTTTATTCTATATGTTCCACTGTAGTCGATTCAAAACTTCATTGCATGTGTTTCCACAAAAAAAAAAAAAAAAAAACATCAAAAAACTAATTAGTACACGTTTTTCGCATTAATTTGACGTTTGTTAAAATAGAAATGCGAAGTTAAAAAATTCATTTGATGAAGTCGAGATTTAAATACCCTATAGGTATAATGTCAGTTGTAATATGCGAGTCAATTTTGTAATAGTTCGAACCGAATGTCTGCGATTTATAAAATTTTTAACTCAAAAGAGTGTAAAAGTTGGTAATATTTCGTTCATATAGGAATGTTCAATATGTATTTTTCGAGTTTTACCAATGGAGATAATTTTTTTCCGGTACCTTTCACATATATACCGAATAGTTCATTCCGAGTAGCCACCCCGCCAATTTTGTTCTCAATTCGTAGTGTTCATAAAACGAAGCTGCCAAAGATGTGATTCGCGTTGTTCTGTAGTTTCAGATTATCTTGAAATAAGTTCGGAGTTGTTCAAGGCGTAATTCTCGTTCTTCTGAGATTTCATTTTATCTTTTCTCCATCATTGGCTTTAATATGGCGATCTTTTTCAATTGAGATTTTTTTTCTGGCATTTTTTAAATTAACCTACTAAAATTTAAAAGTAAATTTTCATCATACTTCACACGATAACTTTACGGACTTATCTGAAGATTGTCTAAAAAATTGAGCTCAATCGGTTGAACGGTTGGACACCCGCACATACATATTTATATACATACAGCATTAATTTTTTTAGACTGCCCTGAAGGGGTTAAGGGTATGAAGTTTATATATTCTTGATCAGCATCAAAAGCTATCCATTCGTAGTCTCCGAAACTATAAGAGCTAGAGCTAGGACTTTGATTTTTAGATAATATTTATTCATACGTAGCTCGAGTTTATAAAATTGACATGCCACGACCACTTTTCGGGATAGTCGCCTTACAAACCCAGAATTTTTTCATTACAGTCAATAGATTCTATAAAATGGATATAGTAGTTTCTTATGGACAGACGATATCGATGGGCGTGTTTTTCCCATTTTTAGGGGTTGCCCCCATATAAACACACTGGGCTATATATTTCCTGTAGGATTTACACTTTCGTCTTAATGATATAAAGATTCGAATCACCCGAAGTAAACGTTCTTTCTTCTTTTACTTTTAATTTTTTTTAAGTTATTGTTACACAGTATTTAACTCAATCCATCAATCTTCGATATATTGGTTTGAAAGTTGGTATGCAGAGTTTTTATAACCATAAACAACATAAATATCAAAATAACTGCGATTTAACGAATATAATGTGTAGCTCTCTTATATTATATTTCTTATATTTAAAACTTAATATCACTTACAATTCACAAATAGTTTTTACATATTCTATCTTAAGTGCGCGGCATAATCTTTATAAAAAACATTTTTAAATCTAAGCATCCTTTCAATAATTAAATAACTGAAGTAAAACAGCAGCGTTGTCAAAACGAAAAAGGAAAGGGAAATTTTGGGAACTGGATCGAAATTGAATTTTATCTCGTGCCTCGTAATTATGTTTGTAACCTGTAGCAAATATATTTGTAACAGGGTTTATAAGGCTTGCTGAGCTGTCAAAATGTACGTAACATAGCGAAGGAAGCAACGAAGACCCTATGTAGTACATATATACCTGGTCAGCGCGACAGGACGAGTTGCTATGGCCATGTCCGTCCATCCGTACGCCTGTCTGAGAAAAAAGTTCCAGGTACCGCACTGCTACAAGAGTATAACTTGAAATTTCATAACTCACAAATATTTTTTAAATATTTGTTATAATTTTATAGTATGCTTTCATTTGTCCCAAAAATTGTTTAGCTTATAGCCGTATGACACACGAATACTACCAGCATATATTTTCCCCTTCATTGTTTTGGGATTTTAGGCGATCGAAAGGGACAGCTATGTATACACACAGCAACATTTTTTCACGTCGAGTTGTATAGGTTACACTTAACTTTTCTTTACGTTGTTATTAAAATATACAGAATCAAAATAAGAAAGCATTTTAAAAATGCATGCATTGAGTATATTCACCACTTTTGCCAAAGCAATTGTCTTTGCATTCTTCATTCATATTTGTTATTTTTTTTAGTTTTATTATGCACTAATACAATTTTTGTGTAAAGAGTGACCGAATGAAGAAATGATCCAAAACACTATATAAATATAAATAAATACACTATTTCTGCCGAACTTTTAGTACTTTGTCATTTTTGAGTCCAGAGTTGTCTCATCTTTCGCATAGATTTTCATATTAATATGGTATTTTTCCTGATTATTATCATCTTTTATTTATTTCAAGAAAGAGCTCCTCCTTGAGTTGGGTTTTACTTCCTCCATTCGTCTAAACACCTGTTTTAATGCCGCTTTAAACCCTAGAATAATTTAAACTAAAAATAAGATTTCCTGATAACTGTAACAGTGGTTAATGGTATAGCTATACCTCCCGCCATATTGAAGGCATGGTCTTCCGACTAGAACTATTAGAAAGCGCTCAGTTTAGTAGCTGCAATTATATAATATTTTTATATAATATAAAAAATGTTAGCCGGAATACAAGGAATTTTGTGATTAAAGCATTTGCTCACCAGCTGCTATTAATGTTGTTCTCTGCATGGAAGAGGATTTTTTAAAAGGTTGTATTGTCCGACAGCAATTAAACTGTCAGAATTTGGTCACATGTGGCAATGCTATGGTTATTTGTGCTCAATTTGGTTTGCCATTTTATTATGAATAGAACAACGCTTGCAAATTGTGCAAATTTATTTCGAAAATCGTGGTTCAGGAATGTTACCGTGCACTACGTCCATTTTACAGTCGACATAATTATCCATCTGAGTGACTTATTCGCTTAACCATGGATTGTTTTCATTCCACTTATAAAGGCCCTAGCGCCCTAATGCTTGACATCATATTTTAACATTATTGGCAGAAAATTATCTTTGTAACAAAGCCAATTTTAAGTTTGGAATTTGGTAATCCCAGTAGTTTGCAGTATTTAAAAAAATACACCATGTATTTATGATACAGTTTGAGACCGGAACTATGAACCCTACCTGTTTTAAAAGCACAGTTTCTTTTATAAACTCCTAATTAATGACAATGTATAGTCTTCTATTTTCAAACCCAAACTAATTGGTACAAATGTTGATTGAAATTGAAATGCCTAACTTTTTAGTATAATTAATATTAAGTGTGAACGTATTAAATTCATGCCAATGAAAATTTCCAACATCGGATAACTTCAACCTTCTAATGAAGACAACATATAAATAGTTTATAGAATGTACTTTAATGTGTTACAAAATTGCAGACGAACATACAATACCCTTATTTGCATAACGTACAAAGGGTAAAATAATAAAATGTTTTCATTTCTTTTTTTAATTGTGGTTTTGCATGCAAAATATAAAAAAAATTGATGAAAAAAATGAAATAGTTAACGTGAGCCTAAAAGTAGGCAACGAAATATAATTTTTGTGTATTGCAAACTTTTTTCTCGCATGCAATATTTTCTTAGTAGTTTGCATGAAAAAAAATTTAATTTTTTTGTTTTGTTTTGTAAGTTTTCTGTAAAATACTTTCTTTACGAAAAAAAAAACAAAAAAAAAAATTAAAATGTTTCTTTGTTTTCAACGCGAACCGCTGCAAACAATTGAAAAAAGGAACCGACGATGCATTCCACCTGCACCGTGTGAACACTTGCACCACATACATCAGCACAAGGCGAAAGCTTCGAGCGAATTCTATGCAAGTGGTGAGTATATTGAGGGTGTATTAAAAAGTTTCCGCCTTTTTTTTACTAATTGCAACATCACTTAATAAGCTTAAGCAAATATTCTTGTAGTAATTGTTTTACTGTGTAAGTTGAAAGTGATGCTTTTTCACATTAGGAGCTTATAGTGACCGTGTTTTAACGGTAATAATGTACATGAATCTGTTTTAAAGCTTCAACATTGGTAGTTTTGAGGTTAAGAACAGGAAGTAATCTGGCCACACAAAAACATCCGAAGAACATAGATGTCTCGTAACAGTGGATGAGCACCCGTGCCGTATAGAACAAAAAGGCAGAAACGTGAAAAGTTTGTAAAGCTGTTCTTCATTTCCAGACATTTGAAAGCCAAATAATAGGTTTACAAAGAAAACAGTTACAGTGTCTTTAGAAATATTGTCCGTGAAAGCTGACAAAACCATCTGTTAAGTATTACTTTTACCAGATACAAACGAAACCAATTTTATATTTCCTAAATGTCTCATAAGCATTTCTGACCTCGGCCGATTCGCTTAACTCATGTCGAAGAGGAAAACTATTAAAAATGAAACTAATGCACCATGAGATTGAGTTAAACTAACGCAGGGGACCTCAATATGATCAATTTAAAGAGAACTTTGTTTCAAAATCGGCCGGAACATGGAATAAAACATTGAAAAATTAGTTTGCAGCATGACGACGCCTGGCTTTACGTCGCAAAATGGTTTCAGGAAAGACTCAAGAGCGGCACTATGACGCTAAGAGATCGAAAAATGGGTCGCAGACACTGTTGGATTGGATTTTCGCATGTTAGCAATAGATGTCAGTCTGTCACACGTGAGCTGGCTAGAAATTTATATATTCCCATAATAAGTGAAATCTTCAAATTGTGAGTGTCCATTTTCGGTCAATTTTGTCATTCAGTTTGTATTTGGCATTAATTAAATAGTTGTTTCGGTTATTAAATAGTTATTATGAAAAACGAAATCGAACGACGAAATCAATCCCTATTTTCCATTTTTGTGAAACTCATGCATCAAGAGATACAGAAAGAGAGAACGATACAGAATGTGTGTACGTCTCTTGTATATAAAAGATTTTCAATAGTTATGTTCGAACTTTGATAGCTTATTGCGCAGTAATTTCATATGGGCACACTGTCATTCGTCAGCATTTGTGTTCAATCATAGTCACCATTTTACCATGTTTTACCATGGAGTGCTTCGCCATTTGATAACGCATCGAAATTGCTAAAATTTATTGTAAAGATTCGTGATCTGTTCGCCAACCTTTCCCGAGCTACTAAATATTTACGGCCGAAAAGATCGTCAAAGCGATCAAATCAACGAATTATCGCGCAATTCGAGAAAAGCGGTTCAGCCGCTGATTGAGCTGTCTCTGTAAGACGCTGAAAAGCGCGTTCCAGCGAAAAAGTATGACTGAAGAGCCAAGCCTCTCGATTACACAAACCGTTGGATTTCGTGCGACCTCAACTTGGCAACTTTTGAAAAAAAACTTAAGCATCCGTATAAGATCCAAGGGACACAAGAACTGAGAACCAAAGACCACCAAGTGCGTCGTATGTTCGCTGATTGGACTCTGGAGCAGTAGGAAACGGATAAAATTTTTGATAAAAAGTTATTTTCAGTGTTGAAACATATTTTTAGTTCAACGGTTTCGTGAACAAGCAAAATTGCCATATTTAGGGAGGAAGTAAATTACAAAAGTATCAAGAATCTTCGTTGCTCTTTGGTGTGGACGAGAACGAAGATTGACAGTGATTGTCAATGTCAATATCGAACGGTATCGGGCTAAGATAACGGATTTTTTTTAACTGAATTTTGGAACTGAATCTGGAAGACATGTGGTTCCAACGTTGGAGTCGTTGCAATAAAAGTGACCAGAAATCATTATTTCCAGAAGCGGTTATGTGCAATGGCCACCAAGGCACGTTATGGCACTAGTTTATGACAACAAATAACAACAATTGTTCAACTGGAGAACAACACCATTCAAACCATTGCTGCGATCCAGCATTGGAGTCATAAAAAAACGAACTTTTTGGATTAAAGCCGAAGTCGTGAAGGCCATTTCAATGAAATAATGGAATTGCATGTATTTTCCACAGTTAAGCTTTCCGTCATATCTCACGCTCAATTCAATTTATTAAATGTTAAATCTCAAACACGCTCATTTTCTTTCTTCACCAACGTTCTTGCTGATCAGACGTTTTTCTAAAGATATTCTACTTCCCAGCTATAATGAGCTTCGTTCGAAATAAAAATCTTTCATCAGTACAATGTACCGGGGTTCTAGTTCAGAGTTACAATGGTAAAATTACATACGGATATGTACCCCATTCACAATATTCTGTAGACTTGGCGGCCAGTGATTATTATTTATTTCAAAACTTGAAGAAATGGTTCAAATGTAAATGATATGGTGCAAATGAGAAGGCCAATATTGCAGCAAACTACTATTTTGAGTAGTTTGAGAAATCTTATTATCCAAATGGCATCTTCGGACAAATATATTAATAGAGCTATTTATTGAGATATAAAATGAGTTTTGAGAAAAATAAATTTTATTTTCTTACGTAAGCAGGATAGTCAGCGCCAGCCCTCGTAAAGTAACAATTGCCAGAACAATAGATTTAAAGCCATTTTCTCGACTTGCCTATATCTTTATAGGCCATTTTTCACACTATATCACTATATCCTAATTCAATTCAATGTCACGATTGTTACTAAGAGTATAAACGTATTGCCTAGTTCGAGGAACCAATATATATATTTCAAAGATAGCTGCCAACTTGATTTCATAATTTCGATAACAAACCAAAGCAAAAACAAAATGGAAACTAACAAAATTGAAACTTTTTAATAAAATTTGGAACGCAAACGTGCATATCATTTTCATAGATTACCTCGCTTCTTTTTGTACTGCGGCTACGATCACACTCATCCACATTTTTCTTCTAATTTATACTTTTAATGCATTTACATTTGTGCACATGCGGGAACTGCCCACTTATTCAGCATGTAGAACATGTCCGATAAATAAGACCTACTTCACCGATAATAGACAAAAAAGTAACCGATAACAGACCAAAAATCGATTTATACTGCAGGGTTACTCGAAATGGATTTGCTACAATTGTGCAGTCGTGAAATACACTATTCAATATTATTTCTAAGTCATGAAAATGGCCCTTATTATAATATATGTAGGTATTGTAAGTGCCTGTGATTTTTCTTTGCAAGAATAAAAATACTCGGAAACTTTTTAATGCACCCAATATCGTTTTTGACTGTAATTGACCTTTTTACCTCTCTCTCTCTCTCCCTCTCTCTTGCTTTTCTTTCACAGAGTCAATTTTCATGTGCGGAAACCACAGTGTTGCGGTAGCTCCAGCAGTACCCTAGACACGAACCAAATAACGAGAACAAAAGAGAGCAGCGATTTTTGTAACCTAACTAAAGGAAAACTACAAAAATGAAGTTGTTTTTAACGAAACAACAAACAAAACAAAAAAGGATACGATTCACCAAAGATTGTGTATTGAATACCAAAATACGAAAATTAGTTTAAAAAAATAATTAAACATTTTGTAAATACATTTCCATTTACATATGTAAGTATGTATCTGCATACCTAAAAATGAAATAAATTAATGTCTGAGTAAATGTGTAAATTAGCGCCTAAACAACAAATTGCATATTTAATTCTATGTAAACGAAACACAAGCCGCAAGTATTTATGTAATAAATGTACAAAAAAAGCAAAGAAAATTCATTCATGCATTCGATTCAATAATTTTATGAATTTATTTTTGGGCACCATTAATTCCATTCAATCGATTTAACCTGGAAAGGGGCCGGGACCATTAAGATTAATGATTTTATATTACAAAAGAGGAAAAAGAAACAATGCAGCTCATAAAAAGCTAAACAATGTCGTAGCTTGTATTGCGACACGCTTGAAAATGTATCATTAATCTCTTAAATTATTTAGGACGTTTTTCATCGTTCGAAAACAAAAAACGAGGGATTTTCAATACACTCAAAGCCGCTCAACATATGTTTATGAATAGAAGAGAAGACCCTTCTAGATTCTATACTTGTGTATTTTTGAGTTCATTAATCAAAAATGCTTCTTTAATCTGTATGTATTTAGAATGTAAGTATACAAATATTTTAGCAGAAGGCTTATTGTCTACCTGACCAAGAATGCGTAAGAATACACTCTTAAGATGATTAATTCTATGCAAGTTGTTGATAGATTATATTCAATATCACTGTGGACGGTAGTCCACGCAAGTGATGAAAGCCCACGAAGTTTTTACTGATTAGTCCGAACGAGACGTTCTACGATATATGTACACTTTGTAAAAAAAGTACCGAGAATTAATCATTTAAAAAGCACGTTTATAGATATAAAGGCTTTGCCAAAATTCTTTTTGTCACTACGTTGGCACAATTATCCTCTATACTGACGTGGAGTTTGAGCGAGCCGTGTGAAGTTGGTACACCGAAGTGTGAAATTTTAATCTTTTTAAACACAGTTCGTGTCTTCAACATTAGTTTAGGTTTCTCCAAGTCAGAACTTCGTTTGCCCACCTAACAAAAATTAATAAAGGATATAATTAGATTTAAGATATAAATTAGAAACATATTCAAAAGTAAAAAAAAAACAAATTAGACTCGATGATTTCCCCGAATGCATAACGGTGAAAGAAAATAATTATATGTTGAGTAGCGTTATCTCTCCCACATACTTGTACATCGGGGGTTTGGAAGGATTTGGACCATCGACACCGACTATCCCAAAAAACAATTAATTATACTTGCCTATTACAACTATTTGAAAAACAAATGTGTTTAATTATTGCTCTACTACTATATTCGAACATAGATGGATCAGATATTATATAAAATGCAACAATATTTCCAAAATATGATGTAATATTAATTTACCCCTCTTCACTTTAAATTTAAGAAGAGTTTGCTTAGTTGCTGAAATCGATGCCCACCGTTGCTTTCATATTTTTTGCACTTCCGACTACTTATTTGGCCGTAAAAGTGCTGAAATAAAAAAAAACCGTGAAGGTAAAAAACTATGAAGGTATTCACAAGGTCGTGTAACATTACATCAGTGCAAAAATGCAAAAAAAAATGTTGCACAACCAACAACAATTTCTACAAAAAAATCTTGGACTACTTCGCCCAACTGAGAGTCTGTCCAAAGTCCAACGGGGGGACCACATGTAGCACAATTTTGGTGCACGTGCCGTAACTGTTGGATAATTTGGAAAGTGCGACTATAACCTCCAGATTGGTGGGCCTTGGAAACAAGTTATCAGTACGGTCATGTATCTCCTGATGGCTTGGCTGATTTAGTCGGGTGAGGGAAAGTAAATTCCCTTTAAGGTTGGATAAAATCCAACAGTGTTCCACTGGTGTGGTCCTCACAATGTAGCTGTATTTATTCAATTTAAAGGAAACAAATCCCCAAATCTAAGGTGGAATAGCTTATGCTGAGGGAAGAATGGTTAGAGGGTAAACTAACCGAAACTATGCGAACTCTGGATACCTGTCGCCCTCCAGTTTTACTTTGACTTCCTGTGGCATCCGGGCTCTGGCACCGCAACCTTCGGGAACGGCACTCCCTAGTGCCAGCGGAGAGGTATTAGAGGAAATCCTGTCCTCTGATTCCGATTCAGACAGGACGATTGTGGCCGTACCCCAAATCGTCAATCCAGACAACGGTGCACCCCAGCACACCAGTAAACCTGGCTCCGGTCCAGGTTTCACTATTTTCTCCTCCAAAGAGAGGCGTCGCTTTAAACAAGAGCTGGCTAACGGCTACTCGAGGGAAAAAGCCATCGAGTATGCCAAAGCTACAAGAGAGTCCGTTCGGAGGAGAATTTCCCTGGAATTCACCCCACAAAGAAGTCCAGGTCGACCAAAGGGTCAGCGAAAGCTTCATATAGCTGTGTAGCGAGTAGCGTTAAGCTGGGTTTCGGCAGACATTAAAAACTGCCATCTTACAGTACTTACAGTAAAGCATATGGCACTACTGCAAGATGCAATTATCGATGTCACAATCGAACGTTCGTCAGATGAGGTGAAGCCAGAATTCGAGGGGTGTATTCCCCGTACGAGCTGGCTTCTTCTCGTCTGTTCGAACAACGAGACGGCAACATGGAATAAAGGTAACCTCAGTCATATTAGGGCAAAGGTGTACTTCAACTTAATACTATTGTAGGAAAATGAGTTCCCACATACACATTTGGTTCGTAGCTATTTTCCCATAGTGCACTTCTCACAAATGAGAAGGTTCTGGCAACCAATCTGGCCCAACGAGGAAGGCGACGCCAAAATAGGCTCCCTCACCTAGAGGGACTCAGAGAAAGGGGTCCCGAGCGGGCAAGAAGGAGAGCCTTGTCCGCAATAACCTCCGTGAAAACAAGTGAGCACCATAAACAGGTGCCATAGTGTGCAGTCTCTTCGCCGAGAAGGAGACCACCCTCGCTCTAATTCAGTAGCCTTGGGTGGTGTGTAGCAAAATTCGATTTAACTGCAAAACTGGTAAGTTAATCTACGACCATTCTGTAGAACTGCCCCGTACGGCAATTCTAATTGATAAAAAGATCAATTCGTTTCCACTAACAAACTTTATTTCCAGAGATTTAACAGCTGTGTTAGTGGATATATCCACAGAAGTAGGCTCCCAGGAAATTGTCCTGGCCTCAGCCTACATCCCAGGGGACGAACCAAACATACCACCGCTTGAGGTGCAGGGGTTAGTGGAGCAGGCAGATCATTGTTGGCTGTGATGCTAATGCACATCACATCGTCTGGGGCAGCAATGACACCAACCATAGAGGTGAGTACCTCTTAAATTATTTAATGAGATCCCTGCTCGAATTTGCAAATATAGGTTGTAAACCTGCATCTATTAAAGCAGTTAGACAAGAGGTTCTAGTTCTCACCCTAACTAGTAGAGGGGTTATGAACTTCATTTGGTTTTGGCGAGTTTCAAACGAAGTTTCTCTCTCAGACCACCAACATATTCGCTTTGAAATTCCGGGGGCCTATGATATCCTCTCTAAGGTCTACCTTCCTAGGAAAACAAACTGGCAATCGTACAACGAGCTCGAAGCATCAAAAGTTGGCGGAGTCCCGCGCAGCATTGGCTCAACTTGTGAGCTGGAGCTGGCAGCGGACCTGCTAAACGAGATTTTACTGAGCGCGTACCACGATAGCACTGCTACACGTCCAATAAGCATTAAATAGAAGGTTCCATGGTGGACTAATAAATTAGCGGCCATGCGACGAACGGTTAGGAAACTTTTCAACCGTGCGAAAAGATTCGGTAGGTGGGATGAATATAGGACATCCCTAACCGAGCTTATACGTCAGTCCAAGCGTGAACCCTGGAGAAGGTATTGTGATGGTTTGCAAACGCTACCGGAAGCAGTCCGTCTCCATAAGGCAATCACAAAAGACAAGCACAATGACATCGGGCTCTTAAAGAAAGAGAACGGTCTTTATACCAATAGTAGACAGGAAACACTTGAACACCTGCTTCAAGTACATTTTCCTGGGTCTATACTTCAACAAATATCGTTGAACTCTCAGATTATATACAGACATATAATAAAAATACGGAATTGCAGCCTAACTGGCACCATTCTTGACAAGGACAAAGTTCGATGGGCGATCATGTCCTTTCAGCCATTTAAGTCACCAGGGGAGATGACATCTTTCCGGCTCTGCTTCAGAACTGCATAGATGTCTTGATCGACCCTTTACTACTTCTCATGAGGGACAGTCTCAACTTGGGTTATATACCTCGGTCATTGAGGAAGGTGTCCGTCGTATTTATCCCAAAGCAGGGTAATAGACTCATGGAACTGACCAAATCTTATAGACATATAAGTCTTACCTCATTCCTTCTCAAGACAATTGAACGTCTTATTGATTACTACATTAGGCAATCAATCAGCATTTCACACCCCCTTCATGAACACCAATTCGCCTATATGAAGGGTCAATCAACGGTAGGCGCACTGCATAATCTGGTCGGTACGATCGAAAGAACCTTTTGTTCAAAAGAAATAGCGCTAGATGCTTTTCTTAATGTTGAGGTTGCTTTCGATAATACGGGCTATGGCTCCATCACTCGAGCACTTACGCAGAGGGGTATAGAGAGCCTCACCATTGCCTGGGTTGAAGCCATGTTAAATAAACGTGACATAACTTCTTCTCTTGGTAATGTGACAGTCAGCATCAGGGCGATCAAGGGGTGTCCTCAAGGAGGAGTCGTCTCGCCACTTCTTTGGTCCTTAGTGATAGACGAGCTCATAATCGAGCTCAGTTCACAAGGGTACAACGTCATTGGATATGCCGATGACCTTGCGATCCTGGTCTCAGGTAGATTTGGGGATACGGTCTCGAACATAATGTGCTCAGCTCTTCGGAGTGTTACCACCTGGTGTGCCAAGGAGGGCTCAGGATTAACCCACAAAAAGCGGTCTTTGTACACTTCTCAAGGAAGTATAAATTGGATCTGGGTGCAGTGTAAAGACCAAGCTACTAACCCGTCCTATATACCCCAAAAGCACCGCATATCGTAATAGATCTGACCTGAGGTTGCTTTTGGGCTACCTCACCGGCCATCATTGACTGAGATATCACTTAAATAAACAGGTTCTCCTCAGAAACAGAGTGCAAACTTTGTCTTGAGGATGACGAAACTTGTTTACATCTGCTATACGGTTGCCCGACCTTGGCCAGGCTCAGAATTTGTACGCAGTGCGCGTTTCCCTTAGGATAGCCCTCAAACGTTCTAGTTCTGACACTGAGTCTTAGGTAGCGCTACTGGCTGATTGAGCCTGTTTCGTTGTGACCACTTACTTGTCATGCGGCTCCGGCCCACACACTACGTCACGCATTGTTTATGGTTGCCCGACCCAAACCTTTAACCAATAATTTCTTTGCATCGGTGCAAAAACAGTTCTGCAGAATATTTAGCAAGTGGCTTGTGCAAATTTCTGCAAATGCAAATCATGTCAACGTCAAGATAATGTTGACCGTTTTCTTTGATTATCTTGGTGTTATACACTCAAGGTTCTTACCAGAAGGTCAGACGATAAATCAAGAATATTAGCTGAGCGTTATGCGGCGCTTGAGAGAGAAAATTCGTCGAAAATGGACAGATTTCGATTTTGCAACACGACAACGCATCATCTCACATGGCTATCATTGTGAACGAATTTCTTACCAAAAACTCAACAAATACCATCTCACAATTACCATATTTCACAAAGACTCCGGAATTTTTTATGTTTCCAAAACTGAAACTACCACCGTTTTCAGTTGGTAGAAGTCGTAAACCTTTAAAAAATATTTTGATTGGATTTAATGTGGATTTAATGTGGCAAAAAAAAAAAAAAATAAAAACTGAAGAAAATTGAATAAACAAAAATTGTTAGATGACGAGCAAATATCTTTTTTGTTTAATTGATTTGTTTATGTTCTTCTTCTTGATTTTTTCCAATTCATTACAAAAATTAAATTCACGTACTTTTTTATGTATTCACAATGATACACATGACTAGGACATTAAAATTTACATAGAAACTCTATTTTTAGTAGTTGTTTTAAAATGGTTATCGGAACGAAATGACTTGTTAGCTGCTTGTTAGCCGAGGTAGTCAAGGCAAAGACATCTCTCAGCGTCGTTCGCATGTGTCATGGTTCGATACCAGTTTCATCCGCCAAAGAAAAATTTTTATAAACCGTGTAAGTACAAGAAAATTACAACAGTTTTGTTTTCTTTCCGCTTTGTACTCAAATCAATCCTATTTTTTAATTTAAGAACTTCAGCTACGTTTTTATACTTCGTTTAAGAAAATCCGTACACACCAAACTTCTGCTACCACTATGGATCAATTCATATACGGAAATCCTGGTTTTTTTTTATCAGTTTTTGCCATATCATAGTACTTTATAGGTAAAAACAAAAAAGTAATAATTATTCCATAGAAAAGTTTATTTACATAAATATTCAAAAATTTATTACTATGTAAGTAGTTCAGTGCACATTTTATAATACGCATTCGGTATTTCATTTCGCTTACAACTAACTATTGAGCACAGCAAAAAATTATTCTAAAAAGATTTATCGTATGTTAAACTATAAAATCACTTTTCCATTGCATTAAATCACTTCCGCTTCCAGACCACTCTAAGCTGCTGCAAAACCAGACGCTAAAATCGTCTACCAAATGCGACACTTGGGCACATCAGGATTCATGCCTGACCCGCGAGGACATTTAAAGACGCGTGAAAATTCAACCGAATTGGAGAGTACACCCTTCAACCGCATCTTGCCTGGGCTGTGTGAATCTTCAAGCGCATAATGAGAGGCAGCAGGCGTATAGGTTTCGCACCACAGATTGCCGAATGAGATGAAGAATAGCTGCTCGTGTGTGTAATGCTCCAAACCAGGCAATTTCAAACGTTCGCGTCCCATATCCTTGATATAGAGTCGGTAAGCGTGGAAGGCTTCACGCATGCCGCCATTATCTGCGATGTTTTCGCCCAGTGTCAGTTCACCATCAATCTGTGAGGAGAGTCAAGTGTAGATGAATTAATGTAGCCCAGAGCGAAACCAAATCGCAACGCCAACTGTCCAACTGTCAACTTAGCTAGTTACTTACATATTCACCAATATCCGACAGATAATAATGACTGTACTGATCAATAAAGCACTCAGTACGGTTGATATATTCGTTGATTGTCTCATTGGACCACCATTGTACCATGTTGCCATCCTTATCGAACATGCGGCCGCTGTCGTCAAAGCCGTGTGTCAGCTCGTGTCCAAGTATTGTGCCAATCGAGCCGTAGTTCAGTGCTCTACGGGTAGTGAATTGGAAGAAGAATTGCAGGGGTAGACCACAATTCGATTTAGTGTCAAAGTCTATTCGGAATTAAGTGCGGTTGCGATTGAGTTTTGTGCTTTTTTGGTGGCAATTAGTTGTGCGAGAGAACGAAATTCAAAGGAATATCCAAACGAGTGCAAATGATTTGCAAAGTGTGCTGACAAATAAATTGATGACATTGGTTTTACTCACTCCAGCCCAAGGTCATAGAAGGGGTACTGCAGTATAGCAATTGGTATGGCTAGAAGGTTAAAGTGAAGTCTTAAATATCTTTTAAGCTGTATCTTTTGAATTTGGCTACTTACTTATTGCATTCGATTGAAACGTATGAAATGCATTTACATTCGAAGGTGAAGTGGCCCATCCAAATGGCTCAGGAATTTCAAGATGATTCAACTTAGACAGCATCTCCCAGCGCAGCACGCCCACCATATTCTCAAGATGTGTACTTGCATTCACTTGCACACCAGCGTAGTGTTCATTTAGTGCTGTATGATTTCTAATCCACGCTGGAAATCCAATGAAACTCTTCATTTCTGCAGATTTTTGCATTGTTTTCTGTTTTGTTTGGCCATCCATCCAGGATGTTGCTTGCACCAATTTATCGAACGAACGCCGTATATCGCTCAGCATTCGTTCGACGCGCGGCAATTTGTTGCGCGTGAATTCATCGTCGGCAAGCACAAAACTGACGGCCATACCCATTAGACTATTAACGCCATGGGCGCAGTAGAGCGAACGCGGCGTACTACCTTCGGTGCCAATTACGAGACGCATATACTCCGAGTGCAACAATCGCATTTCGCTTGTCGTGTGCAGTATCAATTCTTCGAGTACGCTCAACCACAGATACGATTCAATATGCGCGGGCGGCGTCTCCTGCAGATATTCAACCATTGACTGTAGATACATTATATCTGGGTCGCTCGTTATAATACGAAGCTCTTCGGTTCGCAGTTTACCTTCGTACTGCGTATCTTTCATAATAATCTGCAGATATTCTAACCAAATGGGCAGCGTTTTTGGCGCAATTAACTTATCAGTTTGGTTTTGCAAATCAGCCAATGAGATATATACAATATCATCTATAGGATTCTTTGAAGGCTTTGTGCTATTTTCGGCTAAGTCTTTGAGCTGTATGTGAAATTAGTAAATTAGTTAGTACCTATATATGACAGTTGTTTGTATGGGTTGTAATACTAATGTAGTTTATTAATAAACACATGAAACAAATATATTAAATACTACTTTTTTCATTCATTTGACAAATACTTATATACACAAATGAACTGCACCGACCACGGAGGGGTAAGCAAAAACAAAATTCGAGTGTGCTTCAATTCGAGATACAATATACATTTTCTTTGATTTATACGGGGCTAAATACTATAGTTGTCCGATCTGAACCTATGTAGGATATTTTATAGGGATTTTCGCAAGACACACAAAATGAATTCATTCATTAATTTAATATATTTTTTATGAGGGAATATAGGACGTTTAGGAGATTCGGACTATCCCGACTTGAAGTCTCTATCTCTAATAGTCTTTATGACCTCGTTGTTCAAACTAACGGTCAGACGAACATACTTGTACTACAATGATTCAGCTTCCAATACTGATCAAGAATTATTCTCTCAGACGTTTCTTGAAGAGGAACATAAACAAAGTAACTTAGTCGCTCTAGACTGTTCCAAAAGACCACAATAGAAAAACTCTTCCATTTTCAATATTTAGTTGATCAAAAGTTGTTCAAAGAATGGTGAACCAGAAGCATATTGCACTAGAAATTAAGTTAATTCAATTAACAGTGAACCAGAATAGACGATAACTTTGAGAGCATTGGCTGTATGCATTACGACATGTCATACAGTTTGGAATAAAGTTGAATACTCATTGCATCTCTACTCGCAAAAATTGTTGACCAATGTTTACACAGGAACACGGATTTGAAAAAACGAGAGTAGTCAATCTTTGTAGGCTTTCGTCTAAATCTGAATATGAAGTCGAAGTTACTCCCTGCCACCTTTTTTAATTGAAAGGTATGACCTTGAAACTATGACCATTAGCACACCTGTCCAAGCAGTCATCAAACTGAATTCGAAGATAAAACCAGAATAATAAACTTATTTCAAGGTGCAATTACAAATTTATTAAATCACCCGTAAAATTTAAATTAAAGCTTAAAACTTAAAGCATTTAACTTTACCTTGTAAATCTGACGTGCAACTTTCACGGCATTCTTCACCAAATCCGTAATGCCATTCTCTGCCTCATCTTGATTGACATCCGGATCCAAATACAACAAATATGTTTCGATGACTTTGTGCACGTACGCCGTATAAGCACTCAATCCGGTAGATGTTTGCTTGGCAGCCTCCTCCTCTTCCGTTTCGCGATTTTCTGTGTCATCATCATCATTGTTCTGATTGAATATTGTTTTCTTGTGTATGCGACGCATAAGTTTATGCGAATCATCATTGTTGCTGAGTCGAAAGGAGTGAAAATCACTTTAAAATCACATTACTTTATTAGTTTATTCAATTATCGTACTTACAATGGCAACGCAGAGTCCGTCTCCGGTGTGCCGAAAGCAATTCTATTCACAGTACGATTTAACGGATCCGGAAAAATGTCAAAGCCAAAAATTTGATCTAAACTTAAATACTGTTTCATAAGAACAATCGTTTTAAGCCAATTATATTCTACATTCTGCGCAGCATATTTGGAATCAGTTGGCAGGGTTAAATTCAATACGCTTGGCAGCACTGGCAGCTGAAACTTGCGAAAAAAATAGATGAGTGGTTCCAGTTCACGTTCGTCGAGCAGCTCCGTATCGATACATGACTTGTACATAGTCTTGGCTTTGTGTACGGCCTCCGGTTCCGCTGTGCTCTCATTGGACTTAAGAAAATCGCGCACTCTACGCATAACACGCGACTGACGCTCACGAAACCAGTCATTCGAGGTGACCGAATCCGGTCTAGGATGTTCATCGGCCCAGTGGCCGCATGTGAATTGATAAAAGTCCTCACAGGGATCAGTCTGTTCGTCCATGGCATATGTAAGGCTCGCCGCTGTGCGGAGGCACTCTTTGCTACGACATATTGTACTAGATTTCTTATCTGAAAGATAATTAACATTAGACTTAATATTTAGACTTAACAATCCGAGTCATACTCACGTGTTACGCTTATGACTATTATGGCTATTATTAAAATGATTATCATCAGAATTAGCGTGCCTAGCACTGCTTTGTGGTAATATTTCCGTCTAAATCTATTTTATGTATATATAAAGAGAAAACAAATACATAAATATCAAAATAGTTCTCAATTTAGTGCTTTTCCATTGCAGGGCAGCGGCATTATTCCTTTATTGCGTTTTACCATGCTGTGCAATTAAAAGTCAATCAGCGCTAAAGATACAGTCAGACTACCAGACAGACAACTAAGTTAGATGGACATCAAAGTCTCCTACGCACACTCACACACATTTGAAATGAGTACTCACTTTGATTGTACGCCAATTAGATTCGAATTGTATGATGGCTGTTTGCCGTGAGCGCTGTGTGCGTTCCCGTTCCCGTTCCCATTCCCGTTTCCAGTTCCATTGCCATTTCCGCTGAAGGTGCGCACTGCTGCGATTTGACCGGAAATCGTACTCAGATTACCTGCAATTGATTTTAACGTTTCGTTATTTTTTTCGATTTAATTCACTCACTGTATTGTCACACAAAAGCAAACACATCTCCAGAAGCAAAAATGAGAGGGCGGTTTCACAAGTCGGTGTTATTTGCGCGAAATTAATTTCAGAACTTATGTTAGGAGCTCGAGGCTATGCGATAATAGGCCCTTATATCATGCTGTAAAGCACTGCAAATGGTGTCAGAGTGCAAGGGAAACATAAAGCGAATGCAACCGATAAAGCGAGAACGAAGCCAGAAAGCTGTTTCGAAACTGCTTAGAAACTAATTAGAGCTATACGATGAAGTAAAATGAAAGGATACAGGGCTGCACAACGATATTAAATTGTGAAATTAATTAGAAAAAAAAAACAAAAAAACATTTCTGTGCAAAAAAACTTAATTCCCTTTACAGGACAACCTTCATTTTTATAAAATTCACAGTACAAAATGGTCTTATCAGTTTGTAACACATTAAACAACGCATCGTAGACGAGTCGAGTCGAGCCGATCTGATAGTTGCTGCGCATGATATTTGGGATACATTTTCTAAATGTACAGCTAAAACTCGGCACATTAACATATTTATTATGTGTGTTTTCTCAGAAAAACGAGGGATTCATTTAGAGGTTTTTTTTTATTTGTTTTACTTTTTTTTCAGATCACGCTTAACTGGTGTCATACTGTCATCTTATTTTTATTCAATATTGTTTGACACTTCATCATAGAAAGACTCAGACCGCAACAACGTCTCCAAATTATTGAACTGTATTACGAATATCAGCGTTCAGTGAAAAAATGATTTTCGTGCACTTTGCCACATAGTGTGTATCATCGACCTTCCGACCCCACTATAGTCAATGCCATGCGCAAACTTGAGTCTCAGTGTACTAGGTGTGTACAAAAAGTAAAGTAACTTTTCAAATTTTGCGGGCAAACGTACATTCGATTATCGATTTTTTGTTTTGTTGTGTTGCTACACTCGACACGAACATATGTTTACAGTTTCAGCTATGTAGCATGTTTAGTTTGTTTGTGAGAGGCATAACGGGTGGAAGTGTTTTGCGTGCTCCGCGATTTTCTGCCATCGAGCTCAGGAGCTATTGATCGACGTCAACAACGATCCAGATTTGCTCAAAAGGGTCATAACTGGTGACGAAACATGGGCTTTCGTTTCGACGTCATAACCATATATGACGTCGAAACGAAAGCCCAATCGTTCCAATGGAAGAGCCCAGGTGAGCCAAGACCGGATCAAATGTCAAAGTTTTGCTCACTGTTTTCTTCGATTACCGTGGCGTAGTGCTTCGAGGATTGGAAAAAGCTTTTGGCACAAGTGTATTGTATCTGATGGGGATAACTTCGGAGGGGACAACATAAATATTGTTGAATGAATAAATATTTTTGCCTAAAAATACAAAGTCACCTTACTTTTATAAAAAATATAAACTATATAGAGCTGCTGTCGATGCTGTCGATGAATTTTAATCAATTTCTCATTTTCCAACTGTTGTAAATGGTTGCGAATTATGAAAATTCAAGCTACTCTCGTAGCAGGGCGGTCCATGCCGTGAGTTTAGCTCCTCTAAGTCTTCTCTAGAAGGAGACATTTTTTCTCAGACAGACATAAGAACGGAGACTCGGAGATGGCTATATCGACTCGTCTTGTCGCGCTGATCATGAATATATATATACTGCGATGCTTACTTCGCTGCCTTATATACTTTTCACAGCTGTACGAACATAATATACCCTGTTACAAATATTTTATACAAAATATACAAATTAATTATTCATCCAATTAAAATTTAGTTTTCTTAGTTTTAAACATTCCATAATCCAAATATTATCCAAACTTTTGCGTAACCGAACTATAACAAATTTGATTTTTGCCACATTTTTCTGCCAATTGAGCCACTACGAGTTTTTGTTAGTTGTAGTCTAGTTGCGGTAATGTAATTAGGCCATAAGGAAAATGTGTGTTCTACGATATATATAGAAAAGTAAAACGGAACTATCAAAAGTAGTTTGCAGTGAATTTTGAGTTATCGTCGTGATTGGTTCGTATGTCAGCTGAAATATAATCAAGAATTGGGCCGAAGGATCATCTGAGAAGCGGCAATTTGAATGATTCATATTCCATTATTAATGGTAACTATACGTAAAGCAAAAAATTTTGCATATTCATTTATTAAACAGCCCTCGTCTAAATAGTTTAGCGTGTTGGTGTGTGAATGGTTAAAAGGGGTGTCGAGGGATATTTACATGGACGTTTGAGTAATTAGAAACATTCAATCAGAGCTACTAGACTGAAACTGCACAAAATTTTCATTTATTTATAACTTACAAATGGACACAATCAATTTGGGTGCTCAATATGGAATCGGTAAAGAATGGGGTTCCATAGAATCGCTTAGGGCATCCATTAGCAATGCATGTCATTCACATGACAATTGTCCATTCAAGTTGTTGCTGTTCTCATTGTTGTTATTGCTGTTAAAGTAAGTGTGGTTGCTGTTGTTCTTTGTAGTGTGCTGGTCAAAACCTCATTTTTTTCATGTAGAATTATCTTGATCGAAGCACTTGATTGCTCTACACTGTCTGTCATTAAAAACTTTTCTGTTTAGCCTGTCTACGTGATTGAGCATGCATTGCAAGCATTCATAATTCCTGTACGATACGAATATGTAAGTATCCTTCTGTACATGTTTACATAAGGATGTGTGACGGTCATTTGAAAGTAATGTGTTATTTTTTATTTTTATTTTTATGACATCGCCTGTCACAGCACTTGTTTTTTTTAAAACCAATTGACATACAAACATGGTTCAATGCACTGAAAGCATTTTGCGTGCCACGTGATACTAATTACTAAGGCATTTCTATATGTGTACGTGCAATACCTATGTGTATTTGTAATTCTACATATTATATTTTTAATAGAAAAAAAAAAATGAAAAACAAATTAGATAGGTGATAGAGCCAATGCTTTTCTACGTTTTTCAACGACGATTACTAAAATTTTTCGATTTATGTAACAATGGAACATTCCATCGTTGAAAAGGGTCTGTGAGTGAAAAATAATGAAATCTTATCGTCTTAACGTATTAAGATTTCAAACAAGCAAAACTCGTATGATACGTGCAGAGTTCATCATCTTAAGTCAACCTTTGAAAAAGCCAGAACTTGGGAGAGGTCAACTGATAATAGTTTAACTGATGCAGATGCATTAACTTGAATTCAAAGGTAAGTCAGAAAATGTATAAACACTTTTCCACATTTACTTATTTAGCGGCCAATCGATCAATCCACGAGGAAAAAATTAAATTTTTCAAAAAAATTGCAACAGACATGGGCAAAAGTATATCCGTTTTTTTCTAGTTCATCATTATCAATTTCTGCAGGCTGGCTAATGGCATCCTCCTAAAAAATGTTGTGCAGAATGTAACATTTCGCATTTCCTTTAAGCTTCAAAATTTTTCTTCAAGCACACCAAAACAATTCGCCGTTTATTGAATTTGGTCCGTATTTCCTGGACTATGTGAATTACATGTACGGGGTATTGCAACAGGAGTGCATGATTCAAATTTGGCGCCATTTTTATCTGTGTGAGTGACAACACTGAATTTTTACAGCTGGCATCTACGTTTAATCCGATTATTAAAAATGGAGCACTACACAATTGAACAACATGGTATCATTGTGAAATCCCATTACAAAACTGGGGAAAGTTACTTTGAGACCTCTCGCAAACTTCTCGGAATTTTCGGTAGTGGCACCTAATGTGCCAACAATTCGAAGAGTGATCAACAAATTTGAAGAAACTGGGTCGATTATGGACAGTAAGTCTTGTCTCTAGAAAACATTGCCGCTATGAACGAGAGTGTCGCTGACAACCAGGCAACATCAATTCGGCGTCGTGCACAACAACTTCAAATTGCGCGAAGCACCACACAGCAAATTTGGACGTAATATCTCAACCTTCACCAGTACAAGATTCAGCTCAAACCAGCGGACCATGCACAGCGCCGGCCATTCGTTCATGGGATGACGGAGCAAAATGCAGTGAATTCCGATTTTTCGAAATATATCATCTTCACCTATGAGGCGCATTTTGAACTGAATGGGTTTTGTCGAGTTAGGGACTCTGAAAATCCGCACGTGATCCTTGAGAAACAAATGCATCCACAACTATATATTCTTACTTCTTTGAATATAAGACTGGAAATGCCACTCACAGTGTCACTCACCATTACAGAAACATGATATCGAAGTTCTTGCGGCCTCACCTGGACGGTATGGAAGTGGATGACATTCGGATATCGAGTGGCAACTGATATTAGTGATTTTTCAGTCGCCGTGATTGAATCACAGGCAGTTGACTATCGCTCAACTGATATATTGAATCATACGCGTAGTGCTTACAGGCGAGTACTTCATATTTTATAGAGCTATTTAAGCGCTTCTTTTGAATTCAATCTTTATGCTTCGTTGGCTTTTAACTCAGCTAGCATCTGGTTTCTTTCACTGGAGTGGAAATGGAAATGTTTCTTTCTATTTGCTTGGGTTTTTTTATCTCCAATCCTCTCAAGAAAATATCATGAAAACAGAACTTTTTCAGCATACCATTGCGGTTTCACGTAGTATTGTCTAAGTCCTTACAAGTTGTATTGAAGATATGGCACTTGATCAATACTGGGAAGGACTATGTGAAAAATAGATGATCCAGACAATTTTTTGAATCGGAAATGAAATCATTGGCACTAAAATAAATCCAAAACCAATGACTTCCTGAAATACCATCTTCCCGCCTCAATTCCCAAGAGTTTGTTAATGAATAGTTCTTCTGTTACGGGAGCCCAATGCTTGACACTATAACCAACACTCTCCTTTTGTTTTTTATTCCATTTTAAGCCAATCCTCTTCAGAAAATGGTACAAAAAAATAATATATTCCAGAAACTGATGCCGGTTTCCTGAAGTACGGAATTAGACCCAAAGAATTGTAGTGAAGATATGCCACTTGATTTATCCTGGGAAGGATAATGTGGAATATACATATTCCAATGGGTTTTTGGAATGAGTTTCCGATTGATCCCGCCTTCTTCCACACTCTCGAATGTTTTTTTTGTACCATGTTAAGCCTATCCTCTCCCGGAAATGGCATAACAACACCAAGTGTTTTCTTTAAATGTTTTCTTAGTATCCAAGTGTGATAGCTTTTAGCGATTCAACCTTAATGGAAACCGCAAAAGAAAAGCTGGTAGCAGCCGTTAACAACAGACTAAAGCTGTTGAAATATGTACTTCATCCAAATCCCGTCAGTACAAATGAGATGACGCTTTGGAGTAATTTTGATGCTATGGTTGCAACGCCTAAACCTAAGGTCACATGAACTTTACGTGGATTGAGTGAGGTTGAAAGATATTTAGAAGACGAGATCATTTCACGAAACTCCCACCCCTTAGAGTGGTGGCATGCTAATGAGTATAAATACCCATACATTAAAAAAGTCGCATTCGAAAAGCTATGTTGCCTGGTTCGTCTATAGACAAAACATGTTTTATGATCTCATGTGCACTGAAGTAATTTATATGCACCTTTTCTATTTATTTTTCCATTGCTAAACACAAAGTTATATTAAAAAAAAAAAGTTTAGGAGAAATTAGTTTCGTATTAATAGAATAAATAGATAAAAAAGTTTTTTTTGCATTTTATTTTTATAGGGATTGCATTAGCTATACAAAATCACGATGATTTGAAAGTAGCAGTCACAATAATCACTGCTACTCAAATATCACTGACTAGCTCATCTCTAATTCGTATAGGAAACGAATACGAACAAGTGACGCGTTAACCCATGATTTTCAATCACTCTTTTTACGGTAGCTCAATCATGGAGTGACACGATGATTTTTCAATCACCGTGAAAAAATCACCAACAGTGATTTTTTTGTCAACACTGGAATTCAACTTTTTGCCTTAGCTAAGACCGCAAAATCTTAATTCAGAAACTAGCCAGATTGGTAATCATATTCACACTTTGTAAAATTGTTTACATACTTTTAGGGATATGAATAAAAACTAATAGCTCCAAACGATTTCTGCCAAATAATTAAAAAAAAAAAATAAAAATAAAAAATTCAAAAGAAAACCAAATTTTTTTTAAACCTATTTCGAAACATCAAAATTAACATGTGGGACTACTTTTTACTACTTTTTAATGTGAACACTACAACCATAACCAGTGCCGGCAACAGCGTAAACAAAGATATAGAATCCTCAGTGTGGCTATTATGCGAAACACAGTTTTATGAGGAGAAGTTTTACAAACCGGCGGAATTAATATTTGAAGGCTTGTTCTACGCGTTGCTTTTTATTGGCTTCTTGTATTTCGTGTCTCTTGGATATAATGTATTATTTCAAAAGACAGCTGTACCGGTAGGCAAATATATTAAGATTATGTGAAATTGTTGCTAACATTTTCAATTCATTATAGAATACGGCTTCAAGTGACAATGAGGACACAGTCTCCGGTAGAGTGTTGAATGAGAACACAGTCTCCGGTATAGTCTTGAATGAGGACACAGTCTCCGAGAGAGAGTTGAATGAGAACACGACAAATCTTTCACAAGAAACTCTGAGGGATGCGCCGACTTACCAAATAGTAAATTAATCAGCGCAAGATATGCAAAACTGAAGCACTATGATATGTTGATAATAGCCTTTGAAATAATCATAATTATTAATGTTACTATTTAGTACTTCTCGAAAGACACATGCCAAAACCATCTAGATTAACTAAATTGTAGTACACAGTCGCACGGATTTCCTAAATGTTCTTCTATTATTTTGGCGTAGATAATGTAGATTTTTAAAGAAAACAACTTATTTGCGAAATTGAATGCACATAAAAACACTTGGCATTACAATTTTGAGAAATTTTCTGTTTGTACAAAATTTAATCACAACTGAAGCATAGAAATGTGTTCGTACCTTTAAACATCTGCTAAAAATAAAGCAATTAATTCAATAATTGTAATTTTTCTCAAACCGCACTAAATTGTAAAGTTGTTTCGTTAACGAGAAATCATTTCAGACTGTCTTAACGACTTTACAAAGCTATGGAAGATCTATCTGTAAGCAATTAATATTCTCGTATAAAGTTTTTAGTATAGATTTTATACATTTTGTAGCACAATTGCATATACACTCGTATATGCAATTGTCATATGTAAAGTATAAAATAATAATAATAGACTGTTGTTTTCAACTTATATACTACAGATCAGTTAACAATCTTCTTAAATATCAATAATTCAAAATTTTTATTTACGTATTAAGTGCATTTTAATTATTTTTACAGCGATAAGATTAGAAAGATGTTCATATTAAGTTCTATTGCAGTTGAATGGATTTTTCATGCTGAAGACGAATCTGGGTTCAATAGCTTTCCAGCACGTCACGTTTTCGAGAAAATAACGGTTGAAACCACTGAAAACAGCGTGTTTGGCAGTTTTTGAAAAATTGTGGGGCCAAATCCTGAAGTGATATAACTCTATACGCCATTATCAGAATTTAAAGGCTAAAACAAGCCCTTTCAAATAAGCCCTATGCCAATTTAATCGCATGCGCCCTTAGAGCGGAGGGTGTGTTTTTGTCTATGGGTGGAGGAAAAAATGAAAAAGGAAGGTATTTATTTGATTGTAATCGCTTAAAACTTGTTACTTGGGGGTTTTGGGAGTCGCTGATTACGAATATGCAGTTACATTTTAAAAATTCAAAATAGCGGGCCCAATATGGCGGACCACTTTTATAAAATTAAAAACGCTGTTTTTAGGGGTTTCCACCCCTATTTCCTCGAAAACGTGACATGATGGAAAGTTTTTGAATCCAGATTCGTGTTCATCACGAAAAATCCATTCGGAAATACTAGGTCCTATCTTATTCGCAAAACTCATGTAGGCCAGTGGGAACATTTCTGTGTATTTTGCAGCCCAATGAGCGGGCGCGAAATCTTACAGGAGTCCTTCTTTACCAAAGTGTGGTTGAGCTCAGAAAAAGACTACAGCCTCCAAAATGTCGCGTAGATATACTCGTACTTTCTGGTTCTTGGAGAACCTCTTCCTTCTGAGCAAAAAAAAAAATGTCTCCTAGCTGAAAACTGTGATCCTACATTGCAGAAGCCTACATCTTTCAAACCATTCTTATTTTCCCTGGTCAGTTGTTGTTGTAACAGCTTGACTTGGGCTGGTACAGCCACTTTGGCTGATTTGGACAACCTTTGACTGAACAAATCTCCTTGTACAGCTAGGTGCGGGACGAAAATTCAGTCGTCCATGGGAACGCCCTGGTCAGTAATTGTATTTACTGGAGGAAAAAAAAAGCTGAGTTTATGCCATGAGCCAAACAAATTTGTCACTCTGAACACTAAGCTTAAACAACTTGGTGATTGGTTCTATTAAATTAACATTCTACTAATATTATAAATTAGAAAGTTTGTATGGATGCAGTTCCTAAACTCTTTGGATTTATCCGGTTATCCGGGGTACCATCCCATAGGTTGGAATTATAGGTGGGTGTACCCGTTTTGTTAATGCGCAACTTGAACGCGACAAGGTTATGCAACGGTACACGGTTACGAGTCACCGAACTAGGAAGGAATATTGTGATGGCGTAAATCTTAACTGGCGAAGCCAAGGGAGACAATGTGCTTATACCACGCATCCCAATCATACCTAATAACTTACAATTTAATTTTAAGCGCCTGCAGTTCCTATTAAAAGTTGCATTTTCAATGACTGTCAACAAATCAGAGGGTCAAACCTTAAAGGTAGCAGGAATACATTTGAGCACGCCATGTTTTTCCCACGGTCAGCTCTACGTTGCTTGCTGAATATCTGGCATCTCAACCGGCTGCTGAGACACCAGAACAGTCTCAAGTTCGGCGTCTTCAGGGAGCGACATACAATTCGTCCCAAAGAGCGGCAGAAACCGTTGAAGCAGCAGAATCTCGCAGACGCGCTGTTGTTGAAAGGGCACAAAAACGACGTCAAATATTCACAAGAAACACGTGAGACCAGCGACGCGGGCCGGGACAGCTACTAAAACAGTCATCCATGCTCCAAATATGGCGAATCTTAACTGCACCCTTTGGTGTCACATACAGCTAAATGTTATAAAGGGGTTTTCAACATGTATGTACTAATTTCAACATGTATGAAAATTTTCCAGAATACATCATTTCCAGAAGCGGTTATGTGCAATGGCTGCAATGATCATGCCATTTTAAACTTTTTACTCTATGGCAACAAACCAACAATAAATGAACAAATCGGCCTAAACTCATCGGATTTTATGTGAAAGTATTTAAAGAATACTCAGCTTATAACTTCAAGATCTTCCATACATTGAGGATTTCGAAATTCTTTTTCCGCTACAACGTTAGCGACAAGCTAGTAATACCTTTGCTAAACTTCACTTGAGAGGTAATAGATACAAATTAGAATCAGTAGGAAACATGTTCAACAAGTTTATGAAGTACGTGACGCAACAATAACTACATATCTATCAGTTTTTGCGTCACTCGTTTAATTCGGACGTGTTTTAAATCCACTTGAAAAAATTAATATATAAAAAACTTAAAAAAAAGTTAAAAGATGGGAAAAATAAACATAATTTTCGCATGCAGATTTTCTGTAATGACGCGTAGGAGTACCGTTAGGCTGACCTCAGAATGCGCGCTAGAAGCAATACAATAGTACGGCACTATATCGCGTTGCAAACCACTGTTTGTAATTTCTTATTTGATCGCTCAAAGGGTTTCAGAGTGTACGCGAAGCGAGTTCAAGCAATAGAGCTATAAAGCGATTTCATACCGAGAAAGCCGCTTTGAAAATGCTTTGTCGCTTCGCTTTGCTTTTGCTTTCTTGTTCTCGATTCTTATTTTCATGATTTTGTTGTTGCTTATGATATATCTATGAGAAAATTTATTTTATAACACGATTTTTTAGGAATACATATCGCTTTCACTCTGAAATTTTCTAGCATTGCGTATAGCATGAAATTTTATCGCTTCACGCATCGTATCGCTTCTATCGCTTCGCGCTTTCTGATATTAGGCTAAGCCTTGCGCTGGAACACCTATTAAAAATCAAAAAGGGCCGTCGATGGCGCAGAAGATTCATCTGATTCCGATTAAATTAACCTGCAGAAGGCCACTGTCCCCGTGCACAAGGCAAGGCGAAATTTGACTGGATCGCAGAGAATTCTTAGAGGCCAGAAAGCAGTTGGTTCATCTCAGAGCTTACTTTCGAGAAATTAATTTAATTGATTTCAACCGATAATGATGATGTTATGCTTACTGAAAATGAGGAGTCGACAGACGCCACTACTGATAACATAGATCTGCAGGTCTCGGTAAGAACGGCTCACAGGCCACCACCAATATTTGTTTCAGGCGTAACAAGCATAAATCGGTTATGGCATACTCACGCTAAAGTTACCAGCGCGGACACCAATAATACAAAAACAGGCACCAACGGCAACCAACTTTTAGAGCAATACGAGTAGTTAAACAGCTTGAAAGCAAGCAAATTAATTTTCACACTTACCAACTTGAAGAAGAGCGGTTTTATAAGGTGGTTATCAAAGGGTTACACCATACCACTCTATTGATGCCATAAAGCAACATCTTTTGCGCCAGAATCACGAAGTAAAAAATGGACATAATCCAAAAAGTCGTACTAATGGATCATCGCTGGATATGTTCTTCGTGTATCTAGAGCAAAAACACAATAACAAGAGGTCTATAATATTACAGCTTTTTTTGCTGTCAGTAGGTGAAAGTTTAGCCCCCACGCTGATTAGTTTTTCTGGTTCACTGCCACAGACGCACAGTGGGGTATTTGATGCCTAAACTGTAGATTAATTCAAAAAAAAATTTTTAGATTTTCAATAATTCGGTGGTACCAAGTCAAAATAGATTAAATTCTACATCGAGGCAAGGGAATTGCCCGCCCGTTTTGCTCAACAATTTGGTAATACCTCATGTTGATCATGTATGCTACTTAGGTTTTAACTTTGAAAGACGTGGCACCTGGCGTAAGCATATTCAAAAAACCACGGCAGTTTGCTACGCTAAACTTAAAAAGTTAAACTGGTTACTTCGCCCAAGTAGTAAACTTAACCTCGAAAATAAACTGCTTATATACAAATCAATCATTATGCCTACCTGGATGTATGGAATACATTTATGGGGCACTGCTGCTGCCACAAATATAAACCGTATACAAGTACTTCAAAACAAGGTCTTGCGTAAAATAACAGATGCTCCTTGGTATATGCGCAATAAAGTTTTACATCGAGATTTGAAAATACCAACAGTCATGGAACAGTTGAATTTCCACAGCAGCAGATATAATGATCGACTGGCTTCTCATGTTAATCATTTAGCAGCGGCTCTGGTCGTTAATACATGTCGTAGACGGCTCCAAAGATTTCATCGAAATGCTATACAAAATAGGTATTAAGCCTTATTTTTTTGTTATGTTAATGTAAATACTCTAAGCGAAATGCCTTAATGTCACTTTTTTTTAACATACAAATGTATTATAGTTTTTAAGTAAACTGATCGACATTCACTTAAGATAATAAAAAAAAAAATAAATTCTACATCAAAACCTGTTTAACTTATAATTTTAGGTTTAACATGGGCTGCACATTGCACGCTCAAAGAGTCGATTTCATTTTTAATTGATGCGTAAGATATAATTTTTTGTGCTTGGTGCATTTTGTGGGCCCTATATCTTGAAAAATGTCCAAGGAATGATTTTTTCTTGGATATCTTGGATATTTTTCTATTATTCATTTCAATTAAAAAAAATTCTTTTTTTGTGCTTGAAACATTTTTTTTCCAAATAGTCTAAAAAAACGTTTGTTATTTTTGCTTTATGTGGATATATAGTTGAGAAGACCACGGCCGCCTGCGATAATTTAAAAAAAAAAAATATATATATATAAACATTCACCAACATTTTTACCAAATATGGGTGTGACCTTTTTTGCGACAAGCGAGATATTTGAGCTCAAAATTGCAAGCTCGAAAGAAAAATCAATCAGCTGTTCAGTCAGCTGTTAATCAGCTGTTAGTCAGCTGTTAGTGAGCTGCTAGTCAGCTATTATCAGCTGTTGGTTTTTTTCACAGAAATTGACAGCTTTGCAATTTGTGAAGTTTTGGCCTACGATATTCGTGTTAATCAATATTAAAGTTAAAAACATGGAAAAAGACCCAGGTGTATTGAGTAGATAAATGTTAATGTGTATGTGGTAGATGTCACTTTGTTCAATGTTAAATTACTTTGTTATATGTATTTTAGAAACATGTTAAAAGGAAACTTTCGCCACTGTGTAACGTTGATACTAATTAAAAGGTAATAAAGAGTGTTTATTTTTAGACGTGTGGTTTTCAAGAAGAAATAAAACGCATATAATTTAATGTTGTGGCCAAGAGTTTAGCTTTATAATAAAGATAAGTGTTTGGCATTATGTTTTAAAAATGATTTCGGCCAAGTGGGCGCCGCTGCTGGCTCGAATATATTCCAGCAGAGAGGCCCGATTTTCGACCACTTTTTGCAGCAATTGGGACCGTATGTCAGCAATAACGCGCCGAATATTGTCTTCCAAGGCGTCAATCGTCTCGGGCTTATCTGCGTAGACAAGAGACTTCACATAACCTCACAAAAAATAGTCCAGCGGTGTTAAATCGCACGATCTTGGAGGCCACGCCACAGGCCCACGACGCGAGATAATGCTGTCACCAAAAGTTTCCTTCAATAAATTGATTGTTTCGTTGACTGTATGGCATGTAGCGCCGTCTTGTTGGATCCCAAAGGTCGTCCACATCAACATTTTCCAATTCAGGCACGAAAAAGTCATTAATCATGGCTCTATAGCGTTCCCCATTGACTGTAACATTGTGTCCGGCTTCATTTTATAGAAATATGGACCAATGATTCCCTCTGCCCATAGAGCACACCAAACAGTGACTTTTTGAGGATGTAACGGCGTCTCCACAATGTCTTGTGGATTATCATTACTCCAAATGCGACAATTTTGTTTATTAACACGTACCCATCCAACAAAAAGTGAGCTTCATCGCTGAACAAAATTTTCTTGTGAAAATCGGGATCGGTGGTCATCTCCTTTTGGGCCCAATCACCAAACGTGCGACGCGATTGATGATCGCACGGCTTCAATTCTTGCACGAGTTGGATTTTGTAAGCCCGCAAACCATGATCCTTCCGCAAAATCTTCCATAAAGTGGATGGGCACAGCTCCAATTGTTGCGCGCGATGGCGGATGGACTCATTCCACAGCAACAATAGCGTCCTCGATGCGCACTGTACGGCGTCTCTGGGGATGCGATTATGACGACCGAATATTGGACGCAGCGCGCGATGAGTCGCGCGAACCGAACCATTATTTCGATAATAAATTTGTAAAGACTTCTGTGTGAAAATATACATTTTCTGAGCGATGAATAAAAAAAAATTGTTTGTCCATCAATTGAAGACTTGCCTGAGTTTAATTCAAAATTGGCCACGTCACGACAGGAAAGGGAGGAAGAAGTAAGACAACTTAATAACTCCCCTGTAATGCCTCCCACGGTGCAGAAAAAGCTATGGAGGTTAAACACAACTTAATACTGTTGATAGTAAAGTATGCAAAAATATTTTATATGCGGATCTACGAGTAAGAACTTCAACAATATTGATGACATGATAAAGAAGAATATTAGAACAGAGAACTTAGAATTCGGAGTATCTATTCTACACGGTTGGATACGATTTTTTTAATGTCTTTTGCATTTGTCCTATAAGTTGTCAATAAAAAAAAAATGACAAGCAAGATCAACTGAAGAGAAGCAAATCGTTTTAGAGACAAACACAAAAATTCAAACAGCATTTAAGAAAGAAGCTGGCTTAATTGTGGATGAGCTCAAGCCCGTATTTGGTAATTCCAATGGTGGAAATACCGCAAGGCAATTTTTTCAAAGTGCTGAACTTTCTGCAAAAATAACAAATATTGATCTTAATTTGATTAAAAAATTTCACACAATAATGATTGTTGTTGCTTCCGGTCATGAGGTGGATACAGAAAAGTTACGTAAATTTTCGTACAGCACAGCTAAATACTATGTGGTATTGTATCCGTGGTATTACATGCCTCCCACGGTGCATAAACTTCTAATACATGGTCCAGAGATCGTTGAACATGCTTTGTTACCGATTGGCCAATTATCGGAAGAAGCACAAGAAGCTCGCAATAAGGACTTCAAAAAGTATAGGGAGCATTTCGCAAGAAAAACTACCAGGACATTTTTAATATGCTTGTAGTCAGCTCTGATCCTGTTATTTCTAGCAAACGGAATCTACAAACAAGAAAATTAAATCGTTTGTCAAAAGAAGCGTTGGAGCTACTAAAGCCAACAACAGTTTATTCAAAGCCAACAACAGTAGTTCAGTCAGCTGGCAGCGATGAGGAAACCAGCTACTTTGATGAAGAGAGTAAAACTAGCACCGATGAAGGATCTGATGCTTGAATCCAACCTTTCACATAATAAAAAAAAAAATTTTTAATAATGTGCATAACATATATTAGTTATAATTAGTCCAAACATAAAATGGAGTTAATTTTTTAGTTTAATAAAATTGAATTACAGAAAAAAAAGAGAAAACAATAAATTAAATTCTTTTTTTAAATATTTGAAATTCAACTTTGGTAACGTATATAAAAGCACCCTGTTTGAGCACTCATTTTGTAAAATGAGGTTTTCACTGTTACACGAATTTTAGATTTCGAAAATATCTTTCTTAGTTCTCAAGATATGAACTTTTAATTGAAAAAGGTCAGATGGCCAACAATGAGATTTTTTCGAAAAAAATGAAATGTTCGTCGCATGTCACGACTTTATACACGTCTTTTGAAGCTCCACGGTCGAACTTTTTAATCATTTCCTTACACCAATCGACGCGAGCCTTTTTTTGAGCGATTCATAAATTATGGGGTATCCAACGAGAGCAAATTTTTTTTACAGCTAAGTGTTCATGCAAAATCGAATGTATTGAAGTGGAACTAATGTGCAAGGATGCCCCTATCTCACGATATGTCACATGACGATCTTGCATTATCAGTTCATGCACTGCATCGATGTTTTTGGGCACAACAACCGATTTTGGACGACCTTCACGGAATTCGTCGGCGACCGAACTACGACCACGATTGAATTCACTATACCAGCGATATACTGTGGTTTTTGATGGTGCTTTATCACCATTCAAAGAACTGAGTTCATTGACACATTCTTGTTGAGATAATCCACGTCGAAAGTTGTGAAAAATAATCCAACGACAACATTAACTTGAAATTTCCATTTTTTGGCCAAATTGCTTTTCTTAACTCACTGTAAACAAAACAAAAAGCAATTGTACAACTAAACAAAAATTTCCGCTCATTTTTTAAATCAGTGTTATTTCAATTATTTTAGTAAAAAAATGCATTCAAATCGACCCAGTTTGAAAACTTACCAATGCTCGTCGGACGCTGCTCGGCAGCGATGAAGCCATTATTCGAAGACCAAATGTTGCGACTAGGTGCAAAGGGTGGCGCAGCAGCCATGATTGATGCAACTCAATTGAATGACGAGTTTAACTGTCAGTCAATCAATCAATCAGACAGCCAGACAGCCAGTTGGGAGCAGGCGCTGCTCTATTTCACTTTATTGCATTATTTATTAGTTTAACGATTTGAGATTTGTTTTTTACACGATTAAACTATTAATTGAGCTACGCTACAAGATTCGAATGCAATGTGGCCGCCTGACATTTTGACGTGAGGCACATGTTGCGCTTTGCATACGAAAAACGAAAGAAAATCAGCGTACAGTTTTAAAGGCACTGCTGTGCAACGACGTAAGACGTAGCGTCGTAGGTGCGTAAGGACGTTTTTATTACAAAATATGCTTTTTGATATATAAATTTAATTGTTTTTTATATATAAATAAATTAAATAATTTTCGCAAATGTTTGTATGTATTTTGCTTTTTCTTTTTTTTAATAGTTCACTTAAATAAAATAATATTAATTTAATAGCAATATTCAATGTCGTTGCACGTAACACGTATACGCTAGGTTGTGCTTGGCTGCCTGCCGGCGAATTGAAGCGCTTCCGTCGACGACAGGACGTTTTTATATACTTCGTTCAACTGAATACAATAACAACAAAACAACTGACGAAGCACCAAGCAACCAACAAGAGCCAACAATCGACAATAGTCCTGCTCCTGCACCTTCTGTCATGCAAATAGACTGCGGCAATGGCAATTACCACTACCAAACGAAGCTAAAGTCAGCTACCAACTCGCTCAATCGCTTACCACCTATGTACGGGTATCTATAAAATTGGAATGGTAAATGTGCAGCGCCTGTAAATATCTGACAGTAAACAGTACAGTGGCGTAATAATAGTTATTAAATGCATTGGCTACAGGTAATGATTGTCCAGAAACCACATACAATAGTTAAAATAATAAAGCCGACTCGGAATAAAATTCTTCCATACGCACACCACTGAATGAGAAAAACAATTTGAAAAAAAAAAAGTAACAAATAAAATCATATTAATATTTAAATGCGTTCATTACTTCACATACTCGTTCTGCACACACTGAGTCGACTTCATTTGACATAGTTCTGATTTGAATATACAGAGCGCGGCCTACTTACCATCCATCCACTTCATCAAAGTAGCGCAGAGTTGTGATTTTACATAGTAACACCGCAAACTCATTCGCAACAATAGCCAAATCGATAAATTTTATTGATTTGAATTTAGTTGTTCGCTTTTTTTTCACCACGCGTCCTGCTGCTGCCTCTATTGCCTTCAACGAAATCCTTGACAGACAATGTACGAGGTGGCATTTGCTTATAACAAAGAAAAAAAAAATAAAACCCAAGGTGCTTTAACGAAATCCTCTTGGTAGGCATTTGTACTTATAGTACTGCCCTACACGACCCATGCTTATTGTAACTGTAAGAAAGTTTTGGAAATCACACTCATACTCCATTCAGCTATTTAGCTGCCCATTTGAGTTCTGGTCAACAAACTCACCAAATGCGCAACAATGCTCATTATCAATATTAATTTGTTTATTTTAGATAGCAACATGCAGCAATAAATAATCAGATAAGTACTTCGTGCATGTTTTTGCATGTCACTTGCCCTCTGGAATTCTATTTCGTTAGCTTTTTTGTTGTGTCCATAAAATGACAGCAAAATAAATAAAATAATATTAATATAATTAGTTTACATTGCTCGTGTGCATAGTATGCTGAATTATAAGAATATGCAAAACAAAATACAGGGTGCGGCAGCGCAACTTCCTTCTTTCAATCGCAATGAAACCCATTTTATGAATCATATTTAGTTTTAGTTTTAATTTTTCTTCTTTCTTTTTTTACAATGTAGGTTCAAAAGCCTCGGTCCATTAATCGTAGCTGAGGAAATTGCACACCACACTGTGACTTTTGGTGTCTGCAAAGCCCTTGCATGCAATTCTCGGTGATTGGTGTCAGTCCAGTAGCGCATGTCCCGTTAGTAAACCTTTCCATTGAAGTGCAAATGCGCTTCATCGCTGAAAAAAAAAATTTGGCCCCGACGTAAACGCAAGCTTCTCATTGTTACAACGCATAATGGCGACTGACATAGAAGGAAATAAAACTCTAAAACCCCACGCCTGTCAATTGGTATTACTTCCGCCACGCTACGATCCCTACAGCCGCAAATCAAAAGTGAAGTTATGCAGCTGCACCCTGTATAACCGAGCGAAGCGCAATTTTTATACTCTTCGTACAGAGTGTGATTACTAGAGTAATTTAGTCATAATGTTTGCAACGCCTTAAAGTAAGTATCGGAGACTCCATAAAGTATATAACTACATATTCGTGATCAGCATGACAAGACGTACCGATGTAGCCATGTTCTTCTGTCTGGCTGTCTGTTTCCATCTATCTGTGCGTTCCTCTCCGTCCAACTCCCTTGAAATATTGGTTTGAAAGTAGGTATGGAGACTATTTATAATCAAAAGCAACACATTTGCTAAAATGCCCGCGATTTATTCACGGCAGGACACCCGCAACACCCCCCCCCCTTCCTCCTTTTATAAGAAAAAACCAAACTTGTCAAAAACTATTAAACGCAGCTGGAAAGCATAAGTAAAAGACACCGGCAGATAGATGAGTGGTGCCTCGCTCCCATAAAAGAGAAATACCAAAATCGTTGCATCTCAGTTATTATATAGGGAAATGGAACATAAGTAATAGGCTCGAAAAATGGGTAATGCACAAATCTTATATCTTAAATTTTGGTTCATATCTCAGCAACAAATAAGACAAATAAGATACTCTGAAAAAATAGGCGGTAGCAGGGTTTTAGAAGAGATTTGGTACATTCGTATTGGGAACCGTTAAAAAATAGCAACATGCAGCAGTAAATAATCAGATAAGTACTTTGTGCATGTTGAAGGTGCCATACCCACTCTCCCTTCAGTATTGGAGAAAATAAAAATTAAAACTGTTGAACGCAGCTGGTACACCTTAAAAAAAGAAGATGTACTGCAAAAAATTGGAGCGGGTTTTACAGTTTAGTGATTAAGGCGTTCTTTTTGACCCTAAACTTTCTTTTATTGCTCACATAGACTATAAATCCCACAAAGCTATCGGTTTTTTTTGGATTTATTTAACAATGCTCTAAACCAACGGTTCTCTTGACGGAACCCTACAATAAAACAAAAATGTCTTTATGCATTAATAAGCACAATACGAGTATGTACAATGTAAGGTAACAGTTACTTATTAAAAAAATCGAATGGGAGGTATGAAACTTAGAGCATAGCTGCTATAAACAGTTTTATGATCCAAACAGTACCAAGCTATTAGTTACTTCTTTGGTACGCCCTATTCTTGAGTATGCTTCTTATGTTTGGAACACACTATAAAGGTTAATCAGGCACATTTAAAATCTGTTCATGCGTACCTAAGGCTGGAACCGTAATGTTAATTTACCACCGTACAACTATTTATCGCTTAAACTGAATTAATCTTCCCACTTTGGAAAAACGAAAAACAATGTTGCAGGTATTGTTTAAATACCATTCTTTTTACAGCGACAACATCTTTCACTTCCTCTCTGATGCACTAGAAATTACTCATTCTTTTACTTAAATACGTGCACCCTCAATTATTCATGCAACGATGCTTTTCGAGTTCTATGTGTTATACGTAACCAGTTTTATTATTTAAATACCATTTCTCCAGATCGCTCCTTGAAATCTTTACGTATAGTAAGTTTAAATTCTAATCTGTAAAATTTTTTTTTTTGTCGTTTCCGCTTTTTTATTTTTGATTTTAAGCAACAGCCTTGTTATTTATGTACATATATATTAGTTGCTAAGAACTCAGACACGAGTTGATAAGCCTCTAAGAGCGTGAAGTGTTTAACTTTGTATGTACTACTTTGCTCTTATTTCGGTGATTGTTGCCTCTGTTTGTAGTTGTTGTTATGACTGACGCGCGGTAAAGTAGCAATAAGAACAAATATATAAACGCAATAATATACAAATTTATCTTTAGATTGCGGTCGATTGAATTGACCGCTGGCCAAACATAAAAGTTATTACTATTAAAACATTTCATTAAATATTATAAACCGTGCAATCATATTTGTTTGAAATACTGACTATGATTAATTAAGAAATTATGAATTATATTGTACTGTCATCGGATCCAATGATTTTCAACGCCCTGCCTGAACTTGCTATCCCAGTAAAGATCGTTCGTCTTTCCATGATGACGCATCAGGGAGTTACCAACAGAGATTTCAGGCAGAATTACGATTTACCATGCGACTTTTTAAATCTCCTGATGGAGTACATCTTAAACCGATGGCACTACGTAGAACGGTCGGGTACGATCTACCATAGGTGACGCTTCTCGCAAATGTTGACGACATCATCGGCACAAACGAACGGCGAGCTAACAAGACTTTATCACAAATTAAGAAACAGTTACGGTTTATGGGTATAACGGTGAACAAGGACAAGACGAACTAATTGATGACCACTCACAAATGAATATCGTCTTGGACGTTGTGCAAGGATGCAGTATTTAAACTTCAGTTTTGTACAAAACTTTGTATATCTGGAAACAGAACAGAGATAACCAGCAACAACAATGTCACCCTGATAACCCGGCGAAAAGCGGAAAAGTCACGCTTGCTAATGGATGCTACCGTGGGCTCAGCACGCAAATTAGAAGATTCTACCCTCTCTTGAATTGCGAAAACAAAATTGATTAAGACGACAATATAACCAGTTTGAACCACAAGATGTATGACGAGGTTTACATAGTCCAGCAGATTTACGAGGGGAACCAAAACTTAATTGGTGGATAACGTTCGAGATAGCGACCGAGCACGTTTTGGAAGACAAAGTCTGGGATGACCTTCGCAAACTAAATATTAACAACAACTGGCACACTAGACTATACGATGATGTCGGAGTCAGGCATATGGCCCAATAAATGCATATCCCCTATCATAACTCGAACATCGAAGCTGTGAATAGATGTGAATAGATAGAAAGTGTCCAATACATCCTATGTGACTACCCTGCACTTGTAACAAAATGGCCTAGATTTTTCGGAAAAACTTACTATGAAGACCTGGAAAGTCTGGCAAACTTACCACTGGACGATCTGCCAAGAATCCAAGCTGGGTTTTAAAGGCGTAAAAACTAGGCCAAACTAAGCCGAGATAACTTCCGCCACATAAAAATCAAAGACAATATGCATCATATAGGGCAATTGTGCTTTGGATAAATTCTACCTACATCGAGCTACCTAATAAACCTAACCTAAGTACGGGTATGTGACTTAATACATATACATATACAATACAGCTTAATGCACATTACTTTTTTAAATTACCGCAGATTTTCAAACATTCTATGACATTTCTTCTGCAGCCCAGAAAATATCTGAGTTTCTTGTTAAAATTTAATTATAAATGTACTGATAATGCAATGTCATACAAAAATTTTAATTTGGCGATTATTCAGAATGTTGTTTTATCATCTTAACATTTAAAAAATTTCAAGACTGTAATGCGAGCACATATTTTCACATATGTTCTGCTTATCGTTATAAAATCAGTTGCTGATGACCGATATACTTGTAGTACCTAAACTGGGTAACTCGACACAGACAAAAATTTCAAATCAATATAATTCACAAAGAATTCTAAAAGTGTTTGCTATTTGTGAAATCAGTGTAATCGAAGTCAATAAAGTACAAAATTACCAAACTTTCTACCATGGCTGAGGAAAACTGTTGAAATCTGACAAAACTTTTTACGTCTTCTCCAATACTACCAAAGTTATAATTTTTTACGTTAATAGACTGTCTCGTATAAGCAAGTCGCAAGCAAAACGGAACTACCGAACAGTTGATTATGTTTACCTGACAAAGTTGACCTAAAGTTTGAACAAATCAATCGAAATATTGAAAATTGTGCTAAATATTAAATAATAATTTATAAATTGGCCCAAATTGTCATTCTTCTTATCAAACAGCACAAATAAATTATGGAAATACTCAAGTGCTTGGCCAATCACGAGAATGAGCGCATACTGACCACACTTACCTCAGCATGCCGTGCATGTTAATGAAATTCTAGTGCTGCAAACCACCATTTCACGCAAATTTAGCAATGCGAAAAACCTATTTCACATGGTTTTAAGTGCAACCATGTACAAAATTCTAGAATGTATAAATGTGTGAGGCCTGCAACCGGACTTGTAGCCGGCATTACTAGTTTGTGCCAATTCCATTCTTCTGTGTTCTCTGTATGTAAACGGCCAATAAGACAAAGAAAAAGTTGCCATATGTCGAAAAAACAACTAGACAACATTGTGAATTGGCTTATTGTTTCACAACATGTAAAATTCAAATTTCAATACCATCTCTGAACAGCTCCCGTTTGCCGAAAACGCCAACATTGACATTTGCAGTAAAATGATGACAGCATACATAACACCACGGTTTTTTTAAAAGCCTTCGTTTCGGTCTACAATTTAAATTACAATGTAGTATTTTCCGAGAATCTTTTCAGGAGTCTCAACTGTTGCCATGAAATGTATGTTGGTTTATTTGAAGAGTGATGCAAAAGTCAAGGAGAAGTTGCTTATAATAGGTAAAATAGGTAATAACGCAACGCTGACTGTATGTATGTATTCTTCTTTTTTTTTTTTTTGTGATATTCGGCATTGAACACAGCGAACTCTAATTTATCAAATATGTAATTCTATCTATTTTTGAATGCTGATGTGTCACTGTGCGGTCATTATTGGTCGTTAGTTCGCTTGACATAAACACAGTTTATCCATATATGTATACAAGAAGCGCATTAGATGCTAATAATCCTGTACAAAGGGACAACGAGTCCGTGCAAAAGCCAATGAACGCAATACATAAACATTATTAGTATTAGTATTAGCATTAATATGATAGAAAGTTCTAAGGACTTAAATGCAAACACACGCAATTCCATGGCTGTTTTCAACAAAACCAAACACATTAAAGAAAAAAATAATATGTCATTTGCAGTCTAAATTCATACATTTCAATATTTTATTTATTTACAATTAAATGATTTTCAAAGAGTGCGAGTGAGATAGATCAAAAGAGCGAGATAAAGAAAGTTCGTTGTACATGGGTATAGCTCAAAGCTAAATACATACACGTATGTTTACACAGATTAAAATAGATTACATGATTTTTTTACTTAAATATAGTTTTTAAAACAATTAAAAATTAATCAGTTTGTCATTCGAAAAGCCGAAATACATAAATGTGCATGTGCAAAGTATCTTTCTTTGTGATGTATTACAATTTCTGTTGTAGTGTTAATTTAAATAATTAATTATATAACGAATTTCATATCATTTCTAGCCTAGAATGAACCCGTTGACAGTTTGGCCTGCCATCCTGTGTGGTGGGTATAATGCGTATCTGTAAAGTTAAAAAAGAGAAACATTTTTTTTTTTTTTTTTGAATAAGTTTTCTTGCATCTTGATTAGTAGGCTTTAAATTATATGTTAGACAAAATCTCACAAACACTTCACTATACTTTCGACATTGATAATACAAATATCTATATTTGGTAATTTGTAACGCACAATTTCTATTTCAAAATATACAAAATGGATAAAGTTTTTGGCAAAATGGATAACAAGGTCAAGAACGTAACAAATGCCGAAATGAAGAAAATGGCTTTGAAGATTGCGGGTTTTTATGCAGTCGGCTGGACTTTGCGTAAACTGATGAAGTGAGCGGATTCCTGCTCGATTGTCAAGTGGCCCGAGGATAAGGTAAGTCGCATTGATAAAGAAAAAAAACCCTATATTCAAAATTTCAAACATATTTTTTTATTTCATTTAGCCGTTTCTGATTTGCATAGCGCTGCACAATGCAGCTTAACAAAAAAAAAAAAAAAGTTATTTAAATTAATATGTTCAAAATTGTGTCATATGTAATTGTTAAAAATATACTTACATGAGTAAATATTTCTTTACCAAAATATGCTTACCTTAAATCACAAAATAACTAATCGATTTCGTCTGCAATTTCGATTGGTGTACTGTTAAATGATGCATCACAACGTCACTGGAGTTAACTTTTGTTCCAGCCGATTAGTTCGGCTTATAACGCACAGCACACTTGCAACAGGATGGAAACTTGAAATGATCATTCGTAACTGTCTGGCCATCTTCCGTGACGGATACTAGCACGCGAAAGGTGTAGTGCTGTTTGCATTCTGCAACATAATTGTTCATTAGGCTATCCATATACTTGCAGCGTGTATGTCGATCACTAGAAATATAGAAATGATTGAACGACAACTGCAACATAGCATTTATTCAAATTCAAATGATACAAAAGATTTTAGAGTTCAACAAAAAATATTTCAATGCAAAGACCGGCGAGATATTTCCCGTGAGCAACTGCACAATCGACAACAGGCGTCCCTATAAAAATAAAAACTGCAGTAGTGCGTAGCACTCTCGTGCCATTGCAGGGGCGGAACGCTTTCTTGGGAGGGGAATTCTAATTAAAAAAAAAAAACTTGTTTTCTATTATTTACTGAAAATGTAGCGAAAAACAGTTTGTACTGAACAAAAAATGCCAGTTCCCTCAGCCTGGATCCACCAATGACTATTGCCAGCCTGTGATTTGAAGCTTTAGGTTAGGTTTGGATGGTCAACATGGTTGTACCCCGTGTTGTCACTTAGTATGTATTTCCTATTCCTACCGCAGCTATTCTGAGAACCACTTTGACAGTGTCAAGAACGTCGAGATATGTTTTATTTCTTTTTCCGAAAGCTCAGTTAAGTTATCCAGGAAGGGGCTCCCTAATAACGTCAGTCTCTTCCTACTATGGGCCGGGCAGTGACACAGTCGAGTACCGGGCAAGTACTCGACTGTGTCATCCTCTTCGCATTTCCACAGCTTCTGCAGAAGTCCCGGGAGTTTACTTCTAGCCTTGAGAGGTTACACCATCTATTGGTTGCTATACCGATCACCTTTGATGAGATCTGTAGTTCACATGTAGCCATGGGTATACCCACTGCGGTCTTCCCTGGAAGGATTTCAGCAGTTGTAGCCTCTCTGGCTAGCTTGTTCGCTTCGCAATTTTCCTGTATATTTTGGTGACCAGGCACCCAGATGAGATGTATAACATAGTGCTCGGCAATCTCGTTGACAGATTTACGGCACTCCGTTGTTGTTTTAGTGTTGGGGCTGAAATAGTTCAGCGCTTTCATGGCAGCCTGACTGTCCGAGAAGATAAACACATACTCTTAAGTATATGAGTATGGCGTTAGGAAGTTGCTTCCTAAATAGCTAGCATCTCCGCCTGGTAAACGCTACAATGACCGGGCAGTCTAAAGGATTCTCTAATACCCAGATCCGGTGAAAATACACCTCCTCCTACCCGACCATCCAGCTTTGAACCGCCTGAAGATGTTAATAGCGTTTTCGCTATAGTGAGGAAGGTTGTCCCATTATTGTCTGGTGGGTATTAAGACGTTATACTTTGTAACAAAGTTAATGGTTGGTATACAGTAATCCGTATTGGATGGTATATTATCTTGTATTTGTAGTATCCTCGAGTGTCCGAAGGAGCTACCATGCCAAGCTGAAGATTTCCTCAGTCTAAGGGCTGTAACTATTTCCCTCTCTCTCGCAATGATCAAGTGGGATCAAATGGAGCAGGACGTTTAGTGCATCCGTCGGTGTGGTGCGGAGAGTTCCACTGATACACAGTTCAGCACTCTTTGCACCTAATACTTTCTAGTGCCGGCTACCATACACATACTGCCTACAGCAAAATGGGCCTAACTACAACCGCATATATCCAGTGTTGGATAGAAAGAGAGAATCTCCACCTTCTTCCAATATCTTTTTTGCACGCAAAGAGTGCTATGTTTCCCTTCTTTATACGCTCTTCCGTGTTTTTATTCCAATTGAGCTTACTGTCCAAGATCACTCCTAAGTATTTTGCGCATTCGCTGATAGTAATACTGATATTGTTCTGCTGGTTAGCATTTTGCGAATAAGAACTACCAGAGGCGCATCGATCCCAACAACCGTCAGAACACTAGTAATAGCGACTGGGAGAACGTTGTTAAAAGCACCCTCTATGTCTAAAAATGCAACTAAGGCAAATTCCTTTTGCTCAATTGACTTCTCGATAGTGTGTACCGGAAAGTGCAAGTGTTGATTTACGGTTGAACGGTTTACTGTGCTTCTTATATGAGCGTCTAAGAGTCTCTCTAAAGTTTTTAGTAGAAAGGAAAGGATTCGGCGTGAGAGGCTTTACCTGCCTTTAGTATAAAAACTACTTTGACTGCCTTCCAAGTTGATGGATTACGATTAAGGCTGAGACAGCTCTTAAAAATCGCGTATAGCCAAGGTAAAATATGTTCCTTCGTACTTTGTAGCTGAGCTGGGAAAAAACCATCCGGGCCCGAGGATTTAAAGGGCTGAAATATGTCAATAACCCACAATCTTCTCTTTGCTTGTTATGTTCGATATGAGTACGGGAGAGACTCCTTCCCCCTGTATTTCTACATTGATTTGCTCCGAATTGTCTGGAAGTGAGAATCCAGTAGCAACTGGGCAGATTCCTTTGAAGCTTAAAAAGCAGAAACTGAAAATATTCAGTTTAAAAAATCATACAAAAAACATCATAGAAATATGATAGGTATAACATATAAAGCATTTTCCTTCTGGAAGACCAAATGGACCTTTATTCAACATTAGTAATCATAAAAATAAATTTTTAACAATAATAATATTCTTAATTTTTATTTTAAAAATCAAAAATAATTATTATACCTCAATTTTCATTTTGTAAATCAAAATTACGGTACAAAATCGAAATCGAAACCTAAACCTAAACCGGTAACCGAAATTAACCGAAATATTTTACCGAAATAATAAAAATGAAACAACCATGAAACCATGAAAGGAGGGCAAATGCTATCAAAGATTTATTGATATATTGATTCAATTTTTTTAAATTAACAAGTAAGGATGGAGCTACGGCTACGAAATAGGAAATACTCTGCTGCCTTACTAATGTAGACCTATGCAGACTTTGAGATTTTCAAATATAAGTAAACCTTATCAAGTGGAAGTGAACCCTACCAGGTATGTAGAGGCGCTACTCAATTTCATGGTGAGGTGCGAATCAAGATATACTTGTTTTGTAACGTCTGACACCATCAGGAATACGAGTGGGAACAACGCTCATAAGATGGCAAGCATAGATCATAATAGTCTCCATATGCTTACCCAGGAGGACCCGGCAGCGCTTTCAGCACTTTGTGTCTCGACTTAAGCAGATTTATAATTTTATAGTTCATATAAAGCAACGGCAGCGCTTAGATACACTACTCGTATAGTAACTACTATATACTTCATAGATAGCTCAGCTACATATATACTATTTAAGAATACTTATCGTCAACTGATATCATTGCAGTAACTCGTTACGTAAGCTGCTAAAAGTTGGTAATGGAGCTGCGCGTTTAGTTTAAAGCAATTAAGGTACGCAATCCTTCTCAAACCAAAGGCAGAGTTAAGAGTCAATTTAATATATATATATAGGAAAAAGCTTTATAAATCTAATAGAGCATGCCATAGTCTCTCTGACTGCAACTAGTTGTGCAACACTTTATTTAGATACTTTGTCGTTGTTCTCTTCATGCAGACTGTTCCTCTTGGTGACGTGAGCCGAGAATCTGAGAAGGGAATTGAAAGCTGTACCAAGTATCCAACAATCCCAATATAGAAACCTCCAACAGAGATATCTAGTTCCATTCTAACCTCTAAATTGTTGCCGAACATGGCAACTGAAAACGAAAGAAACCCTCCACGAATTCAAAATGAAAAAAAAAAAATTGAAATTCATAAAATGTTTTCATGAAAAACCCCATCTTCTTTTGCGATGCATGCTACTCTCGCAATATACGCGATTTACATAACACACATACACAATCACATATGTATATTGTTAATGCATTGGCGGATGCACAGGGGAGAGACCTTGTTCATATAGCATCGATTTCTGCAATCCTTCGGCCGTAAGTAGGGCTTTTTCTAAAACTATGCCGTGATCCTCTAGTGGGCAATGTTTTGTCATCGATAATAATATCAATGGCTAAATAATTTTCACAATAGATGAAATAAGGGATATGGATCTATAAGAACACTCGAGTTGAGCGTCATTGACAATATTGTGGAGTAGAATCCTTGCTACCTTCCATATGGCTGCTACTAGCAGTTGGGAAAACTGCTAAACTACTAAACAGCAAAATTTATTCACATGACAAATTTTTACGAAGATAATCTGTACAAAAATTTCAAATTGTGGTAAATAATAAAATTGAATATATCAATTAATGAAAATGTTGTTTCACTTTTGCCATCAGCATCCATCTCATAAAGTAGAAACAGCTTGCACGGGAAACGAAAACGAGTTTTACGGAAAAGTCTGCATTTACTTTCCGAACTTCCCGTCCATCGATCCCAACTAACATGAGCGTGTTGTGATGTGTACAGTTGCTTCACAATAAAATCACTCCCACTGCTTTTTATATGCATCCTGTAAAGTGGCAGTGGGATTTCAATTTGTCAGCCGAAATAACAGCGAATTCTATTGTTGCTGCAGAAAAAGGTTTGAGCGCGTCCGTATAACTTTAATATTCTCCAATGAAGCATTCTTGAACGGTAATACAGCTATTTACCACAATTTAATTGCTTACAACTAAAAGCCTTCTGCTCATTTTCCATGACAGACACTCAGGATCCCTTGAGCTTATCCCAGATAGCTTAATCTTTAAAGTGGAATCGTCTGAGTACTTTTATGGTTCAGAGACAGGAGTTATAGAGTGTCCCAAAAAGAGTGCTTGATTCAATTTAAAAATGTAGCGCATATTTTTTGCATTGTAATGTAGACAAGTTCCGATTGTGTATGGATTGAGTGGCTCCGCAGCTCTGAACAGAGACCCTTGCTCTTTTCATGAAATTTTCGATGAGATTTTGATCAGCGGTGACGCTTTCGATATCGGCTTTGAGCTCATTAAATGTGGTTTATTCACATACATCTGAGATTGTCTCACTAAACCGCAAAGAAAGAAATCACACGGCGTTAAATCGCACGATCTTGGTGGCCAGTTGATATCGGATTTCCGGGAGATGTTTCGGTCTCGAAATCTTTACTTCAATAAATCGATTGTTTCATGTGTGGTGAGGCAGGTGGCGCCGTCCAACTGAAACCACATGTCATCCAGATCTATAACTTCCTATCACTGCATTTCCGCCATTCACGTCGCCTGACCAAAATCCGCACCAGATAGTTGCTCGCTGTGGATGCATTAGTTTCTCATGGAACACGTGTGGATTTTCTCAGTACCGAATTCGACAATTTTGTTTGTTGACGAAAGACATTTAGATGAAAATTCGCATCATCGGTGAGGATGATTTGTTTCAAAAAATCTCTCATAGGGATATGAAACTAAAAATATGACGAAATGGGAAGCGTAACTTTCCCCATTTTAGTAATGGGTTTTCGCAGTGATAACACGTTGTTCAATTGTGTAGCGCTCCACTTTTAATAATCGGATTAATCATAAATGCCAGAAAATAAATGAAGCCAAATTTGAATCGTGTACTCTCGGGATAGCTTCCAAAAAAACGGTCTAAAACGAAAGCCAACAGGCCCCCGCCTTATCTGTTAAGCATGTTAAGCTAATGAAAATTAAAGTTAAGGGCAAGAGAGAATGTAAACAAATTATTTAAAGAAGAAAGTTAAAGAGCTTCGACTCTAGCGAATTCAAAAATATGACATATTGAGCATTGAAGTAATACAAGTATGTTTCTAGAAAGTAATACTTACTCGCACTCCTCTATACGCACTGGCTGCAAAAACTCATCTGTATTTACAATAAACTCTCGTGAATCTCCAACCGTTTGTCCCATTTTTGGATAGATGATGCGTTCTTTGCTTTTGCACAGATATTCATCCTGCATTCCATCGAAATTATCCATGCGAGTTCTAATTTCAAATGTTTCAGGCGTTTCGTTACTAAAAAAATGAGAGAATTCACGCGAGAGCACGGAACGCAACGCTGTAATTTCTGGATAATTGCTGACCTTCGTGCAAAAAGTCTTCCCGCTAGCGTCAGAATCTTCGCATATGGCACGTCCAATTTTGGGTGGTGCTAGCGGTGTTGTATGCGTTGCTGGTTGTAAGGTGGGAAATACAAAACCTTTAGAAAATGGCAAAAGTAAGAGTCGATAATGCATGGAATATTGATAAAGTTAAATAATTGTGTAGTGTACTTACTGTCTGAAATGGGCGTTCTATGTTTGTGTTCCTGGCCCTTGGGCTGCAAAGATACAAGATCATTAAAAATAACATTCAATTTGCCGTCCGGTGATCTATGCACTTTAAATGTATGTGTCAGCTCCGAATTGACTAATGTACCCGTACTATGCTGCGCAGGTTGATCACCATACATTAAAGTCTCTCTGGTTTTTGGAATTGGCTATAAGAAAGCATGCATGGGTAAATGGTTCCAGATGAATTTGGTGAAAGGAGGAAATGCTTCGAGTCGAGTAAACTTACATCGAATCGTACTATGCCCGGCTTATCATCCAATTGAAAGACTTCTCTAATGGTTTGGTCAATATTTGTAGCATTTAGTGATGCCGAATTCTGTATATAAAGAAGCAAGATGAAAGTTATACTATTAATTGAAAGGGAAAGCAAATGTATCTTGTAGGTATGTGCAAACCTCCACCAAATGTGTTGCTTTAGATGATTTCTGTAATTGTGATGTGAGTGTTTGTGTTTGTGTTTCATTTTTCTGTGTTGCTAACTTTCTCGAATCTTTCTTAATGCCTCCACTATTATTGTTCTTCAGAGTATTCAATAAATTTTCCGAAAGAAAGACTGAAGTATCTCGTTCTGATGCTGACAATTTATCGCCATGCAATGAATCAATCTGTAATGTATTTGATAAAATGAGAATAGAGTGATGTATGATTTGCTAATTATTTACCAATATCTTTACACCGAAAACGCTGATTAGCTACAGAAAGGTGTGAACAGGTGTTTTGTGTATTATTAGCAAACAAAATTGTTTAGTAATTATATGGAAATATAATTTTTTTTTTTTTGCGCGCCAACGTCGATTAATCAAATTGGCGCACAGTGGTTTCAAACGGCTCAAATTTTATCAAAAATCAACTCAAATACTTTAATCAATCTATCACCGTTTTCAAAGCTGGCGAGTACACTTTCTAAATCAACCATACGTTGGTTGAACTAAGCTATACTGTTGGACAGCATCCTCTGCATATACTGGACTTTTCCCCTGGGCATACATTGTATTTCTATTTCTGAATGAAACTTTCCTGAAGCAATTGTTTGGCATTCATCTACCCAGTAATTTCCATCAGCTACATGGAACAGTGTTCAGACGCTGTCGAATAGCATTCAACGAGTTCTTACAACTCGAAAGCAACATTGAGTGATGCTTGATTGAAGACATACAATAATTAAATATGCACCTATAGATCAGATCCTTGGCTGAAATATTCTACGCAGATTTGTGTATTACAAATATCTCAGCTTGGAAATTATAGCCTCATTATTTGTATACGAGGGTTGTCTTCTATATTGTGTAGTTTCGCTAGTATTGTTGGACACCAGCTGACATTTCCATTGGTAAGTTTAACATTTTTAGCGTAAACGTACGCAGAACGTTTTGACGTACGAGCATTATATATGTTATTTACAGTATCTTGAAAAATTTGTGATGATTAACTACGACTTTCGACGTGGATTATCTCAACAAGAGTGCATCGCTCAACCTATTTCGACTATTGGCGTTGAAGCTCCATTAAAAACTATTGTTTACTGTTTATACATTGATATGTTAAGACGAATCTAGAGAATGTCGACGAAAAACAACTGTTGTACTACCAATGCTGTGAACTGATCATCACGAAACGAAGAGTCTTGTAAGTACATAAATCGAATATGTAATATAAATCCAGAAGTATTTATTATATAGCGATTTGAGATTCTAATAAAGTCCATAAAAATGCCATACAACGCAGCTATTAGAAATCAATCAGAATTTGAATTTTTAAAAGTCGTACTTTGAGATTTATAAAATCTTGGCCAGATTTGATACCAGTGTGCATCATGATTTCACTGAATTGACATGCCTCACGACTCTATGTACTAAATGATAAAAATTAATAACAAACTATTTAAAAATAGACATAAATTCAATGAAAATGCAATTTAATAAGCTTATGAAAAATAATATTTATTGGAAAATATGCAATCTTTTATGAGTATGATGCTAATAATGATCAAATGCACAAGTTTTCCGCTTTCGGCTCTCTAGTTCACCTTCTGCACACTAATTATAGACACGGCAGATGATCTTTGTAGCAGCGGATCTTTTTGGTAGTTTAATGGTTAAGTTAATGATTGATTTATGGCAATGCGCGTGAGCCAGCTTGTAGGCGTAAAATTTCAAAATATGCATGAACGTCTTTTAGGCAAAGGTGGAAACGTGCCGACACAAGACGATTATTGACGTAATAATAATAATAATAATTCGCATTGTTTGCTTATTCCAAATAAAATTGTTTATTAAGCCACAAATCTATTTCACTGTTCTCTCCCATATGTTCGCGCATCGAACATAGCAACTTTTTTATTTTGTATACTCTTCACACAGAGTGGAAATAGTATTATAATTTAGTCACAATGCTTGCAATGCACTAATTTTGACTCCATAAAGTACAATATATCATCAGCATGACAAGAATAGTCGATCTAGTCTGCGTCTGTCACTGTCACTGTTACTGTCCGTTTTATTCCCTCAATCTTTTCAATATTGGTTTGAAAGTTGGTATGTAGACTTTTTATGCCAACAATTTATTCACTAGGTATACCTAACATACAAAAAAGCTTTGTATTTATTTGATTATATCGAATATTGTATTTATTTGGTTATATCGAATAGTAATGGTTTTGATATTGGTTAACTATATATGTATAATATTGGATGCCTCAAATTCGGCAGCAATTTTTGGTGTGCATGTGGCAACTCGGAAATTTGACAGCTGTCATCTTCGATTCTTCCGATTGTTAAAAATGGAGCGCTACACAATTGAACGTGTTATTATTGTGAAAACTCGATAATAATAACAGATATCGATACTTCAACTGTTTAGCGTGAGTGCTTGCATGACGACCTAAAATCAATCCCCGCTCGATCCAAAATTTCTTTAATTTTAAATTAAGCTTTTTAAATTTTTTTGTAATAATTTCATGCGCAACAAAATTATCCACTACCCTCTATCCCATCTACAATCGTCAAAAAGGCAAAATTCACGCCAAATACTATATGTATATAAAATTTAATAAATTTAATTATTTTAAATCAATTAAAAAATTTTAAAACTGAAGTAAAAAACCTGCGTTGCCGAGCAAAAATGTCAAGTGTGAAGAGTATTAAAGCCTCGGAACCACCGAAGTTAACAATTTCTCTTGTTTTTTTAGTAGCTTCGAGAAATAATTTGTTATTCATTACGTTCATCTGTGAGTCCACTCATCACATAGTCATTATATACTTATGTGTGTACAAGTATTTATATTTGTTTTCATTTATTATTATCATTATTATTGTGTTTTTATCCGCAACTGTTTGACTGCTGCTTTGTTGCGATACACTTGTACTCACTAACGTAAAACTCAAAACAATAAAGAAAATATTGTTTTGAAACCACACCAACATCAAACTGCGTTGAAAACTCAATTAAACTGAGCTTAAGACAAGTTACTTTGTGTATAGTATATTCACAAATGTAAATCTTTAAGATATTTATATATAAGTATTATAGAGATATTTATTATGTGTACTCTGTATTGTCTTGGGATTGGGCATGCGCAACGCGTTTGTTTGTGGTCTGGCGTGAAAGATACCTCGATATGGAAAGATACTTGTTTGTCTTTTTACACAGCTTTCTGTTTGTTTTATTCTTTAGTACCCACTTGTCGATCTTAAGTAATATTTTGTAAACTTGTTTCAAAAGAGATTTTTGAAAAAGTTGTACTCAGCCCATATCTTGAAGTATGTAATGTGAAATGAGTTAAAAGTGTTTTATTAGTTCGTTTTGCAGAATGATTAAATACAAAGTTGGTAGACAGAAACGCCAAAGTTACATAAATAGAGATCGCTTCTCGAAATTGTACTTTTATCATAAAAACAAAACTAAAATTATTGAAATCAAATGGAAAAATAATTCGCTGTAAAATTATTTTATCGCCTATGAAGCGAATGAAGCTGCCAAAAAAAAAATAGCAATAGTGCAAAAAACACAAGAGCACAAAAGCATCCATGGGTAAGACTTTTATGTCCGGTGAATTGTGGGTTGCTGAGTCCAAATCCAAGGCAACATATCTTTTTTATCACGGTTTTCGTGGTATTACGAGACATTGAATCTGGGAGTCGTGATACCTCTTTCTATAAAGTGCTAGAATGATTCTTTGTGAACATTCCAAGCCTAATTTAAACAAAATCGGCTGGAAAATGTCTTGATCGACAATTATTAGGAATGTAATGAGTTTCGATTTCAAGAGCATATCGATTTTTTTGTGCTCGGAGTCACATTTTCGATAGTGTTTTAATCGAAATCGGTTGATTGCAATAACTTATGCACTATAAGGTTGATATAAACCATTGTCACATGTGGTCCCCGTAAAGGAATAAAGTCAAGTTTTAATGGCATTTTAATTAATAAATAATTTATTTAAAATGTGCTTTTAAAATGAAAACTGTAAACAAAACGAATGAGCACTATTTTTTTTTTTTTATTATTATTAATTTACAATCTATCAATAAGACAATAAGTAAATTAGTTGAAAGTTCATAATATAACAGAAATAGCTGTACTCCAGTGAGAACAGCTATTATATTCAAAATTCTATAATTAAGAGTTTATTTAAAATATATATAAAATTTAATCTCTAAAAGGTAAATCTAACACATGATTTCTTTTAAGTCTTCGAGTTGTATCGCTGTTATCTAGTAGGCCTATTGCCAAAACATTTAAATGATCATGTAGTCTCTCAACATACCTTGTGCTTATTCTACGTATTTCATCTTTAATGTATGGAATATTTAAATCTTTGTGAATTTGGTCATTAGCCACAAACCAGGGGGCGTCAACAATAAGTCTAAGCGTTTTGGACTGATATCGTTGAAGAATTTCAATATTTGATTGGCTTGCGGTTCCCCCCCCCCCCCATTGGATAGCATATGTCCACACAGGCTTTAAAATAACCTTGTAAAGCCGAACTTTGTTCTCCAAACTAAGCTGCGATTTTCTCCCAAGCAGCCAATACATTTTTTTCTTTTTATGTTGAGTTTCTTTGTCTTGCCTTTAATATGACTTTTCCAAGTTACTCTCCGATTTATATCGAGTCCAAGATAATTTGCGGAGTCACTATGAGGAATTTGTGAATTATTTAAAAATACTGACGGACAATCTCCTCTTCTCAGAGCAAATGTGACATGTTTCGACTTCTTAGTATTAAAGTTTATTTTCCATTTCTTAAGCCATCGCTCTGTTTCAACTATTTCATTTTGAATATCTTGAGATACTTCTGCCGCAGTGCCTTTAGATGCAATTATAGCTGTATCATCAGCATAAGTGGCTACTTGAACATCACTGACAACAGGAAGATAGGCAGTGAATATTGTGTAAAGGACAGGTCCCAGAACACTGCCCTGTGGAACACCAGCATGGATACTATATAGTTTCGATGTTTTTCCTTCCATTTGAACATAAAAGTGTCGATTGCTTAGATACGATTTCAATAAGAGGAAAAATGGAGCAGGAAGCAGTTTTTTCATTTTATATAACATGCCTGGATGCCACACTTGGTCAAATGCTTGTTGTATATCAAGAAATACTGCCGCAGAATACAGTTTCTTCTCGATTCCACTTGTAATTATATCCACTATACGATGACATTGCTCTGGAGTCCCATGACCTCTCCTAAACCCAAACTGATGTTCCGGTATTATATTGTATTCATTCAAAATTGGTAACAATCTACTCATAAGTATTCTTTCGAATACTTTGGAGAATGTCACCAGCAAGCTAATAGGACGGTAGGACGAGAGAATATTTTCAGGCTTGTTTGGTTTTGGAATCTTTATCACCTCCGCACATTTCCATTGTGTAGGAAAGTGATCCAGCCTCAAAATCGCATTGTAAATTAGTGCTAAAAATGTAATACACTTTTGAGAGAGCATTTTCGTAACTCTTCCGTCTATTTTATCATAGCCTGGTGACCTTTTTGATTCAGTTTTGCGAATTCTTCTTTGATTTCAGACACAGTAATTGTACGAATTGGCATGCACATTTGACAAGGTACATCCAGAAACTCTATTATTTCAGTATCTTCAGGTGCAAGATTAGAATTTGGTTGAAATGTCAAATGTAAATGTTGTGCAAATGCCTCAACCTTAGCTTTGGCGGTTTTACACCATTCTCCATTCTCCATGATTACGTATAGCAACATTTCGTTTTGCAGGTCATTTTAAATATTTGGTAGCTCTCCAAAGGCTGTATTCATAGTCTTTCGTGTTAGGATCCAGACTTTTGAAAAACTCTGCAGTTGCTTCATTTCTTACTTCGTGCAAGCGTTTTTTAAGTTGGAATGATGCTGTATTGTACCTAGTTTTATCTGCTGGACATCTACTGGTTTGCCAATTTTTCCGGAGCTTTCGTTTATTATTTATAAGGTTCCTAAGCTCAGCTGATATAAAAACAGTATTCGCTGTAGCACTTTTGGCTGGTGCAGTACACAACAGACCTGCTTCATGTATAATGTTTGTAAATGATTCCACCGCCGTATCCACTTCTAAACCAGTTTTGAGAGACATATAAGTATTTAGTTTCGCATCTATCCAATCTTGAAATATCTGTCCTAAAATATCTGTCCTAGATGTGACAATTTTATATTTATTTGATAGTGCTGGAAGAGCAGTGCCATATGTAATTATAATTGGCGAATGGTCTGAACTTAAGTCGTAGTTGTCCGAAATTTCCAGATGATGCCGTGGTATTCCAAAATAAACTGCAAAATCCAAAAGATCCGGTATTTTGCGGGGGTCTGATGGCCAATACGTTGGTTTTCCCGTAGACAGTGTTGAAAAATTATTGGTATTTATGCATTTATATAGCTCCTTTCCTTTGGGATTTGCTAACCTTGATGCCCACCAAGGGTGTTTGGCATTATAATCTCCACGAACAATAAATTTACAACCAAGTTTTTTGAAGAAGTTAATGAGCACTAATCGGGAAAAATTATTATTATTTAACAAATAAGTTAATGTACAGGTTATGTGTGATAAATTATTCAGCCTCAACATGTTGTGTGCAAAGTTGGCATCTCTGCTCCAGTTAACAAGAATCCATTCAAATGCGACGTTTTTAAAAAAAAAAAATGTAAGTAAATTTTCTCAATTTATAAGACAAAAAAAAATTTCCGTACATTTTTCAATTTTTCACCGTGAATGTGTGAATGCGGCAAGGTCAAAGCTGGCAATAGACCTTTGACTTGATGCATCTCTCAAATGGCTTCTCATCCTATAATAGTTTCCTCATTAGCAACACATTTGAGAGCGTCTTTTAAAACTTAGGACTGCAATGATTAACTTGCAATTCATGTTTCAACTGTAAACAAAACATGATCAGCTGATTTGAATGGGAAATAACTAATTGCATTCGAACTTGTATCGTTCGATCGAATTCTGTCACTCCATGAAACATTTCGCAATTGAGGTTCAAAGCGGAACTCTACAACCTGTATATTGAACTTCAATTAAATTACCATTCAATAAAATTATCAATCATGGCATTTTTACCATTATCTCAAATAACTTCGTCAGCCTGATATAGACATCTCTATCTGTTCGTCAAACAGTCCGACCGTCTGTTAGAAGGAAGAGATCACGGAGACTAAAAGAAATAGACCTTAGATATTTATACTTTTCCGTTCCCTCTTTTTATAAAGTGTATTAATTGGATATGTAAACTGTACTACTTATATAGTTTATGATGTTTTTGTTGTTAATTAAGGTAGAATCATAATAAAATATCTCACATAGGTTCAGATCTGACCACCATAGAATATAGCTGCCATACAAATCCATAATTCAGTCAGTCCATATGTCTGCCTGTGAGAAAATTTCTCCGATTATATTAAACTTAGAAGAACTAAACTCATGGTAAAGACTCTCTTTGTACCGCATTGCTACAAGAGTAACTGCAAATTTCATAACTCTCAACCGTTTTATCGCAATGGTAAAAATTAGTACTAAATACTAAAAACAAAAAGTTGATTTTTTTTCTTTTGATCTCAAGTTTATTGAGTATCTACATTGATATATATTGATATTCTCCGCCCACTTTTTGGGTTAGCAACCATACAAATCCACCACCCACTTTTATGTTTTTGTATGAAAAACTTATTTAAGTCAATATCAGCTTCAAATTCGATTTGGCCGCTTCTTATAGATGGTCGCTTCACACGCATATATTAATAGGCGTGTCCAGTCCACTTTTTGAAATCCACCATTTACGCTGTTTTACATTACGACTTGAAACGAAGTCAACGTTTTTTCTTGTTAAATATTTTAAATTTGAATCGAACAACTCAGTTCTACCATTTATTTATTTACAATAGTACAATAAAATTAAAATAAGTAGCCAAATCACTGCCGTGCCCATAAAACAATGACAGGTTGAATTGCAAAACTACTATAAGTAGACGAACCTCAGAATATACATAATTGCGTATCTGTTAATATTTTTGGGGACTTTTTCAACCAAATCATTGATAAAATCTACGCCTTTAAGCAATGTGTATGCGTGATGTGAATGTGAATATTAAATGCTAAGCAGCAGCTGAATTGATGACGAAAGCCCAGTATAAATTAGAAGTAATTGTTTTTATATGAAATTATCATATATGTAATTAAAACCCAGACCTGTGTTAGTCAAATCTACAAGTCATGAAAAGTGATTTTCCTTAGACTCGTACAATAATTTATCACAATGAGACGAAATACTTATTGATTGGTTAAACAAAGGCAATCGATTGTGTTCTCCATAAACACAGACAGACATTTAAGAGACATTTATTCAATTATATTGTACGATATTTAGCAAAAAAAAAAATAAATATTATAAAAGCCGTTTCTAAGTACAAGTATAACTGGTTTGTTTGAACATTGCCAAGAAAAAGAATATACGATACAACAAAATATATACCTTTTTATATGCGAATATGCTTTAAGCGCTATTAACTTTATAGTTATTTATGATTACTTTGCGGCAACGAGTATGCAAATGATTTCCAGATTTTCGCATTGACTGAAAAGTGTATTTTTCCGGTATAAATGCACTTAGACGAGTTATTCTGTATAGTATAATATACCATAATATACCAATATAATATAATATACCATATATATATATAGTATTATATACCAGGGGCGGATCCAGAGCGTAATCTTGGGGCTAAGTCTATGAAAAACATCCTTCGCAACGATAAGGAGTCTGTTACCCGTTGTTGAACAATTTAAAAACAATTACAAAATTATTTTAACATTAATAATTACTTTAAATCGAACATGCTCGATGCAACAAAATAAATACAAAGCGTTGTTGTATTGTATGTTGAACGTTATAAAAAGTTTCCATACCAACTTTCAAATCAATATTTCAAAGTTTGAGGGATAAGTCGACTCGTCATATCATGCTGTTAACGAATATATGTATGTACTTTATGGGTTCTACGATGCTTCATTTAAGGCGTTGCAAACATTTTGATTAAATTATAATACTATTCAAACTCTGTGTGAAGAGTATACAAATTTTTTAATAATATGTTTCGGCTGAGAGACTTTGAAAAAATTATAAAGGATAATTAGCCGTATTGTAGACGTGACATCCAAAAGTTTGTCTGCAGTTGGTCTCCGTATACATTATGTTAATCGAAATATCCTAGCTTTATACATACATAGTTTATACATAGTTTGTTGTTTATACATACGAAAGGCGGATATAGTCATATTGATTCGACTTTTGATGCTGATCAAGAATACATATATGTATATATATATATATATATATATATATATATATATATATATATACTTGATGAGGTCTTTCACGCCTTCTTCGGCTTATTACATATGTACATTTGCACAAACTTAGTACATACACTCATGGCACTCCCAGGTTATACAAAATTATTGTGCGGTGGGCTGGTATTCCCCTGTACACCTCTGTGGATTCGCCACTGAATAAACTACAATAAGTTATACTCAATGCGATAGGGTGGCAAGAAAAATGTGTTAAACTTCATTTAGTATTATCGTTGCTGGTACGTAATTCTATTTAAGAATTTTAGCTAATTTACAGAATAAATTGCGAGCTTGAAATAATTTAAGAGCTTCATGACCTCATACTAGTTTGTCGCGCTTACGTAAATGATTCATCGTGTAGGGCAATTTATAAAGATTAGCAATTGGATTGGTTTACCCAATGCTTGACTTCCTTTATTTTTACGTGTACTAGCTACTTGCACTTTTTATTAAACACGACATTATTTCCAATAATTAAGTTCAACGTACTCAAGCTGTCTGGGCCTTCAAGACTTTATGACAACCGACAAAAGATATTTTAATTTTGCCTTTTGACTATGAATGCGAATGAATTTATTTTACGATTTACTCTGAGTTCCATACACATACATATGTGATAAAATGTTAGATGACATTAAAAATACCTATTAACTTATTTAAATATTGATATCGTAAAAATACAAAACACCATTAATGTTAATTATCAGCTTAAACAGTCGCAAATGCAGCACCAGATGACCAGATGATGATCGTGTTGTTGTTGGTGTTGTTGTTTTTGCAATTCACTGGAAAAACGCTTATAAAAAATGTTTATAAAAAATGCTTACCGCTGTAGTGAAGAGCGTGAGCAGCAACAGCGACTTAAACAATTTTATCCAAAGTGGCGGCATTTCGATGGGGTGGGGTTTTCGATAAGTTGGGATGGCGATATAGTCTGGCGACGTCTTGAAGTGGCTTTGTTGTTGTTGTTTTTGCCGTTGCCGTTGCTTATGAGAGGCATTCACAGGTCTATTTTTTTATACTGTATATACATATATTTCTTTATAACTTTTGACGAGTTCGATTTATTGATAAACAAACGCCCAACAAATGTCGCAAAATTCGAGCTTCAATTCAGGTTTCATTTAGTTTATAATTATTATAATTTTTTTTTTTAATATTTCTTTATTTTTTCAGCTGTTTTTTTTTTATACAATATTATTTTTTGTTTATTCTGTTTTGTTGACTTTTTTCTTCCTTGATTAGCGGCGCTTTATTTTTTTGCCATTACATTTATGTATACCCTACACAAATTTTTTTAAAACGTGTTGGTTAATGCCTTTTTAAGTTTGTTTCTTGTTATCAAACATAAAAAAAACAAAGTATGCAGCTGCTTTCTGATTTTTTTTATTTATTTTTTTTTTTTTTGTGTATCGAAATGCACACCGCACTAAACAAAGGACGAATTGAACTTCGAGTGAACCGAAGTTAAAATACTCTTCAAATGCATTTTCAAGCCATCCATAAATTCGAGGAAAACTTCCAAAAGAAAACATTTTTTCAAAATATTCCACTAATTTTTTAGTTGAAAGGTTTAAATGAAAGAGTACTAATCAGGCATGTGAAGAATTCCAACTTCGTTCAAATTTCGATGAAATTTCGATTTGTTTGGTGTTCTTAGTCCCCATTTTGATAGACTTTGAATAAAAAATATCAGTTCAAATTTAATGTCGAAAAATTTTTCGATCGAAATTCTTTACATCCCTCAATATATGTACTATTCTACAGGATGGGTCACAAATATGTTGAATTTTGAACTACTTGCTATTAGTGCCATGAATTTTGACAGTGGTTTCGTTTTAACCTTCCGATTGTAGAATATGCATCGCTTCAATTTGGATCAACGTTTTGAAATACTCAAAACGTACTCTGTGCTTGGTGAAAGTAGATTATAGATTTTAGAGTGGCAGCATTATTGGGCGACTTTTCTTTGAAAATAAGGCTTGCCGCGCCGTTACGGTCAATGACGATCGCTCTAGAGGGATGATAACTGCGAGGAATTGAATTGTGTGCAATTCTCAAATATTTGACCACTTAAAACGAAACATTCAAGATCCAATTGCTCAAATAGAGCAGACAACTGTTGACAAGCTGGTCGAAAATTGGTATTCCAGTATGGTCTACTGCCGAGCAGGCCGAGGTACCCACTTCAATGAAATCATTTTCCATACTTAATCTTAATCGTACGAAATATTGTATAAAGCAACATTTAATTTTTCTTTTTTTCATAGCCGATTCATAATTCATCATACATATGACCCGACCCGCCTTGTCTCCATAACAGACTATATAATAATAATGCTTATGAAGAGTATAAGAGTTTCGGTTCGTTCGACTTCATATTCCCCGTCATGTTTTACCCATATTTTACACTGAACAACAAAAATACACTTCGTTACTATTCAAGAATAAGGTAGGCAGTTACTTATAGATACATATTCGGATCTTCTACGAAGCAATGCTTTACGGTGGTACCGTAGGGATATTGGTGCACAAAATCATAGTATAAATTGCCTGATTATAAGTAACATTTCTTTGTACTATACAATAAAGCGTGAATCAAAAGAAAAAAAAACCTATTCGCATCTACAACATTTTTCCACCACGTCACGTACTTTGAAGTAATATGCGTTTGTAAGTATTGTTAGTTTTGAAACAATTTATTTCTTACTGCCTTCACATATTACGTAAATCAAATTTTTGCCATTTTATACGCCCCTAGCTTTTGAAAGACTATAACACGATCTTATATATTACAAGGAAGAAGGCTGCAATGTGTGCTCGACTTTTAGATACCATGGAACTTATCTAGGCTCTTTATGTAAACCATAGATTTGTAAAAAATACCTATTTAATGTAAAATCTATTAGAAATCAACTGTTGTGTAAACAGTTCTATGTAGCTCACGACAAATAGCAAACAATTTCGCAAAAGTCTAGTTGGAGCATTAAATGGAATAAGCTGAAGAAAAGCGATGCAGTCAATGATACTCAAAACTAGATCAATTATGAACAGCTAAGCTCCAATTGCTTGTCTATCATCAAGAATAAAATCATGTAATATGAGAGCTGCTATTAATATTTCGGGAACTGGCAACACTAATGTCAAAAGCTAAAATCTGGCAACACCATAATAAAGTTTGACATTTTTGGCATAAACGTACTCACAAAGTTTTGATGTACAATTGCTATTTGTTCTGTTTACAGTGAGTTAAGAAAAGCAATTTGGCTAAAAAATGGAAATTTCAAGAGAAGGGTTTCGTTGGATTATTTTTCACCACTTTCGACGTGGATTCTCTCAACAACAATATGTAAGCGACATTTACTATTGTATGAAGGCAATGGAACAGACAAATTTAGTGTTAACAGAGCATATACAGGGTGTCTCAAATAGCGACTAAATTCCCAAAAGCTAGGCTACCGATTGACATACCCCCCGCGCCCCTCGGAATAGTTTCGTTCACGCAAACAGAAAATCAAATGTGAACTTTCTTTTGAGACATCCTGTATCAAATAAAACTTCTATATTAATTCAAGTCAATTAATGGGTTCTATATAAATGACGCGTACTCCGTCTTAGGGCGTACAAAAGTATAGTAAAGAATTCGGGTGTAGGGATAGGGAATGACATTTGACAAAGGCCAGCTTAACACACGCTTTTGGAATAATATAATTAAGATGTTCGTTCAAAAGAAATCTGGAAGAATACGTAACTCCAAGATCTAATTGTTGAGTTTTAGCTTGCAGAGTTTAATTGACAATAATGAGAGATGTAGGAAAATGCGACAATCCGTTGCTAAAAGTGTCATGAAAACACTTCTTTAAACTCAAAAATAGTGAATCCAAACTGTCATAGGTTTTAAGTTTTTGAGGTAGCTGATTACGAATGTGCAATAAATAATGTTTTCATAAAAAAAACCAAAAAATGGGCGGTGGGTTTGTATTGGGATACACATAAAAGTGTGTGGGACACATCCCATCGTATTGATGTAAAGCGATGCTTCATATAAAGCCACGACATCAAATTTGAAGTTGATATTGACTCCAATAAATAATATTTTCCTACAAAAATGAAAAAGTGGGCGGTTGGTTTGTATGAGGGCTACCTCAAAAAGTGGGATCACACCCATTCATATAATAAAAAAGTTTTTCGTACAAAAAGTGGGCGGGGACTTTCTATGGAGGCTACACCAAAAGGTGGGCGTGGCACGTAATATGGATACTCTTTTTGTCCGCAATAAAAAGAAATCTAATTTACAACTGTATATCTTAAAAATTGGTCGCCAGAAATGCGCAGACGGACATAGCTAGATTGAATCGTCCTGCTCAAGTATTTATATAATTTATGGGACCTACGATGCCGTTTCAGACAAACTGGTAATACCATTTCACACTATGTACGAATGGTATAATAAAACGTGCATAACTTAAATCCCTGACGCGTTAGATCAAAAATACATAGTCGTATATGACAATCATCAAACAGTATTTCTTAAATATATTTCTGTTGTACAGTGTTGTCTATTACTCAATTTTTTGTTTCTACCTTTTCTTCTAATAATTTCAATTGCACATTTCACAATTTTATTGCATTTATTTTGTGTTACTTTTCACTTTTGATTTTAATTCATTTTTTTTTTTCCTGCTTTAACTTTATTAATTTTTATATTTAATCTTCGTCTGTCTCTCTCGCTCTCGCTCTCTCTCTCTCTCTCTTCCGCTGTTTAGTGAATGTTGCAATTTTGGTTTGTTGTTGTTGTTGTTCTTCTTTTTTTTACATGCGCTGAGCTGGTCAAATGCAAAATTAAAATATAGAAAAAAAAATTCTACACAACGCATGCGTTTATTCTAAAGGAGAATGATCAGTTTACTTCTTATTGGATTCCAATTAACACTTTTCAATATTGAATGTTCACTGAAATTGAAGGTTTATCATTTAACAAGAGATTGCAGCACTTTTTCTTTAATAAATGCATAAATAATTAGTCTGAAAAATTATTATTTTTTTTTTATAATTTTTGCTTTAATTACGAAAGACAACACGGATGAGACGAAACGAGACCGATAAGCACGCGAGCCGCAGACTGACTAGTTTTTAGTTTCATTTTCATAATTTTACTTTTTAAAACATTCGTTTTGTTAAATGTCAAAAACGTTGTTTTTGTTGTTGTTGCGAATGGTTGTTGTTGGATAGCGGCAGAAAATGAAAGAAAGATGAAGAAAAAGTGATTTAAGAGAGCTAAAGCTTTATTAAAGAGCGCAAAAATAGAAAGAGCTAGCGATCGAGCGCGATTAAGTTTTAAGCTCAGCTGATTTTTAAGCGCGCACATTAAGTTAAGTGGATTGTGGAATTTATTTGTTCGGCTGAGGTTCGTTTTGTGTTTGAGGTATTTTTGTACCCTGCACGCAGGCATATTGCCATATCCGGAGAACGTCCACCAAGACGGTTCTTATTATTGAATGGAATGATAGGCCATATAACCAATCTTACTAATATTAACAGAATATATTTTTTCGGCGCCCCGAATTATGGAAATAGAATCTGTAATATCATCACCTACCTGAATTTTTATTTTTCTGCCGAAATATGAGTGTTTCTTAGCTGTTTATAAAATTGATCAACCGAAACATACGAGGATACGTCCTTAAAGAACCTTATTTTCAGCAACTTTCTCCAATTTGTTAATATAAAAGCCTTGAAAAATATTGCAAATTTTTTTTAAATACATATACATATGTATATAAATATATATAACAAAATTGTTGTATACCAATTTATGTAACTTTCGCAAAAATTTGAACAAGCCATTAATCAAATTCTTTTTAAATTAGTATACCTATATGGTATATGAGATTTGTGAAAATGTATATAGAGCCCAATAGGAGGCATGGCTGACTCTATGAATAATATATATTATTGATCAGCATTAAGATATATACATCTTCGTCATACAGTGTGTATTAACATCGAGAAACCTACCTGAATTTTTATTTTTCTGCCGAAATATGAGTGTTTCTTAGCTGTTTATAAAATTGATCAACCGAAACATACGAGGATACGTCCTTAAAGAACCTTATTTTCAGCAACTTTCTCCAATTTGTTAATATAAAAGCCTTGAAAAATATTGCAAATTTTTTTTAAATACATATACATATGTATATAAATATATATAACAAAATTGTTGTATACCAATTTATGTAACTTTCGCAAAAATTTGAACAAGCCATTAATCAAATTCTTTTTAAATTAGTATACCTATATGGTATATGAGATTTGTGAAAATGTATATAGAGCCCAATAGGAGGCATGGCTGACTCTATGAATAATATATATTATTGATCAGCATTAAGATATATACATCTTCGTCATACAGTGTGTATTAACATCGAGAAACCTACCTGAATTTTTATTTTTCTGCCGAAATATGAGTGTTTCTTAGCTGTTTATAAAATTGATCAACCGAAACATACGAGGATACGTCCTTAAAGAACCTTATTTTCAGCAACTTTCTCCAATTTGTTAATATAAAAGCCTTGAAAAATATTGCAAATTTTTTTTAAATACATATACATATGTATATAAATATATATAACAAAATTGTTGTATACCAATTTATGTAACTTTCGCAAAAATTTGAACAAGCCATTAATCAAATTCTTTTTAAATTAGTATACCTATATGGTATATGAGATTTGTGAAAATGTATATAGAGCCCAATAGGAGGCATGGCTGACTCTATGAATAATATATATTATTGATCAGCATTAAGATATATACATCTTCGTCATACAGTGTGTATTAACATCGAGAAACCGCAGACTATAACAGATAAAGCCTTCTTACTTGGATATTTAGACTTGTTATATTTTATTATATCAATACTAATAAATTAACCATACATACGTGGGTCTATATCGGAACACTATAGTATATAGTTCCAATACAAATTTATAATTCAAATGAAAATATTTCCTCGCAACTTCAAACGGCAAAGGTAGCGTAGGCGAAATGGGCGAAATAGTTTACGAAAAGTTTGGCAGTTGTTAAAAGCCCAAAATCTTATTTTAAAAGATGCACATGATTTATATCTACTACCCAAAGGAAACGTTAATGGCGTTGATTTGATACACACTTTACACAATTATATTGAAAGTACAACACAATGTCTATCTGACAAAATTTAGATTTCATTGCGTGCGTAAAATCATATCATCATTTTGCTTCCTTTGATGAAAACTATATTGAAATAGCACGTATTTCAGTCCTACTTAAAAAAAAAAAAAAAATACATATGCAAACGAAAAAGTAATATACTCTACTTGTATAAAAAATAATCACATATACATTATTGGGTGGAACCCGCCTACTTTTTGGAGTAGTCCCCACTTTTGATTTTTTTTTATGAAAAATTTCTTTATTAAAGTCAATAGTAGCTTGAAATGCGATATGGTGCCTTTTCACGGACAGCTGCTTAGCATACGTAGACTAATAGACATGTACCGCCCACTTTTTGACGTAATCACATACAAACTCACAGCTCACTTTTATGCATTTCTGTAAAAATCGTTAATATCAAATTGAAATTCGATATGGTGGCATCTTATAGATGATCGCTTTATACATATCTATTAGTGGTCGCGTAGCGGTAACAACAGTCCATATTGAATTAGTGCTAGCTACTTTCCGTTTTGTAATTAATAAAGTAAATTGGGAAACATTTTATTTCTTGAAAAATTATTAAAACTGATATTAAATTTTTTCGTGAAATTAATTGATATGCAAAGATATACAGGGGTGCCACAGGAAACATTAAGAAATCCCATATTTATTGTGCATTTAACGAAACAATTTGCGACAATTTTAGTTCGGTTTCGTTTCCGTTTTGGTTGACATTTAAGTACTACCGTATAGTTGGCGCACAGCTGTAAGAGTTGTCGGGTAAACTTTTTAGTTTGGCGGACAATAAATTCAAATTGTTTTGCTTTGAAACTACAAAAAAACAAAAAGTCACAAAAATGCAATTCATTTGAATTTAACTAAATGTCACAGTAAATTATCAATTATGTTATTGAAAAAACCAACACATTAGACTAATTTATTCTAGCCTATGTTGCTAAGTTCGAAAAAGTCTGTGAAAAGACTATAAAAATCAAATCGATCGAAGTTCTGTGGCATGGTGAAATTTTTTGAGCGATTTGGCAAATCACTCGTAGCAAAATCGCGAGCGAATTCTGTGGCGCCCCAGATAGTATCCCAACAAAAAACAACGTATTTACGAGTTACGCCCCTACCCTATTCAAGTTTTGATTCTTTCATGAGGCTCCTAATATCACAAGTTTACATGGTTTTCGTGGCAGTTATGAGTTTAGAGTTCGTGCACTATTATACTTTGTAGGTGTGTGTTTTAAAAAATGTTATATTTTTTTTTCTTTTTTTTACGAAGGGCATTATAATTTCGGAGTCAACGAATTATCCTCTTAAATAAGTAGCTGTTCCAAACAAACAGAGATAGTGAGAAACTAATACTATCAAAAGAGAAAGATTAAGCTTAAAGTTCATCAGCTGTAATAAAACATTATTATACCCTGTACATAAAAGAACAAGGGTATACTAAGTTTGTGTAAATGCATGTAACAGCAGCAGGAAAGCACTAGAAAACACTTATATCAGCTGATTCAATTAATTAATAATGGTGAATTACAAACCTGTGCAAAGCACGTAATACAAAGTATTTAAAGGATTTCTTTGATTTTATAACATTAAAAAGGGATACACTTAAAACAAATTTTAAATAATAAAATTGATTGCTAAATTAATATGGATAAGTTAACAGCGTATAAGTATTGATTATTATCTAATCCTATTTAAAATATGACAAACCTAATAAAAAGTACAAAAACACTGTTCAAAATTGTAAATAACAGCACTTCTCTCTACAATGGACAAAAACGATCGAACCAACTGTGCCCAATGTAGACAGATTTCACTGTATAAGCAAGAGTGCAGGGTATTTGGAAGTCGGGAAGTCGTGAAGTATTAACTCAACTAAGCTAAAATTTATGAATATTAATATAGTATATACTGAAACTTTTATATGGTATATATACTCGTATGTACACACATAAGTATGTATATATTCAGTACATACAGATTGTAATTGTTTTATTTAAGTATTATATTGTGTGCTTGTGCTTTTTAGCTTTCGTCTGAACTTCGAGTAAAGCTCGATTTTAATATTTTAATACACTTTAAAAAATTTTGTTTTTATAATTTAAAATTTTTGCAGTTTGTAAATGATAAAGAAAAAGAGTTAACTTCGGTAGAACCTAGCAGGTGCAATGAGAACGTTTTCCATACAAAAGGGCAGAAGTGGGCGTATGGTTTATATGAGGGCTGCCCTAAAAAGCGGGGGATCATACCCATTGATATAAATGTGAAGAGTCCTTTCATAGGAAGCCAGCCTGTCAATTTTAAAGTTGATATTGACCGCAGTACAAATATTGTTCCATGTACCATAAAAAAGTGGGCGTGGAATGTAAATATGCATACTCTATTAAACTGCAATAAAAAGAGGTATATGTGTTCCGGGTTACAGCCGGATATCTTAAAAATTGGTCCCCAAAAAATGCGCAACAACGATCAATTAAATACTTTTGCCAGTAGGTGTACAAGGGCAGCGACATAGCTGTTTCTAAAATTTCTGCTCCTGATGCCAACGACGAAGTGTCGTCACTATCAATTGGGCCGTTACGTACATTGCAATGATTCGATTTGGCGGATTTTCTCATTTCCGATTCACGAACGCCATCCGATTGTCGTCCATTTGAAGGTGTGGAAATTCACATTCACATGGCCAATTATATGTTCGCGGGTTGGAAAGCCTTCATCTTTGTTTAATTAGGCTTACTTACTTACTTACTTAGGTGGCTCAACAAACATCTATCGGTCAAGGCCGCACGTAGGAAAGCGCACCCTCCGGTGTAATTTAGTGCGCGCCGGCGCCAGTCGCTGGCGATCTGGAGCTTCTTCAGGTCATCATAGACCTGATCTTGCCATCTTAAGCTTGGACGTCCCCTCTGACGCCGTCCACCAATCAAGTTCAGGTTTTCGTCGTAAACCTTCAGTGTTTAATTTGGCGCCGGACAATAAAACAAAGAACGTAGTCTACCACAAAGCATTGAATTGACGTGATATGTGATTCCCTTCAAATCTTTACATTCCGTGTAAATAAAAGATGTTGAATTCAAAAAGTGTCCGTTATCGATCGCGAATATTCGATCAAAAATATAAATTTCTGGTGGAATCGTGAATGCTCGAAATTAGATATTTCAATCAAAAAATCAATTTTTTCTGCGGGACGTTTGTACTTATTTATAAAATTCACAGAAATTGACGAGTATTTTCCGCTCTGAACTGAATCCTTTTTATTTAGTTTTTTATAATTTTTGTACCGATCGAAAAATATGTTATCAAAATATAAAAAAAAAATAAAATTAAATCATTCCATTTCTTATTGCACATTTGCATGCAGTAGGAAACTTAAAAAATGCAGTAGAAAGCGTTCCATTTTCAGACATGGTGACCATCGACATCATTGTGTACGCCTGTTTACATGTAGTATTATATCCATTCGGTAAAAAATCGTTGAATTTGCATGGTAAGCCAGTGTCACTAAACCAAAATCAAACGAATTATTTAGACCGATTTATAAATGCAAGGATTTAATTTCATTTGTACTTACCTGCACTCCTCGGTGCGTATACGCTGTATAAAAGATTCTGTATTTACAATAAGTTTTGCACCGTTTTCGGTATTACCCATTTTGGGATGAATAATTTTCGAAACGCTAGTGCAGAAGAACTCCTCTAGAAATAAATTAAATATTACATAAACTTGTAAACGAAATAAGCAAAATATACTCGTACCATTATCCTCATCTCGCATAGCACTTGAATGCTGAAATTTGTAAGTTTAAAAATGTATTCAATTTATTTTTAACCTAATAGAATGTAGCTCACCAGTGCAAACGCTAATACACACAAAAAAACAGCTTTCGAATACATCTTAGTTCTCGGCACAATGTTCAGATATAAACTGCGCTACTTGTATGCATTTCACCCAGAATTTATATTGTTTTGTAGGCATCTGCTAATCAGTTTCAAGTTCTCTATGAATTCTCAGAAACATATTAATATAGATATGGGTTCGACTAAGGCGACTTATAATGAAATTAATAGTCTAGACTAGTTCCACTGTCGGCAATTAAATATTGTTTTTAGTTTAATGCAAAAGGTAAAAGGTATTAGTAAATATTAAGTTATGAATAAAATTATGACAGTATAGCCAGCTTTTAGAGCATAATATAGATTTGTTTACTACAATTTCAACGATTAGGCGCCTTTTTTTTGTTTTAATTTTATGTAGCAGGGAGTCTTGCACATTTACTAATTTCAAGGCTTGCAACTAAGATGCAAGTCTGAATCGTGCGAAAATCACAACCAGTTTGGTTTTCTGTAAAAGATACATTTATATTCTTAAGGCTGCGCTAAGGCACTTTTTCAAAGCATTACAGATATTTAATTTTAAGTTTATGCATGCAGTGAAACTAGTGTATAAATTACAAATTATTAACAATTCAGAGCTGATAAGAAGGTATGGATAAGTTGTAAGTAGGTATATATAAATGTTGGGCTTGCTTGATTTTCAAATCATTTACGCTTCGTAGAATTTATATAGACTTTGTTATATTGTTTATTGTAAGTATATGCTTTTATGACCGATAGATTCATTATATATATATCGGCCAGAAACATTAAATAGTTACTTCTTCACTATACCCTACACACAAATGATGATCACATGACCCACAATAAATATATTTTCATGATTTTCAAGTATCTCGAAGTTTTCTTTTTGCCTGTAGGTTATCTTGTAAACGGGTAGCAGTCCCAATAAAATATATGTCATTCTAAAAATTGGTTTGAAATTCTTGTTTTTATCCGAAGGCGTACTGAAAAACTTATATACCGGGTGTCCGTTAGACGAGCTAGTTAAGACAATGGAACCTTTTAGCGCCGTTCGCATGTACCATGGTTAAATGCCAGGTTCCTCCACCAACGAACATTCCCCTATATCGTGTAAGTACAACAAAACTAAATCAGAATTTTCTAAAAAACAAAATAAACAATCAAAAAAACAAGAAAAAACGATAACTTCGATTGAACCGAAGCTCTGATACCATTCACACAAAATTTTAATTAATATTGTAAAACATAAAAATGGGGTTTAAATAGGAGCTACCCCAAAAAGTGGGTGGTACGCCCACTAGTAGATGTGTATGAAGCGATGTAGTAGAGGTGTAAGATGCCGCTATATCGAATTTCAAGTTGATATTGACGGTTTCCATACAAATGCTTAACAGTGAGTTGTGGGTTTATATGGGAATACCTAAAAAAGTGTACGGGTCACGTCCATTTGTATATGTATGTTAAGCGACTGTCTATAAAAAGGCACCATATCGCATTTCAACCTAATGTTGACTTTAGTAAAGAAGTTTTCATACAAAAAGTCAAAAGTGGGCGCTGGGTTTTTATGGGCGATTCCCACACATTAATGTACAATAAAAAAGTTTTTCATACAAAAGTCAATAATGGGCGCTGGGTTTGTATGGGGCTAGCCCAAAAAGTGGGCGTGGCGAATCAATCTTGATACTCTATTAAACTGCAATAAAAAGAAGTGCATGTGAAAAATTTCAATTGGATAGCATAAGATAGCATAAGAATCATTGGATAGCATAAGAATTGGACCTTAAAAAATACGCGATAAATAGTGACTGTTTTTCACGAACGCCCGAGAACGCCCTGCTAACTCGGCTTTTGTTCGTGCCTATGATGATGTCGTCAGCATACGCGAGTAGTATCACTTCCTTATGGAAGATCGTGGCCGACCGTTCTACGTATGGGCGTTTTCATAGGGTGTACTTCATCAAGAGATCAAAAAAGCATCACCCTGCCCAGCGGCGTTGTAATCGATAAATAGGTGATGTGTGTCTTTGTTGTACTCACGGGTCTTCTCCAGAATTTGTCGTAGAGTGAAAATTTGGTTACTGATCGACCTCTTTGGTGTGAAGCCATACTGATACTGGCCTATCAGTGCATCCTTGTATGGTCGTTTACACAGTACGCGGGACAGAATTTTGTGTAAGTCTCCTTATTCCACGGTAGTTCGCGCAGACAGTGGGGACAGATGGGACAAGAAACACTGAGATACCAATAGTTGTGCATGGTCTTGAATAACACAGCTGGCAGCTTATTGGAGCCTGCCGCTTTGTCATTCTTCAGCTTTTTAATTACTGAGTCGACCTCGTTATAATCCAGTGGAAGAGAGCCATAATCAATTGTTAGTTCTAGAAATGCTTCTCTATCGGCGATGAAGCGCTTCAAGTAGGTTAGAGAAGTGACTTCTCCATAGTCTCAGTGATTTCTGCGCATCTGTAACCATACTTCCGCTAATGTCCTTGCAGAAAGAAACTCCGCTGGGCCTTTTAATAAAACTTTCGAGCTTCATTTCTATCAAATAACACCTGAACATCCTTTCTTGTTCCACATTTTTTTTTTGAGTCTGACAAGACGTTTTTCATCTCTCCGTTTCTTACGATATATCTCTCTAATAGCTCGCGTTGCTCCCGACTGAAAAGTTCTTCTGTAAGCTTCGTCTTTATCTGCAGTAGCTTGGCGATAGCCCTTGTCATACCAAGAGTTCGTCACGGGTCTGGGGTACCCAATGAGCTTCTTGGCAGCCGTATCTATGGAGTGGGAGATATGTCTCCACTGCTCACCAATATCTTCAGAAGCCGGAAAGGACATCCGAAACTGTTAGGAGAGCCTGGCTGACAAGGCTTCGGCGGTCTGTTGTGATTTCAGCTTTCCTTGAGTGTTGGGACGTGCGGAATGCACCATGCTGCGTCTGGTGCGTACCTTGGCTGCCACAAGGCAGTGGTCCGAGTCCATGTTGGGACCTCGTACTGTTTGCACATCCAACATGCTCGATGCGTGCCTTCCGTCGATCACAACATGATCAATTTGATTGCATGTGTTTTGATTGGGACTGCGTCAAGTAGCCATGTGTATGTTTCGATGTGGAAAACTCGTACTACTGATTACCATGTTCCAAATTGCGGCGTATGTATGTAAATGTATTTGTTTAATATTATCAATCCTACATAGGACACCCCATTTTTGCAAGTTTCGTAGTGGTAGAACAGTTAAATAAATGCTTCTATAAATATCAAGAATACAAAATATTATTTTAATCGAACGTTTTACGTATTTCATTTAATGTTTAACATTTTTAGTGCTACAATTTAGCCACAGCACTGATCTAAGTGGTCTTCTACTGGTGCTATAATCTCAAATATTGGGCATTATATAACATTTGAGATAATCACCAAATCACTTTTTGTAAATTATACTAGTAAAATCATTTAGGAAGTACATTATTAATCAAAAGAATGCACCTCACATATATTTAATAATCAATCTTCACAGTTAAAAATTATACTAACGCATTAGGTATCTAATTACTTAATTACGACTGCTTTAAATGCCAACGAGAGAAAATAAAAAACATTGAACTCATAACTCAAACCGAGCTAAGATACAAAGTTAAGTTGAGCGCCCAGAAAGCCACATCAACAAGATTGAGCACATTGATGGTCAGTCAGAGCCCGTGGTCACGTTAATGACAATTGACGAAACCATCAACGTCCAAGCGACCGCAAAAGTTTGCTGGAAAAAATTCGCTATTAACAACTAAACTATCCACATACATATCGTATATGCACTTATTTATTAAGTAATAACTAAATATTACGGATAAAATTTATAGTATGCAAAAATAAAAAAGACACTTGTAGATACATAAACTAAATATTCATGTTGACAACGACATGCAACGCTGAACATGCGCAAATAAATAATTTAACAAATTCGAAAAAATTAAAGCGCATGTTTGAGGGTTGTATGATAAGTTTGTAATAAGACTGTACTAAAAAAAAAAAAAAAATTAACAACAGAGGAAGCTGATTGGTAAACCTAATTCAACATTGCCGTTATGATTCGTATTGATTCGTTATGATACACAACTTGTTCATAATACATACTCGTACATATTGAAAATTGCAACGGAATTCAAATCGATGGTGAGAAAATGAGAAAATTATCAAGCAAAACTGCTAATGAGGTACCGTGGCTGGCTCTGAAACCAATTTACCTGTTTGCAGCGAGTTTGTTTTTGTTAAATTTTAAAATAAAGACTAAAAATCCCGTTGGAAGATGGGGTCCATTAGTGGGGAAACTTATTGATTGCCATTCACTTGGTAATGACAAAAATTTATATTTTGCAAACGGCCAAAGCAACTCACAAACATTCGTTAGTCACATATTCCCTGAGCAGGCAACCACTGACAAAAAAACTTGTTTTTGGTGCATAAAAAGAAATTTTATTTTATAATTAACGATCAAATCTAAACTACAAAAACCCTTTTTCTTCGCCAATTTGACATGGAAAATAAGGATAAGGATATATAGCCGTATTGTGGGCGTTGCAGGTGTCGCACACAAAACCTTTTATACGTACATATCTAGAGAATCTAAAAGTCCTAGTTTGAAGGCTCTACCTTTTATAGTCTCTGAGATCGCATTGTTCAAACATATATACGGTCGGACAGACGTACAGACAAGAGGGACATGAAACGCAAACTCACACAAATACTCAAATACTCTTCCTCTCACAACACTCAACGAATGCCACATACTTGGTATAATAATGGTTTAATAAGCATTCGAGCAAACAGTTACCACTTGATAAGACCCTGCGTGTTTCATCTTTGTATGCGCTTCGCTGTTATGTTGGTGACTGTCTCTCTGTTTGCAGCTGTTGTTGTAATTGGCGCGCGGTGGAACAGCTATAACAACAAACAAATAATCGCAAAAATAAACTACATTGCTGTTCATTTAGTAGGAAGCCCGTTTTAAAAGCATTATTCATTTTTATCTGGGATAACACAGAAATATTTTTAGCCTCAAAATCTTCAAACTTAATTCATAAAACAAATTTTTTATTAATGATATTTAGAGATTTTGTATGTAGGTTTTTTGAGTTGGGTAGTGTGAATAAATAAATATATCGATGAAAATTTATCGGATTCGTTTGTCGCATCTGTGAACAGTTGTCTATTACATGTTTTCCCATGTTTCCCCTCTTTTCTTAGGTCTACTTGCTCTTACGTGGTTTTCCTTTATTAATTTTTTTTTTCTATTTTATTTCATTGTATTTTACTCTTTTTGCTGAAACCATGTTTTTAGAAAAATCCCTCACAATTTAAGTGTGAACTATAATAATTTTTCTGCAAGCAACTGTAATTGATAAAATTGTACATCGGTGAACATGAACATCGTGATATCGTGAATTGCATGTCAAAATTTTAGGTAATTATTCCAAAAACTCCTTTGACGTTAATATCATTATTTGCACACTTAACCCCTTGCAAAATGGACTTTAACAAGAAATTCTTCCCACGTTATTCATACAAAGTTCATATCACCGATCTATCTTGTTCTAGTTACATTCATATAATAGATGTCCTAAATAAGCCCAACAAAAGAAAACAAATATTACTTTCAAGAAAATTTATATTTTTATTAAAAAATTGCATCCCAATTTTTCAAGTTTTAAAAAATTAAAAATGTTGACAATCATCATATTTGCTGGTGCTATCTTGTGTTTAAGAGGCATTACCAAATGTTGACATTTTAAGTTCGATAGTCTATCTAACTTGTCATTCGCCCCTCGTTCGTAACGTTGAATATAAAACTAAGCTAAAAATATGCCAATTTGGCATGATATGGGATTAGAAAGACGCGTTGATCCCATGATCCAGGTATGAACCAGTTGAAGTGGAACCAGTGTGGCTTCGAGTAGCAACCACTGCGCACCAGTTACCACCTGCTGATCTGCTGTTGCATCATTCGAACGCACGCCAAAATGCATCTGTGCACAAAAATGTCGCCAAGAAATATTAAGACGTCATTAGTTTAGCGCGTTGAATTTGGTGGAGTAGCCGCCACCATTGCTCCTTTCCATCAGTGCATGCAATTAAGTCCTACTATATTGTGGGATCAGATATCTGCATACGTACTACTCTGTATGCCACACGTTCAAGTGCTAACCAAATATTGCCACAGAGACTGACTGACCACTTGCCAGTCGCTTAGCTTTCACTTTTGTGGCAGCTTCTGTGCGCGCAGCTGCGATGATGACGATGGCTATAAAGATAACGATGCACAATGGTACCAAACACAAAAAAGCTAAAGAAATAAATGTTGGCCAATGAATATGTTTCTTCAGAAACTTAACACAAACTACGAATATGTCTATATATAATTTTCCACTTAGATTAGTTAACAATAAAAAAATCGTTAAATTCCTTTGAACCGAAGCTTTAATACCATTCACACGAGTTTGCATATTGTATTGTAAAACACAAACGTGAGTGGTGGATTTGCATCGGGGCAACCCAGAAAAGTGGGCGCAAGACGCCACTATGTGAAGCAGCCGTTCCTAATAAACCACCATATCGAATGTCAAGCTGATATTGACTTAATTAGAAAAGTTTTTCATACAAAAACATAAAAGTGGGCGACGTGTTTGTATGGGAGCTGCTCCAAAAAGTGCGCTTGGCATGGCAATATGGATACTTTATAAACTGGGGAACAAAAGCAGCTTAAATACCGACATTAAGCCAGATATCTAAAAAAATTAGTAAAAAAAAAAAAAAAATGAACAGCAACTAGCAGACGGACAAACGGACTTGGCTAGATCGACTCGTCTCCTCGAGCTGATCAAGAATATATATACAGACAAACTGATTTCACACTATGTATGAATGGTATAACAAGTGAAAATTGGAAAGATTAGTATTCACGACTACGAATATTCTATATACAGTGCTCGGCGTTCGAAGTTATTGTTCGATGTAGCCACCTTTAACAAGGATAATAGCATCGAGTTTGTCCGGGAAGGCTTCACACGCTGTACGAATGTGGTACGATGGTATTATGGCCCATTCGCGGTGAAGAACAATCTTTAAGGAGTTGACCGTCTCATATTTTTTATTTGATAAGTACTTTGGCCTCCAGACTGATGCAGGTGCTTGCTTTCGCACAGCAATTCGCTGGTTAAATCGTCTTTTGATTTGCACTTCAACCATACACGATCGCTTTGTTTGTTTACATATTGCTGAGAAAAGACCACATTTTTAAGCTCGCCACTAATGTGCAAGTGTCTTAACACATTTGCTCTTGATAGTCAAACTGCCTTTTGTGCAGGTTAAATCTTTCACTTTTAAGGTTTACATTAAAGGTTAAATCTTTCACTTTTTGTATTTTGTAGGTCTTGAATTTTATTTTTTTAATATGTGCCCCATGCTACGAGCAGACACATTGAGTTCTTTCACCAATTGAACTGCGCTTTGTCGTGGATTACTTTGAATTCTGTCCATCATCTTTCTAACCATTTCTGCCGATGTTTATCTTTGGATGTCCACCTCCATGGTGTTTTTTGATGCTATCATTGTAACGTGTAATGGTCCGATACACACAAATTTTGTTCACAAGTAACTGACGTAGTTCATTAACAATGGCTGGTTGCGCTTTTCCAACCAAATACAAAGCAATAATACTGTTGCATTTGAATTCAATTTCGATAACTTTTTTTTAACTGCAAAGTAAAACTATATGCTGCTGTAGGTTTGTAAACAACACAACAGACTGACGCTTGACAAAACAAGAGTGCGCTGTCATTAGCCTTTTGATTGCTACAGTAGCGTGAAGTTGGTCACCCTTCAACCGCCGATCCCTGTATATTAACATCTAACCCACTTTTAGTAGTTAACATTTTAAGTGATTGGAGCACTTAATTTTATTTTTTACCAAAAACACCCAAACACGTCTAAGCTTTATATCTGCCAAACACAAACAAACAAAAATGCAAAATGGCTGATTATGTCAACATATATTAGGAACAAGTGTACCAACATAAACAAAGAAAAATAGAAAATCGAATCTACGTGGCCCACGAAATTTGAAAAATCACCTTTTTTTAAACACAATCCGTACATCGCATTTTTAGAAGTGAAACAAAAAAAATGTAATGGGCAACAGCACAATAAGATGCATCAAGAGAGAAATTGTAAAAGTGCACTTGAATTCGTATTTTGCTTAAATTTATTGAAAGGAATAAAAAAACAACTGATATCCAATGAAAATAGAACGTAAGAATTTTAAATCCAGGATATAAGAAGGAAAAGTTCATATCTGATAACACAGCTTACATATCTGCTAATGAAACTTCACAGTTACTTGAAAATGAGATGAAAGTGGAAAAATTTTGTTTCATTTCTTGATGAAAAAAGTCACAACTGATGCCGAAAAATAAAGATGAAAAATAAAAAGAATTGGGTTCAATTTGAGTTTGAAATCATACTGTAAAACACAAGCTTCGGGTGGGTTTGTTTTAGTGGCTACTCTAAAAAGTGGGCGGTACACGCCCATTAGAATATGTGTGTGACACAACCATCCATAAGAAACCACCATGTCTAATTGCATTGAGTTTAATAAAGAAGTTTTTCATACAAATGCATAAAAATATGCGACGGGTTTGTAGGGGGCTACCACAAAAAATGGGAAGGACACCCCCATTTGTATATGTATATGAAGCGGCTGTCCATTAAAAGCCACGACATCGAATTTCAAGCTAATATTGATTTAAACAAAGAAGTTTTTTATAAAACAAAACAAAAGTGGGCGGTGGGTTTGTATGGAGGCTATCCCAACAATTGGGCGGGACATGCCTATTAGTCTATGTAACTTAAGCGGCTATCCGTAGAAAGCCACCACATCGAATTTCAACCTAATATTGACTACAATAAAAAAGCTTTTCATAGGAAAAGTCAAAAGTGGGCGGGGGTTTTTATTGGAACTGTCTTGATACTGTATTAAGCTGCAATAAAACAAGTGTACGAGTATGCGCCAGTTTTCAAATGAGTACCATAAAAATTGGTCCCCAAAAAATACGCAAAAACATACAGACGGACAGACAGACAGCTAGATCGACTCGTCTCTTCTAGCTAATCAAGAATATAAGTATATACGATGCCTCCTGAAAGCGTTACAAACTTTCAGACAAACTGAAAGTTTGTAACGCATTCACTTCCTTCCTGATAATACCATTTCATACTATGTGCCAATGGTATAAAAAAGTGTGTAGTAGACATGGTTATCTCCACTTTTTTTCTAACTGATGCGATATCTAGCGATAGTTTTAAGGAACTAGTATGCCACCACTACTTTATGCAATCAATATTATAAATGTTCACTTAATGTTAAATATTTGTAACTATAGTATTAATAATGTTTTTAATGCACTTTATATATAACTTCAACCACTGTTGGCCATCTCGTCAGCCTACAAACACACAGAGTTCACAATTTGTAAACGTCAATATACGATGCAGCACATGCATATGAAGGATAAAGCCGAATTTATTGCCTCGAATGGGGAACGCCACAACTTCCGCCTATGCAGACAAGCTGCATTACCAGTAGATAAAATATAAAGGAAAACTGGTGTATATATACTTCCGATTTGTGGCGACATGCGAACGGGTTGCCATTGAATTGAATTTATTTGCAACGGTGATACAAGACGACAGAAGTGGCTCGCACGCTGAATGCAAGAAACATGCGGGAGGCGGTGCCGTTTGATGCTGTTGAAGTTGAAGTTCAACCGAAGGCTGCCAACGGAAAGGCAGCAGACTGTATTGCAGATACTCGTATTGCGCAATCGCGCATGCCAAACAACTGCAACGATCAACAAGTAAACCTACTTTGTACGAGTATGTCCAGCTGCATCTATGAGAAAGATGTGGTACAACTCTCCAGCAAATGCAATTGATAGCGAGCAGGAAGTGCTGCAACTCGTTAGCGCGCTTCTTTTAACTACTTTTATTTTGTATACGATATTATTTGGGTAATCCACGAGAGATACATTGCGGCATGCGGCACGTACACACACACACACACACATGTTACACTCTGAAAATTTTATGTATTTCATTAATTAAACATTTATACGGATTACTTCTTTCGCATTCGCCGAAATTATTTAACAAGCTACCATATAAGCACATATGCATGTAGCTATAAACTCGTAAAAACCAAATTAATAGCATTTCAGTGTTGCATATGCCACAGACATAATTTTATTTATTTTTTCACTCTTTTGCATACAATATATGTATTTAATGCAGTAATTGCCACACGCTGCGCGCTGCCTTTGCTGCAACTTTACGAGTATCAACAGTCACAAAACCAGTTGCGAGATTATTGTTATTTACAAAGAAAACAAAAAAGAAAAACAAACGAAAAATATAAATTTTAAACAAAAATTTACTCTGTTGGCTTTCGACAAGGCGCCAATTTTTCCACATCTCAGTGGCATATTTTGCATGCCACTTCCTTCCTGCTGCACTAGTGCGAATTTTTATCTGTTCGACTTTGTATCTAGTACAAATAATGTGTTGCTGTGTGCATAGGGTGTTTTTTAAGAGGTGTACAGATTTAAATTGAAATAAACTACTGAGATTACATAATTTCAAACTGAAAATTTTCTTTATTAGAAAGGTAATTTTTTGCAAATAGTGTTTAAATATGTTATCGGGTATGTGGGCGTCGTTGCTGGCTCGGTTGTGGCACATTATGGAAGTTCAAGTGCGAAAACCATCAATGGTTAATCGAATGAGTCACTCGGGTGGACTTGGATTTTGTCGACCGTAAAATGTACTAAGTAGCGCACGGTAAGATTCCCGAACTGTACCCCGATTTTCGAAATAAATTTACACAATTTGCAAGCGTTGTTCTGGCCTTGCGCACAAATAAAAATAGCATTGCCAGATCTGACCAATTTACGACTGTTTAATCCCTGACGGATAATGGCACCTCTAAAAAAAAACATCCTATATATGCAACGCACATTTGGCTTATGCGTGAAATAATACTCATATCCTGCGCTACAAGGAAGCGCCATTAAGGAAGTGCGATTTGCTGTCGTAAAACTCGGCAAAATTTTATATGTTCCAAATAATGAAAAATCCAAAATTATAACTATTAAGTCATTGTCTTTCAAAGCGAATTCCATTTCAACAAATACTTCAAACATTTCAACGTCAATGAAGCATTAACTAGATGCAGTCAATCAAGTCTGCAATTCGATTTAAGTCTTTTTTTTTCTCCCCGAATTGCATATATGAATATGTATTTATGTACGTACAAGTATATGTGTAATTGACTTGAACCGCAACATTTGTCGAATCACTCAATCACTTAAATATTTTATCGACAAGTTTTTAGTTGGCGACGCCATCGCGAACATATTGTGAACGGAAATATCGCATGAGATAGGATTTTTAATGATTTATCTATTAAATATATTGTATATAAGTAGTCCTATAATTATGGTGGCCTGGCGGTACGCTGTAGCCTCTCATGGTGAGAGGTACATTGAAGTAACATATGAAAAAGAAGATTGAAAATACACGTTTTATGCACTTTGTCAGCATTTTGCTCTCTAGGTGCATATAGCTTTCGAACTACAGGGTGGGCGCCAAAAGATCTTTATGGTTTGAATTTGTTAAAACTTTTTCCTTTAAATTATTTTATACAGCCAGCTAAAATGCATATACATATATATATATATATATATATATATATATATATATATATATATATATATATATATATATATATATATATATATATATATATATATATATATATATATATATATATATATATATATATATATATATATATATATATATATATATATATATATATATATATATATATATATATATATATATATATATATATATATATATATATATATTGTATAGGTCGCTAATAAAATATACATTATATGGCACGACATTTAATAATTACATAATAACAAAATAAAAACTATTAATTCTAAAAACTTTCGTCTTTGGTTGTCTGATCAATTAAGGACAATTACTAACAAAACTCCCCAAACCGCAAAGTTTCTAAGTAGCTGTGCTACTAGCCACAGTTTATAAGGGGATATTGCAACAACAATACTCAGAGTGTGGTAAAGTAGTTGCAAGAATGCAATGGATATAACACGCTTGGAAAGTTTTACGTGTTTATATATCATTGGATATATAGATATTCATAGGATACACAGCGTGTTTTTCCTGCGGGGCATGATATAAGTAGTAAAAACTTGTAGTGTACTGCATACTAGCATACTGATGAGAGCTTGGAGCTAGGTTCGAAACACGTGTATATGCGACTAAGCATAGCAAAAAGTGGTTTTTGTTATTCTCTCTCTTCGCATTGAGAGAAAAATATTTGGATAATATACATAAATTTACATTTATTTTTCTTTCAGAATTTTGCAAATAAGATTTGTGGAATTAAAATGGCAACTACCAGAAATGGTTTCATCTACAATTTAATAATGCCCACTTCCAATTAAAGGGCTTCGTTAACAAGCAAAACTGCAGAACATGGGCTACGCAGAATTCAACCGTATACTGTTTTTAGCGGTTTATCGTTCGTTAAAAGTTATTGGTCTTCTTTAAAAATAGAGCGTGTGCAGAAGTTGCCATGAATGCTACTCAATATTAGACGAATTGAACAAAACTATCCACAACTGTAGTTCCAATAGGATAAAACCACAGCGCATACTGCAAGGGGCAGAATGGCTCTGTTACGGGACGTCTTCAACAAGCGCATTATTTGGCTTAATAATAAGTGCAATTGGTAGCCGCATTCACAAGATTGAACCGCGCCTGACCGCTCTTTGGGATTTTTTTTAAAAGGCTCATTGTACAACAGCAAGCCAGCGAGAATCCTACTCCAATTGAAAAAATATTCGAAACCACGTGCCAAACATAAACAGCAATAGACGTGTCCCAGTTCTCTAAAGTATGATGATTGTTATATATGTATGTCTCAAGTCTTGTCTCCATATGCAAACAATGAAGTTGTTATATCTTATCTCTTTTTCTCTTACATCGTAGTGCATCAGCAAATTTATCATTTAATGTAGTGTAAATGTTCTTGAAACAAAATAGAACGCCGAAGTCGAGTGTACTCGACTTCGAGATACGCTGTACCTTATTTAAAGCCTTTATAAACCCTAGATTAGTATGGGATATATTCTTTAGTGGCCCGAGCGACTTTTTTTAAATGACAAAAGATACACAAAATTTGGCATTTCTAGCGTAAATAATTAAAAGCATAAACAACAAATTTTCGCACAAAAACTGAAAAATAGGTGGTTAGGTTTGTATGGAGGCTACCCCCTATAGTGTAGCCGATCTAGACTTATGCGAAATATTTTTTTAAAATATACCTAAAATACACCAAATTTATAGTTTCTAGCGAAATTTACTAGAAGAAAAACAAAAGCAAATTTATACAAAAACTTTAAAATGGGGAAGGGTTGTAAATCGGTCACTCATTAAAGTAGGGTTGTCATTTCCATTTAATACGCTTTATCTGAAAAGGGAAAAGGAAAGTCTATATATCTTAACTTGAATTCTCTATTGCTCATAGTATTCATGGTAACGAACGGACGGCCAGACGAACATTTCTAAAAGAATATATATACTTTATAGGGTCTGTCATGCCTCCTTCTGCCTGTTACATGCACTCGCGCAAACTAAATATACCCTTTTACAGTATGGGTACAGCGTATAAACGCGAAATTCGTATAATTTGAAGCGAATGTAAAAACTAAAATATTTGCGGTGTTTTATAGTTTGGAATCTCGTATGAAATTTTAACAAAACGAGTACAATTTAACAAGAAGCACCAATATCTAACAAAAAGTACGATATATAAAAAATTGACAGTGTATATAAATTTCGTTAAAATTGCATAAAAATCATTGTATCTAAACATTTATGCTTCATATTTTATTTATACAAAGAGCTACAATTGCATGACTAGTTGACAAACAGACAACATACAAACCTACAAAAATAAAAAGACCGAAATTATAAAATACTTGTAAGTTTAATAGCAATAGTTATGTGAAATACTCGTGAAGTATACGGACAGCATTTCATTGCATCGGATTGCATTCAAGCAAATGCGGCGCCCAAAATGATTACATGAATGTGCATTTTCATTTTGCTTTCGTTTGCAAATAATTATACAAGTACGGGTATTTATTTTTCTGATTTTCCACAATATTTTCACAAATTTACAGTCTGTTAAATGCTGCAGAGTGTCTACGAGTATTTACTTTAAGTTGAACTCGTTTAATTTTATTTCTGTTTTAGGTTAGATAACTTCATGTACAAGTATCTACATAAATATTGTTACACTCAGACAGACAGACAGACAGACAGACAGACAGACAGATAGACAGACAGACAGACGGACAGACGACAAAATTTGTGGACATAGCACTTAGCGTTTGCTGACAAGCTAAACTAAAGTACCAAATTCACATGCTGCAAGACAATTATACTTGTATTCATGTTGTGACTAAAATAACAACAGAGTAAAGCAATTGTCACCTTCTTCACAATGTTACTGATGGATACAAAGCCAGTGAACAGCTTCTCCATACGCATAGGAACAGCTGTCGCTTGCCTCGAATTTAAAATTCGAATGGGATTCGAGCTTGCAATGTTAATGACTTTTGATGTAAAGTTGTGGATCGTTCATTTTACATCGATGAATGCAGTCGATATTGTCGATATTTGTTCTGAAGCTGTTGCTGCATTAATTAGTTTAGCTTTTGCCCTTTTTTTAAACCTTCACACATAGTATAGAGAAGGGTATCATACTTTGCCGTATAGTTTGTAGCCATGAATAAAACTTGTTTGGTAGATTAATTAATCGAATGGTATAGAAATATGTTTACTAATAAAATGATATATCAATTAAAATAATCATATTTAGACAGATATTTAAAAAAGATTCGGATGATTTGAGCGATGTTTTGATTTTAGGACATGAAATCTCACTGAATACAGATATTAAGAATATATTGATATATCGTGTCCACAATGTCTAGCCTCAATATCTACACTTCTGCAACATTCGTTTATCAATTGACAGTTTTTTTCATTTTCCACGATTCGATTTTTTTTGCTGGTGTACTTGCCCAAACTGGAACAATTTCGGTCTAGATGGAAGCGAGACTAATCGCACGAGACATAGATGATGTTGTAGGCACTTCAAACGTGACAATCGTTACGTGAGCAGCATAATCGGACGGGATTTCAACTATAATACGTCATTGCGCATCACCATCGTTCACGATTGCTTCAAGCGCAGCAGCCTCTGTACTTTCTTCACTGACTACGTCCTACACGAAGTCATCCTCGGGAGTGTGAAGAATTTCAAGTTCTCAGCCGGCATTGATTTTCAGACACTCATTGCACTGACTTGCATAATAAGCCTTCAACTGACCATAGACAGACACGTTCAATGGCTGCAAACTGTAACTATAGAGGAGGAAATCAAATGCCCCCACATATATATGTGACGAGTGTGTGATAATGTGCTTCATGCAAGTTCAGAACTTCTACTATTGCATCCGGACTAAAGCATTGAAGGCAAGAAACATTGACACCATCATTGCGAAGCCAGTTTCGTCTATGTTCCAAATGTTGCATGTTGGATGGTCAAAATTTTATTTAAGTTGCCAGAAAGATATTCACGTGCTCACGACAGAAAGCCTTGACACAATAAAAAGTCATATGTTCAATGGTGCGAAGAGGAAGTTCTGCACTCCTCTTCATGAAGTGGTAATATTTCGCTCTCACGCGGTTGTTGTTCCATCCCGATGGATACTTGATGTCATCCTTTACGATTTACAATTTCTTGCGCAATTTTAACAAAATTTGCAAATTTCCAATGAAAATGAAAGAAAATTCAACGAAAACAAAAAAAAAATTATTTTAATTGGCTTGAAATGCACGACTTTGCTGGCACAAACCACCCGATGTTAACATAGATAAATATTTAGATGGATAAAGCGATAGTAAGATACATAAAAAGATAGATAGACGGATTTAAAGTTTCCACAGACGGCTTATTAGAAAAACCGTAGGATATTTTTTACGTTTAGATCCTGATATTATAATACATATATAATATACTTCTTAAATACAATACAATTCAATGAGTTAAGAAAATTTCTTCAATTTTCACAAGCTCTTATTGACCTTCATATTTTGTTTGTTTGTGTATATTATGTTAAATTCTTTCGCCTCAATTTTAAACTACTTTAACAAATTGGATTAAGCTGAAAAGGTTCTGTGGTTTCTAGTATGATAGCATATGATAGCACATACTATGTTTATGCGAGAAGGATCATTGTGCTTTACAGCTTACGAGTTGCTGAAAATGCGAATTTAATTCAGTTAAATCCTAATTATCGCAAATACATACATATATATTTTAAATAATGTTCTTTAATATATAAACAATAAATCGTGTAAGGTAGAATATAATCAGGATCTCGAGACATCTTATAGCGTAGAGTGTATTGGGACTTCGACGTTACCGCATTGCCTTTTTTTTTGGTGTTATTTGTATTGACTTTGTTAGCTGCTGTAATTGACTTTTGATTTTACGATTCGTTTTCAGTTTGCCCGTGTTTTCGACTCGCCTTTAATGCCACTGTTGACATACTGACAGTGAACTTTGCATAAAAGATGCGCGTTATTCGAGTTGCTGTCTGAATATTAGATAATCATAAACGTAGGTCAATAATTCAAGTTTTGTTTTTTTTTCGAAATGGTTCAATCGACGTCAAGGTTAATGCTGCGCTTTAAATGATATGAGATGTAAATTGTAATTGGCCTTTAGAGTGTTTCAAGTGGTTCATTAGTGTAGAACGCTTTTGGGCTGTAGATATTCAATACTTATTATCGTTATTTATCTATAAGATACATTTGTCTGCCTTACTAACTTTATCTCTATATGCACATCACACGAAAATACTAACAATAATTTCCCATCTTCCTCTTAATACAAATGCTTTAATACAATTTTAAGAATACAAATTCAAATTACCTTCCCAAGTCTTTGGTATCGTTTTAACACAATCGTAGTACAGCTCAGAAAAAAACTAAAAAGAAGATACACCGAAACACAACATAAATAATAAAATAAAAAAAATATTCAATTAATCTACTTTGGATTGCAAATTTAGTGAATTGGAGCACTTAAATTATTGCAACATTCATATTCAGATACATTCATTTGATTATGATCATTTAGTCAATTATGATGATGATGATGATGATGAACTATGCGGTAAACATAATGAACTCTTAGCACATGTCTCTCACACACACAAACATGCACACACACACACACACACACACACACACACACACTTGCACACATGCATATGGCGTCAAGGAAACGACCAAAAATGTCAAAAACTTCAACGAATAAAAATGAGCACATCCAACACAACAACAACCAAAAAACAATAAAACTAAAATAAACGATCCCCAAAGAGACACTTGACGAACAAATGTATCTGATTTATTTTACAATTACAACGAGTGAGCGAAAGAAAGAGAGAGCATGTCCAACAGTGGTTAATTCTCAACGAAAAACAAAACAAAATTCGATTAACTGATTATTATTATAGCCCGAAGGGCAGATTCTTTTTACCGGAACCATTAAAAGTCATATGAAACATCAGTAGAATAACTGATCGAATAAAAAAAAGCTTTGACATCCAAATCACAAAAATCTAGAAGCAAATAACAAAATTTCTTATATCAATTTTATGACAAAATATGTTTATTTTGCACCGTCATATTAATAGACCAGACAAAAAATATACTATTTCAAAGATGCGGACATCTTTGTTGTCCATTATTTTTGAATATTGAATATTTTTGGCGTAAATGGCTTAATAATGGCCACTCATACAACGAATCAAACACACATAGTTTTTACATTATATATAAACGCACATACACAAATATTAAAAGATGGCATACGAGCAGCTGTGATTTACTTTGTATGCGCTTCGCTAAACTTTTGATATCTGTCTCGCTGCTTGTAGTTGTTATTGTGATTGGCACGCAGTGAAATAACATTAATAACAAACGCATTAATGCATTAGTCTAAAAAATTATACCTAGATTACGGTCGATTTAGTCGACCACTGGCATTTGTCATGGTGCGGATTTTTTAAGCTATAAAATATAATTTCATTTGTATAACAAATAATTACTTTAGATATTTAATCGAAAGCATCTAATGAAAAGTTTAGCTGATTACAATTAATCCCAACAATAGTACAAATGTATTACGAAATTAATATCAGAAGTTTTACGAATTACAGGTTGGATATTATCTCGTCAAGATGTTTTACCTTTATTTGAAAACAACCAGTTTTACATAGCATATGAATTAAGCGTGCAGCTGGCATTGGAAGTGAAAAAAAATCGTGCGCTTATATGTAAGAACAAGTTGTCTCTATTAATGGAATAGTCATCTTAAATATTTGAAATTTCTACTATTTTAGGCATAATTTTGAAGCATAGGATCGCTAGCTTTTATTCTAAATAATTATCATGGGGACATAATGGATCTAAAAATTTGGAATCAAATTCAAGCATATATAAGCATTTATAACTTTCAAAGGAATGAGAGATATTTAAAATACCATTTTAATTATAGATTACATGATATCAATATTACAACGACTACAAAATATTGAGCCGTTTGCCCTCAATAGCCAAGTGAAATGTGACATTTTTTAACTTTTCTCGCCAAATCCACCTATATTTTAGAAACGAAGGTTACTTTGTTACAAATTTTTGTCCTTATAAAATACTTTTTCATTGAGTGGTCGTTAATTGCAAAAAATATTAAGTTTTGAGTGAGCGATTAGCTTAATCTTTCACTCGATGCGTCGGTGTATAGAAAAAATAAAGAATAAGTTTGAAGCTATTCATATCGTAAGTGTACTGGGTGTGTGCTTCTATCCTCCGCGTATATAGGGTAAAAGGTTATATTTGGTTCGTGCAAATGTATTTAACAGCCAAAAATAGGCATGGTAGAAATTAGAATTAATCATGAATAGAGCATTAAAAGTCGAGTCGATATAGACATGTTCGTCTGACCGTCTGTTGTAACGACGAACTCTTAGAGACTTTACGAGATTTAGACTCTCTTACACCTTTTTGAAACAAGTTGTTTAATTTGAACTTGCCAACCCCACTATAATGGGTATCATCCATACACCTTTAACTAAATTTCACTCCAATCGCAATTTAATATTTTTTAAATATATTTACTTGTAAATATCAAAGCAAAAAAGAGATTTTTGGTTCTTGAATCTTCACGAAATGGATTCTTTTCTTTAATAATATCTATCATCCGGTTAAATCAAAGAGTAAATCTAACTGTTTACTTCAGTTGTTGGGTACTTCAGTATATGTGTGTGGTGTTTCTAGCCCAAATTTAAGATATAGGGATGAAATATTCCATACATGTTAATGGGTTCAAATGTGGCAGTTAAAGGAAGGGACATGGATAAGGAAAGGCCGAGGAATGAGTGGCGGGGGAAAGGAGTGGCAGAGGGAAGGACAGCAACGCGCCGGGTATCGGTAGTATTTAATAATATTCATATTTGATTTAATGTGTGAAAGTATTAATTTTCAAATTAGCTACAGAGCTACACTTATGTATTTTCCAATTAAGAGAAAACGAGGATGTGTCATCTGCTAATTTATTGGAAACTGCTTTGCATTCATGTGATTCAGATTTTTAATTTCAATGTTCATTGATATGTCTTTGGTTTAAATAATAATGCTTCTTCCATTGATGGTGCTCTAAATCATGGTTCATGGTTGCTTGTTTACTTGGTTTGAAATAAGAGTTTGGAAGAATGATTTTTCACCGGTCATAAACCACTGTGCGAGCAACAATTGCGCTGGTGCTAAGAGCACCAATCCCACCAACAAAAACCACAACTAACGCACAAAATAATGCAAATAAAAACAAAAACAAAAAACTTTGGCGGTCTGACTTTGGTCCGCTGAGCTGCTTTAAAAGACGCGGCGCACGCGTCGAACGGAACAGTTTGAATACGAAGCCGCTGAAGTAACAACATAACGTAACAGAGTAACAGAATAACATAACGTAGTAGCATAACGTGAATAAAGCAAATAGCACAGTGTTGCCAAAGCGTAGCAAAGAAAGTGCAAGTGAACGAAACGACGAAAGCGTAGCAAAGAAAGTTGTAAACGAAAGAAAAGAAAAATAGTATTTTATGTGTGTGAATCTGAGTGCTTGTGTGGGAGACGGCAGCTAAAATAAGAGTTACAACAACAAAACGTAGAGCGCGAAAATTAAACGCAACAATAAAAACCATAACAGCAAAACGGTAATTGAGTGAAAAGGAAAGAAAGAAAGAAAATATCGCAAGCCGGCCGTACGCTTCTCTCTTTCTCTCTCTCTTTCTTCTACTCAATTCGTGGTCAAGTCGATTGAGCCAATCTTTTAACGTCTTCTTTTCTGTTTTCTGTTTTCTGCTTTCGTATTCGTTTCATTTCGATTTGGTTAAAAGTGAATCTGCGCTTGCGCATAACGGACGTGTTTCTTTTTCATGCAGCGCGAACAACGAAAACGAAAGATACATTTTCAATAATTTTAACGCGTGCAGATACATTTTGTATCTTTTATGTTGACGGATTTGTGAATTTTTTGTAATTTTAATTGACTTGGATTAGCTAATTGAAAATTATCCGTACTTCAAAGCAACAACGAAAATTTAAAAGAAAAATGCATACAATGAAGGTAAGTAAAGTGGAGCAATAAAAACGCATTCCAAGCGCAAACAAAATTAAATATAAACAAGTTAAACAATATTATATATTATGTCTTCAATATGATCAACAACATTATCAACACGATCATTTTGAACATTATGTGCGAAGTTTTGTTTGTTTTAGCTATATTAAATTAACTCCAGCTGCTGTTGCTGTTGCTCTTCTGCGATTGACTGTTCAATGTTCAAGTGAAAGCGTTTCATTTACCAAGTGACAATAACCAAAATTGTGTTTCAACCATAAGCAGAGAGCTTCAATACATACGTAGCTACATATACAATATTTTAAAAAGTGAAAACCTTTTATGTGCAGAAAAAATATTGAATTTAACAAAAAAAAAAAAAAAAAAAATATATGGCAAATCAAACAAATACAAGATACATATATCTTTCAATAAATCAATCACACAAACCATAAACTAAATATTTGATTGTCAACAACAAGTTCAAGTGCATGATGAATGGAGAAAAAAAAACCTACAAAAAGAAAAATCCAATTAAAGTCAAACAGTGAAAATACAAAAAAGCTTACAAAAAGACACATTCATATTCGCAGAGACTTACAAGTCACTCAACCACAGACAGACAGACAGACAGTCACTGCACTGCAACACTTCAGTGCAGCTGCGATAATACAATGGAATGAAAAACTTATTAACTTATGTGTCTTGTATTATGCAATAATATGCAATCTAACCCAAAAATCCCAATAAACAAACTCAATAAAAATATAGATAGTCAAAAATTAGAATAACGGGTGTCGCAAAAATGTTGAATTACAAATTTTTAATGAAGTTTTTAATTTCATATAGAGTCGATCTTCCATAACTCCAATCATCACAAACTAAAACAAAAACTAGGAAATTAGGCGAGAGAAAGAACTTTTATTGAAAACGTTACTTAATTATTTTACGCTACAACCATTTACCGGTCACGGACGCACGTAGTAAGGCGGTCCAATGCGCACTGTACCAAGTTTGCGGATGTCGTGCCAGATATTTCATAAGATATTACTTTCTTCAATCGACAACCATTTTAAAAGTTAAAGCACTCTTCGATGCCACGAACGATAAATGATAATTTATTTTACTAGTATATATTGTAGATATATATCGTTCTCTTTGAAGCATTCGTTTTACAAATGTGAACTTCCATAAACAATAGATAAACGCAGAAGTAGAATCAGTTCTATAAATTTTAACGTGACAACACCAATAAAATAGTTTAATTTCTTGTTTTGTAGGCGCCTATTTTAATCGTAAGTTTATCTTAATCCTTAAAAGTAGATGGAACATAAATTACCACACTTCTCTATTTATTTCTTGTCAAGATATCTCATAAATAAGGTTTATGCTATACAGGGCCTTATTTGCATAATCTGCCGATACATTTTATTGCCATGTTTTATTCTGCAAGAAATATTTTTTTTTTTTTTGTACTTGAATTACTAAAAAGTACTAAAAGTACTCAAATTGAAATACTAAAGCATCTTTCCATTGACCTAAGATTCACATACTCAACATTTTTCCTCTCGTTCGTTAACATGTGACTGTCTAAATAACGTTCGCTTTATTTAAATAAAATATCAGCTGTTTGAGGTGAAGATACAAAATATGATAAAATCACGTAATTCGTTTGGGGTGAACGGCAACATTCTTCGAGAATGTTGCGAATATACAGAATGCAGACTTTTATGGAAAAATCAATATTGAGAATGTGACGAATATTGGCCGGTGGAAGTTTGTTGTTATCTTGGTTCTTAGAGAATGAAAACAAGTTTTATTTGTATTTCAAAGTTACAGATTATATTTTTCAACAATTTTAAAAGGCGTTTATACTTCTTATTTATGTATGGTCAATAACAATTATTGCGTATATAAAATTTTCAGGCAAAATATAATTAATTGCAGATTTTAAGACATATTTATGACAATTTTCAATGCAATTTGTACGAGAAATTTTAAACAATTTAATATTTTTAAAAGTTTACCGCCTCGCTTTGCTTCAATTTGCGAGTACAGATTTTATTCGCGATATTGTCAACATTGATAAACTTTCAGCATTTTTTAATTAAAATGATAGTCGAGCTATTGTTTCCATCGGCTCAATAAGCACGTTAAGAAATTTGATTCCTTTTGAAGCTAAAAACTTTTACCAGTGGCGTTTGTGTCAATCAAAGTATTTTCAATGCAATATAAAAATTCTGAAATGATAAGATCATATGATTCTGAATTATCACACCCAATATTAAGTGCGAAGTCTGAGAATTTAAATTATGTTTGTAACATTGGATCAGAGCAGATGCTACTGTTCTTATTTCTGGAACTTTTCTCTCCTTAAATTTCATGAGAAACCAAACGTGTTGTCAATTTGAAAATTTGCCGTTATTTTCAGTTTTTTCAGTTCATATATTAAAATAATTAGGATAAGGTTAATTAATTTCTTTCTCTTTCCGGTCTAACCTCATCATCCCAATCTAGCCCGGTCATAGCAAGGTACTCAAAAGTTTTGTCCTGGTTTTTGCTTATTTTGATGATGAGTGCCGACGCTTCATGATAAGTTGGAAAATTGTTAATTTCATCTGTTTACACTCAGGCAAACATTTTTACAGAGAAATATAACCGTGGAACAATGCTAAAGTTGCATTATCATTTTGCAGACAAATGAGTTTAAATCCAATTTGTCTATCAAACAAAATCAATTCAAATGGGTTCATTCGGTCTGAAAATATAAGCGTCAAAAGTTTTTATCGATCAATAATGTAGCACCCACACTTCTTAAGACATTTAGACTATAGAAGATTGCTTTTTATTTGACAAACAGTTCCCTAACCCATTTGAATTAGCAATCCAATTCAACGGACAATAAAATTTTAATTTTGTGTGATTTTAGTATTTTTATTAAATTTGAGAAAAGTGTTTGAAATTTTGAGCATAATCCGCTCATGGGACTGTGTTGACCTTATCTCTCCAGTTCAAATCGTTTGACTATTTTTTGTAAGAGTTCGATCCAAAAATTTTGTAACATTTTACATATATAAACAAAGAAGTTATTACCAAACTAGCAGACTGGATATACGTTTCTGTGTCAGCCATTGATCTTCAAGAGCAATATATTACTATTGTTAACTCTATAAAAGCGAAGGGACACTATGGATGATATTGTCAATTTAACTATATTACGAGTATGTACATATTTACTTATTGAATAGTATTTCAAAATATTAAACTTAAAAGAAAACATTTGGCGGTGTTTTGTGCTGTAATCCAATTCGTACAACAATTAAAATTGCTAGCATTTTCTAGATGCAACACCCTGTATCAAAAGACATGCAAAGCCATATTACATCATAAGAAACTAATGAAAAGAAACGCTGAATGAACAAGACCAAACCAAAACGATTCGACTAAGTGACTATGCGCTGGAGTCAAACTGCTGGCTGTGCATAATTATTATGTCAGCTGAACTTGTTTCTTTTGTTTTTCTCTATTTGTATTTTTCGGCACTCGAAAATGAAAATATTTATATGCAAAACAAAAAAACCACAAAACAAATGTAACGCAGATAGACAGGCGGACAGATGAGCCAGTTATAGTCGAAAAAGTAGCAAAGATTTGTAGATACACACAGATACTCAAATGTACGATAGTAACCGAAACAAGAGCGAACCTACGACAATTATTTGAGTAAACTAGCCAGTTAGACATGCAGTTGGAGACAGTCAACTAAGTTCAGCCTGAGTTAAGAAATGCTCAAAAATTGTCAATTTTTTTTTGTTTTTTTTTTTGATTGTTTTTCTTTATTCGAATTTGACAATGCGAACCAATTTGTGCTGCAAAGTTTTTGTTTTTAAATTTTTTTCTTTTATTTACAATTGACCGCAACAATAGCATGAAGGCAATCTGCCAGCGTCAGTTACTTTCACTCGTTCGCTTCTATCTTTATTTTGTTGAGGTAGCTTTTGTGACCTGGTGGATTTGGGTTTTTGCCGCCGAAAATAAGTTAGAGAATTTGAGTGCTTGTTGCGTTTAAAATTTCGATACCTTTTGTTTTATTTGATGATTATTTATATTACATTAGATATTTACAAACTAATTTGATTATACAATTTAAAATATTTATTTAAACATTCAAACTATGACAATATTACATTGTATGTTAATCAATCCTTTTGTTATTTCATAAAAAAATCGAATATATAGAGCGATAATAATTTTATTCAATTATCAATAATTAATTAATTAATTCAGAGAATTTTATAAATAGAAAATTTGTATCCCAGCTATCGGTTGATAATTGAATCGAATAGTCTGTTCACATTGTTCATAAAATAGAATGGCATATCCTACTTTTCCCATTCATAAGAGATGGTTAGTTACCATTGACCAATAATTTCTTTGCATTGCACTGTGGCCGGAATAGCCCAAATTTTGCTAGAAACCCCAAAATGAAAATTTTGGAATATTTGATTAAAACTTGATTAACTTAATAGAATATAGAACTGAGCTTCCGATGTGCAGTACCAAATATTTTTTATCAACCCTGGTTCTTTGCATCAACCCTGAAAAACAGCTGTTTTTTCGACCAAAGTTTCATCGCTCTGTTCTTTTTGCCGAAATATGTAAACTTTATTTTTCGGAAAATACATTAAGTGTTTTGCAATGGAGAATACGCAGGGTATGTAGAGTACAAGGGATAAGAAATAGCATATCATTTTTTGTGTTGTGTATTGTTTTTACGTGTTATTGTTGTGTTGGTTTTTTAGACGTCCCTAACCTAAATGTCACGTGTTTCGTGGAGTAAAAGTTGGTATTTCTCTCGCTCCTTCTTGCGACTAATGATGCAGTTTTGTTTATTGAAATGTTTTATTATGGTGTTATTAATTTTTCTTGCTCGTTTTTGCTCGTTTGCGAAACTTTTTATATTATTGCAGTTAACTTAGAGTTTAGTCACTCAGAACTGCAAGAAGCAAATTAGTAATTACACGGGTTATATTAATAAGTATTTACCCAAATGCAAAAGGCAGATTTCCAGAGCATAAAATGTGGCTTTCTTCCAAATTGAAAATAAGCATTGATAAAAAGGATTTATTACCAAAGACCGGGGGACGTCCACGAATAAGTTATAGCGAGGGCAGCAACAGTTTAAAGAGGAAATTAACAACTGAGCTTTCCACGGAACAAGGTCATAATACGTCGTTGCTTTTACATGTTGCTAAAGTCTCGAGCAAAAAGTCAAAAGATGATCACACCGGATTTGCTTTAAAGGAAAATATATATAGCTCGGATGGAAAAAAGAATACTTGGAAGGAGCCGGTTCCAATTTCTCCAGATGAAGCATTGTCATTTTTACTTGAGAGTTCGCTAAGCAAACAGCAGTACAATGCGAAGTTTAAATCAAAAACATGTTTGCGATATATTTCCAAGTTATGATACAGTTTTCAATGCAAAGTCAAAATGCAGACCCAAGGACATCCATGTTTCCTTACAGAATTTGTTAAACCATACCGCACAACGAATTATTACTCTCCAAAAGGATGTTCTATGTCAATTTTCTAATATAACTGACGTCAAGCTAATCGTTAGCTATGGGTTCGATGGATCGACTGCTTACAGCATGTATAAACATCGATTTGAAGGGAATCAGCCGGATACATTTGTCCAATCGTTATTTGTCACAACTCTTATACCAATACAATTATCAGATTCCTTGGGAAGAGTTAGGTTTTGTAGACAGCTTAAAATGGAATTTATTTTAAAAGAGAAAAACAATTTAGATGAACAACTCCGAAAATTGATGCCCTACATCTTTGATGGTTTTGACAACAGGTTTGTCAGTGTTTGCTTTGAAAAAAAAGGATTTTTTAATAAAAAGATACATTCTTAAAAATGGGTTATATGGACAGTAAATGAGGGCGTGGTCGGATCGGTCTGAAACTTTTATCGTTTCTAATATATACCGTAAGTATTAAATCTGCCAGGTTACAGCGCTCTAACTATGTCGGCTTTAGTTTATGCCCAAATTTGGGCTATTCCGGCCACAGTGCATTGGCGCAAAAATAGTGCTGCAGAATACTTCGCAAGTGACAACGAGAATTTTGGTATTTTTTGTGCATCTGGTATTTTTTATGTGGTAACACCAACTTCTTGTCGATGGCGGCATATCTGCAAATTTGAAAATTAACTTGTGAATACCTTAAATGTTTCTTCTCACCAAGTATGAAAAGTTATTGCATTGAAGAGGCCACCTCGACTAACTGGGCAGTAGCCTACCCTTCAACACCATTTTGTCGAGCAGTTCATCAAGAGTTGTCTGCTCTATTTGAGCAATTTGAGCTTGAATATTTTGTTTCAAGTGCTCAATTGTACCAGAGTTGTCCACATAAACTTTATCTTGCAATGCACCCCAAAGAGAGAAATTAAGTGGCATTAAATCGCTGCTCGTTGGTGGCCAATGTAGATCTCAGAAACGACTTATTAAACAATTGTTAAACTTTGTGCGCAAAAGTTTGATGGTGCGTGAGGCGGTAAGGTAAACCAGAGATCATCGAGATTGATATCTGCCAAATAATAAGTCAGTTATCATGTCTCGATAGCGGTCGCTATACAGTGCCTCAAGCATGATGCTTCTCTACGACGACCTGTGGATTTTCCGTGACCCAAATGCTATAGTTTTGCTTCATGACATCACCTCAGATGTAAAAATGCGCCTTATTGGAAAATATGACTTTTCGTAAAATTTCAGCGAAAAACTAAATTATATGTACTTAAGATAATAACTTGATATACAATAGTATATACTTTCAATTACTGCTACAAAAAGGAGTTTAACTGTAACAAATCACGATGCAGCAATATAGTGAAAAAAAATCTGTGTTGAGTCTCGTTGAAACGTTGAATACGATCTAAGTCCAAAACCTCCAATCTAGGACAGAACTTTTTGTAACGATCGCTTCGTCATCACTCACCAGTGGTAAATACAGACCACAATCTGCAACAAATAATCATTGTCTTGCGTGTAAAGTTATTATAATGCAGTCATTTCTGTATCTTCAGCGCTACAGTCGAGCAGGCTGAACAGTTAAATACCCTTAACTAATTTTTGCAATTGTCCATCACATTTTATTTTGGCCAATTATTGCGCGAATATGCATGCGTATGTGCGTGTGTTTACACTAGGGAACCAAAATATTTATTATTAATCCAATATTCATTTAACAATCTTTGAGTTGTAGGAATATGGATGCTCAAATGAAGCTTAATCATATACGTATTTTAAGTCTATAATTGAAAAGCAAAGCTTTCTGAGTGATTTTTATTTAAAATACCAAAAAAGAACAAGCAATAAAACAGTCGTGCAGAATTTTACACTGGTTCATTCCATTTTTAAGATGGTTAACTCAGATCTATGTGAAGTCTGCTTCCATTAGAGGTCACCATTGTGAATTTCGAGTTAATATTGACTGTAATAAAAAAATTTTCATTCAAAATCCGAAAAGTGGGCGTGGCATTTTTGTTGTGATAGATGTTTAGCGTAGATCAGATCAATACCCTAAAACCCTAAAAACCGAGCAACTAGTTTTGATTCATTTAGACAACGGGAATTAGATATGAAAGGGCAGACAGATGGACTTGGCCATTTCGAATCGTCTCGTCGAGTTGATCAAGAATATATACTTTGGGCTCTACGATACTTCCTTCAATGCATTATAAACACCGTAATAGAATTAGAATACTATTCACACTAATTGTAAAGAGTATAATTGAAAAAAAAAAAATTTAATACTTAAAAATAAATATAAAATCATATCACTCAGAACAATGGAAGTCACTCTTCTGGACTTTTGAAGGGAAGAGCTAGGAGCTGAAGTTGCTTAAGTAAATGTGGTTGGCGTTGTAATAAACTCGATGCAAAATAATAAACTAAATTTGGTCGTAGTTTCTGAGGTCGCTTGTTTCATACTACCAGATGAACGAACGGATAGACGGGCATGGCAAGATCGACTCGAGTGTACTTGCTGATCAAGAGTATATATACTTTATGTGGTTTTTTAACGTATGATTTTGGCTGTTATAAATATTTACTGAAACTTACTATAATACCCTTCTACCCTATGGATATATATAATATAAAATAAAAACGACTTCAAACCATTGCAAGAATTAAAACGTTGAACGATCATAGAACGATTATAGAAGTAAATTTAGAATGACCACTAGAAATACTTTGTTGCATGCAACCTATTTAAATATCTGAAGTTAAAATGATATCAAGGAAGTATTGTTCTTCTCTTTATTATAAAAAGTGTTAAAGAAAATATGAAATTTGAATGTTATTCTGGCCAGTTTCAGTTCTCACTTTCGGAAAGATTTTGCTATAATGAATTTGTTAAAAGGCTCCATTATTCACATTTGAGATGATCTTGAAAAGCAAACTACTTTTGATAATGCAAACTATTGCGAAATATATACGGGTATTTACTGTAAGTTTGTTGTCATGTTTAACTACTTTGACAACTGAGATACATTAATATAAATACTACATAAATCGTTTATGGCTTGCAGCAACATTTGCGATACTTCAGTCACGCATGCCTATTTTAAACTATTTGCAAATTAATTGATATTATTATTGTTATTGATTATTATTTTCGAACATCCATTGACACATATTTTTACAAATAATAAATTTCTATAAAAAAACACATTCGGAGTTACTTTCATGAATTACATCATACCCGTAAGTGATGGTAGCTCTTGTCAAACAATTCATTTGTGGCTAAATTTAATTGCTTCGATTCGATTGCGCAACTTTGCAAAAGCTAATTAATCAATCAATGAATCAATAAATGAATATTTGCCCTCAAATTCCAACATGCATCATCAAAGTCAAAAATCAACAGCATCGAACCAAATTAAAGTCATTTTGTCGAACATATTTTTAATTAGTGCATTTATATTCATATTGCAATTAATTATTTTGCTTCGTATTTGCTGCATGGTTGTCCAAATTATGATGGCCGTATTTATCCCGCACAGCAAAGGTCGTAAAATATTTGTGGTACACAGCTGCTAAATTTTGCACATTATAATCGAAATTCATATTTTGCCAGTCGGTTGATTTCATAAGTCGGTATCCAAAACTGTTGCAATTAGAAAGTGAATGCAAGGCGGCAACCTACACTGAGCCGAAGGCATTAAAAAGTCATTAACACTTAATTGCATGAAATTTGTTTGTGAGTTGAGACCTAATTTAGTGTTGCACCTAGTAACCTCAATTTGATATTAATAAATTATTGTGGCTATTACATATGTTAATTAATAACGGCAATTGATATTTCAGCATTAAGAGTACATACATATGCAGTATGTATGATGTCACAAAACGTCAAATTGCCAAACCCAATTGAAGCATGAAATTGTGCTAAGTTATTAATTAACTATATCGCTACACTTAATCGTCCATAAAATTGATAGATGCTGGCGCAAACGCCCCAAATCAGTCAAAATTCACTCGAGTAGAACACTCATTCACTCATTCGTTTATTTGCTTAACAGATGTACATTTGAATATTGGATGAAGAAGATTCATAAATGTATGCAAACACATTTATGAAAGATTTACAAAGATTTTTTTTTTTTTTTAGCTATGCTCTCTAGGATATTTGCAAAAATGCATCTATTTTCTGATTATAAAAAGTTTTCATACCAATATCTTAAGGAAAAGGCCGGACACATATTTTTTATTGAAGATCCATAATTGTATAAGCGGCAAAACAATTTTGATAGGAATGGATTACAAAATCGGAAAAAAAAATTATTTATTTTCATTTCTTTCCGTCGATTACTTAAATTATTCCAAAGATAATATTTTATTTATACGTCAGTCCCGATAAAATTTTTCACTTAGATGCAGTCGGACCACTAAAGAATATGCAGATCTCCTGTACAAATATACAGCCTAAATATAGATGCTTAGAGCAGTTAAAGGGCATTTTGAAGCAAACTCAATTGCTTCATTTTTTATCATTTGCTGAAGAAATGACAAAATTGCGCAACAAAATTTTTTGGATAATTTGTATATATCTTTTAGTGATAATTTTTGTGTGAAAGGTATTAACAAAATCCAACAAATGTTTATAGTCTAAAAGTCTTAGAAACTCACTGTAGGACCACAATCTCTGAAACAAATAAACGCAACGGAATGAACATTTCTTTATGCCTAATTAAATTGGAACGCAAAATCTTTGAAATTGTGAGAGTTAGGAAGAGCTGTGGAAAATATTATTTCGCAGTAAAGCAGTTTACTGGTGAAAAATTTGACGCTAAGTTTGTCCAATCCCTTGAACGTCCATAGCAAAAACTGGGTGTCTTTAGTTTTTCTATTAAGAATGCGCTCTGGTTGGACAAACGTACTGACCGAAGAAACCAGAATCCATACACTGCACTGAGTTTTCCATGTTTTTTGTATATCGCAGTCGTAATTAGGCTACATATCCGTATAATTCAAAAGCGATTCATCAGCACAAATTATAACTACATAGAGTCACTATTACGAGTACGTATGAAATTATGATCTAAAAAAACTCATATTTTTACGAATAAGACAAAAAACAACTCCGCACAGGAGCGTTTTATACGCACATCAGTATAGAATGATATATAGTTTCAATAATTTGAAGAATATGCGCACATAAAGAAGTCGACAATGGCGACTTTTCTATACAAAACATCAATCAGTCAAAGTTGGTCTTGCTTACATCCGTACATACATTTTAATCTGTCGTTCGCATATCTTAAGTGGGTACAAAAATCTCATTGTATATTTTCTGGAATCAGATATTGTGGATAGATAGACTGCGATACAGGCAGAGGGAAATTTGGTTAAATCGATTCATATCTACGATATACTTGCATATATAGGGTGTCTCAGAATTTACGCCGGTTTTTAAGTTTTAAATAAAAAACTGTTTTTTTTTTTGAAAATTTGTGAAACATTTATTGAAACATAAAGTAGACATCATGAGGCTATGTATGGAATAACACAACGGGTAAATGGCCGCCTCGGCTTTGCTGGCATGTACGCGCTTTTTTCGTGAAAATTTTCATAACCATTTTGCATAAATGTTGCGGTATTTCATTGATACAGCGTGTAATTTCTTCTCTCAATGTTTGACGTGTCGTGGGCTTATTCACATAAACCTGTGACTTCAAAGAACCCCAAAGAAAAAAGTCTAGAGGCGTCAGATCACATGATCTAGGCGGCCAATTCTGGGCACCAAAACGCGAGAGGACACGACCGGGAAATGACGGATGCAGTAATTGAACTGTTTCTCGTGCTGTATGGCATGTGGCACCGTCCTCCCCATCAATATCTTCAAGTTTCGGCAAAAAAAAAACTGTTTAACACTTCACGATAACGAACATCATTTACGGTTTGTGTTTGACCTGCCTTATTTTCAAAGAGAAATGGACCGATGATGCTCCAGCCCAAAATCCACACCAAACAGTGAAACTCTGTGGATGCGTTTATTTCTTAGAAATCACTCGTGGGTTTTGTGAGCCCCAAATGCGACAATTTTGCCAGTTAACGAAGCCATTGAGATGAAAATGAGACTCGTCACTAAAGATTATTTTTTCTTCAAAATCGGCATTTTCTTTTTGTTGTTTTTTAACAATGCCCGATGAGCTATTTACCCGATGTGTAATTCCATACATAACATCATGATGTTTCAATAAAAGTTTCATATATTTAAAAAGAACAACAGTTTTTTATTTAAAAATCAAATCCGGCGCAAATCCTGAGACAGCCTGTATATATATTAATAGACGAAAGGAAAGCTATTTACTACCATTTCACTTGCCTTAAACACAACTTATTCGCTTCCCTTCGATTTTTATACCAATCACACATAGTGTGAAATGGTATTATCAGTTTGTCTGTAAGTTTGTAACACATAGTGTATAAATTCTTGATCTGCTCGACGAGACGAGTCGATCTAGCCATGTCCATCTATCTGTCTGGATTTTGTTGTCCATTTTTGGGAGACCAATTATTATGATACCCAGTTGAAAATTGGCACACACACTTCTTTTTATAGTATCGAGATTAACCCGCCACGCCGATTTTTTGGGGTTGCCCCCATACAAACACACCGCCCTCTTTTGACTTTTTATATGCAATTTCTTTTATTGTAGTTAATATCAACTTAAAAATTGATATAGTAGCTTCTTATAAACGGACGCTTCATATATACAATAATCGGTGGTACTCTCCCACTTTTTGGAGTAGCCCCCTTACAAACCCACTGTATACTTTTGTGGTTTTATATAAAAAAAAATTCTTCATTTAAATCAATATTAGCTTGAAATTTGATTTTGTGGATTTTAGTGAACAACCGCTTCATATACATATACAAATGGGCGTGCCCCGCCCACTTTTTGGGTTAGTCCCCCTTTAAACCCCCATCCATGTTTATGTTTTACAATACGATTTCAAATTTCGTGTGAATGGTATTAGAACTTCGATTCAACCGAGGTTAACGTTTTTTCTGGTTTTTTTATATTATTGAATACTTATAATGGAAAAGGTCGAATTTCAATCACTGAAAAAACTTTAGCCAATAAAAATACCTTTTAATATGAATATTATTTTGTGTATTGCACTTCCAATATCTCATTAATTTCACTACAAGCTTTACAACAAACTGATAAAACCGTCTTTCAGACTATGAAGGGTAATAATGCATTGCAAACGTTTTCCACTAACTCAGAAAACTCAGAAAACTTGGCAAACTCTTACCGCAGCAAAATATTGCGAAACTTAAGAAAAAAGTGGCACATGCTATTTGACAAATTATGAAAATCCATTGGATTAATGAAATTATGCAACACAAAACTTAAACAGAGAGCACAAGTTGTGAAATTTCATGCGCCAGTGTATGAATAGTTGACATACATAAGCTTGAAATGCAATTAATAATTTCTTTCTTTCTTCATTTTTTATTTCACTATTCCAACTGCTTGCAGATGCAATGCCTGTTACTGCTGACAGTAGCACTTACGCTACTACAACTGTCTCAGAGTTTTCCAGCAGCTTTGGAAAAATCTTTATCGTTGGAAGACACAGATATCGATAACGATCACGGAGAAAGTATCAAAGATTCACAGATCTCAAAGCGTTCCGGCAGCTTTGACTATGTAACGCATTTAAAGTCGGGACTACTTTCGGGTATAGGACATGCATCGGCATCGATAGCCTCGGGTAGCTCGGGCGGCAGCAGCGGTCATGGCGACGGCGTCGATAGTTACAAATCGCATGAAGTTGTAGTGCATGTAAGTTTGAAGTACAAAATACTAAATTCGATTTTAAACTTAATAAATTAAATTTTGCCTTTAACCATTTTAGGGTAAACATGTTGACTATGATCCCTGGTCCTTCAAGAAATCCGTGCTGAATACCATATTCCAGGCGGTCAAAGCCATAACCGGCGGAGTTACGGCGCTGAAGGGTCAGCTGATCAAGGGCAGCGGTTATGCGCTAAGTGCCAGCGGCAATATTGTGGCAGCTGGTGGCGAGAAGGTCACCGACGTGGGCAAGGCCATTATCAATTCGGCGCACATCAACTCACACTCTTATGGTTCTAGTCACTCGAGTCATGGCGGCGGATATGTGCATCCTTTCGCCAAATTTAGTTCATTGTCTGCGGCATCCTCGGGCGGCAGCAGCGGCAGTAAGCACCCACCAGCGCCCGGACCCGTTGTCCATACTGAGAGTAAGTATGGGCGTAGTCTATTAAAGAGTTTTAATATGTTATTATTTTAATGTAGTCTATTGTAAATACATACATAACTAAATAATTTAGCACAAATATGAAATGTTGAAATGCATTTAGTAAATATTTAAATGTTTGTTTGTTTAATCATGCATTAAATGAAATATGTATTGTAAAATATATATTATTAAGTCACAGACACACATACACACACACACGCACACACACAAATCACTCAAGCATTAACAAAGTGTGCATGCAACCAAGTTCAGATGCCGCGGCGGCCTCTTGTAATGGTCCACAAGTCATGCACAAAACGGAAGACTCGTTTAACTTGCATTGGACACACATAGATACACATTGTATCTTATAGATACCTTTACACAAATAGTTGTTATGCCATAAAACCAGATCACGTTCACTGACCTGCGCCAAAATGTGCCGCACCATGCCATTTGTTGGCATCGGTGACTTTCGTTTTCAATTGCAACAAGTTGCCTTAAATGTACAACGCATGACTTGTCCAACCATTTATTTGAAACGATTGCAGAGCAAATTCGAAATAAACAAAAAAATGTTTGTAAAGCCTAAAGTTCGACAGCTTCTTTTTATAGATGCATCCAAAATACATTCAAGCTCACTTTGCACGAGTATTTACAAAAAGTTATCTTATCGGTTTCTTATTATAATATTTTATTATTTATTTTGACAGCAATCACCACTTATGAAGTACCCACGGGACACTCAAGCTATGGTCCACCATCGAAACCTCCATCCTACAGCAGCGCTACGCATCAGTATCTGCCTCCTGGAGGCGCAAACTATGCCACAGGCGGTGCTGCTGGTGCTCCCTTCAGTGTGGGGCATGCCGCATTCGAGGCACCACACAGCAATTATTTGCCAACAGCCTATGGACAAGAAGGTGCGTAACAACAGCATTATCTTTGGTTAATAGTCGGTGTAGGAGCAGGTGTGGTCACTCGCTTAAAACTTTGCATCCCATTCATATGTAAAATTAGCCATGTGAAATACACTTTGTAAATATTGTAATTTACTCTTTTTTTTATACATTTTTTTTCCAACATTTTGAACATACTATTTGCTCACACAAATACATATTTGCATATACATATGTACATACAATACATACCTATAATACGATATATTTATTGTATATATTCACACATAATCGTCCACACGCCTACTTCTGCTGAAGTTGACTCCTTCCACTTCCGATGAATTTCATGTTTATCTTCAATAGTTATATTGAATTTCAAAACCTCACATTCGACGTCTTCGTTGTTGTCGTCATCCGCAGTGGTTGCTGTTCATGAAAGTGAAAGCATCGCTTCGACTGCGACTGCGACTGCGACAAACAAATAAAAAATATTTCGGTGTAAATAAAAATATTTTAACGTCGTCAGTCAAAGACTGAAAATAAAATTTAATTATATTTTATACTCCACACACTTAATTTAAGTGGTACACCAATTTTTACCGAATATTTGTGCAACCCGGAAGCGTATTCCAACGTATTCCAGATTTGGGACCATTTTTTGTTTTAGATTTTGTTAGATCATTTTTTTTAAATTCATTAAAATAATTTAATTTATAGTTTAAAGCAATAACAGCCATTATACCCAGTCGAATCGTTAATGATCCATGGACAGAATTATAAGTATTGAATGTTTAATGTTTTTGGTCGTGGCTCCGAAATTTTTTCCTGACGGATTTATTCTAAATGGAGATATGCCTTTTTTCCATAGAATATTTGTCAATGATTTCCCAGTATAAATAACAATAGACATCAGATAATCCTGAAATCTAGAGCAAAAACATTCAAGAACACAACATGTAAAAAATGATATTAGCTACAATTTATTAAATATTTTTTTCTTTCGACTTCCTTTTATTTATTAGAGGCCCCTATCAATAAGCAATATTAATTGATATTATCAATATTTACTGTAGGCACCAACTAGTAAGTAAGTTTCTCAGTTCAAGTAAATATAGAACTATATAATATACAATGCAACCCTCGTGGAAAACATTCTCTTTATTTTCATTTAACTTCGCTACAAATTGTTGCAGTTGTTGAGTCGCTTTGGTACATTTATTTTATAAAATATACTCTTAGGTACTACTCGTAGGTAACGAATTGCAATCGAAATAAACCTTTGCAACCCTAAGTTTTTTTAGCTGTCAGCTTACACTTCCATTGGAAAGTTTGCAATTTTTTAGCATAAATGTACGCAGAGTGTTTTGATGTACGTGCACTATTTGTGTTGTTTACAGTCAAAATGCCCAAAAAATGGTATAAACTCGTGAAAATGTTTGTTCGTTGATTTATTATGGCTTTCGTTTTGGATTATCAAGACAAAAGTCCGTCGATATACTTACTTCCACTTTTGGCGATGAAGCTCCTTCGAATTTCGTGAAGATCGTCCAAAAACGGTTTTTGTACCAGAAAAAAGCGAAGATGAGATTGTAACATCCTTGGACATTAGATATTACATGAACGTTTAACCGTACAGAAGATTTGTTCGCAATGATTTGGAAATCTCCGCAAAGAAAAAAAAAGCATCTTATGGATTGGTGCAAAAAAATGTTGAAGAAATACATCCGCGGACATTCAAGACACGTCCATTACATCGTAACAGATGATGAATCATTGATTCCTGCATATGAGTCCAAAAACAAAACAGCAATGGACTGTATGGGTGTTCCAAGACTAAAATCATTCGCTGACATAGCAAATGATTACATTTTGTTTTCCGAAAAACTGATCAAGGCGCAACTGTTCCATTAAGGCAACGTAGGATGGTAAATTCTAAATGGTACACAACCATTTTTTTTGACAGAAGTTTTCGAAGTGTAATCGTTCACCACGACAATGCGAGCTCTCATACATCGGTTCACACAATATAGTTTTGGAGCAGTCAAAACATCAAATTGATGGGTCAACAGCTTTACATCCCTGAATTGGCAATCAACTTATTTTTCTTCCGCACATCAAAAATACATATATTCCGAGGTCAACGATTTTCGACGTTTAAAGAAGCTATTGAAATATTTAAGCAGCTCATTTTGAGTCTCAAAAGTGTTTGCAGTACATCAAAAAATTTCACACTTTCCAATAGAGATGTCGCAATATACAAGGAAACTCTCGTATAATACCCAAACAGAATGCAGAGTGGCTAATTCCATAAACTATATGCGAGTACTTTCTTGATCAAAATCTAAAGTCGAGTACAGACATACATAACTCAGTCTGTTCTTCTATCCGTACTTCGAATGTATGAATACCTAAATCTCAGATACTATTAGAGACACAAAGCTTTGTATGTAGACTCTCCATATACATACTGTCTAACATGCTCACTTTGAAGGCCGCATGGGTTCCACCCATGTTTTCTTGATTTGCTATTGTTTTGACTTTTATTTATTTTATATTTTACAAAATTTTTGTTGATTCTGCATACGTCTAGATTCAAAACACAGTAGGGTATTTTGTAGGGTATTCTTTTCAATTGAGGACAGTATTTCTGAACCGGTAAAAACCCGTTGAGTTTTTGTTTTAACAATTTTCTGTACTGCTCTCAAAAACACCATGGTGTTTCTGCATGAACAGAGCCAAGAGAATTATGAATCTGAGATTCGTATTTCCTATACATACACAAAATTTCTTTAAATATAATTGAGATCCAAAGATGCAACTGTGTCTACAGCCAGTGTAGAGTATAAAAACGTCGGTAACACTTTCTTTTGTTATATATATTTGTTTTTTCGACTTATGACTGACGACGTGCTAAATGATCGTCAGTATTGTAGACGACGCGTCGCGATGTGTTCATTGTCTTCACATGTATATGTACTGCAGTTTATTATTTGTAGTTTTTATGATCTTAAAAAGTATTATTACACAATGTATTTTATTTTATTGGCTTGACACATTGATACTAATATGTTTTGTAACAACCATAATATAATTCGTAAGAAAGCTTTAGAATCTGTACTAGCATTTATGAGTTTATATGGTTTGGTTATGAATACATTTTCGAAAATTTGTTGGTATATTTGGTTTATTAAATTTATAACACCGAAGAAATTGACTCCAATAATATTTCAATATTTAAAAGCACTTCTAACGTTTAAATATAAATTCATTATCGATACTACTTACTTGCAAATTGTACATTTAGCTTTCACATATTTAGCTCATTATCAATAGATTACAACTTACGATTAGTTTTAAGATCTACAATTACTTTAGAAGAATAAATGATGTATGTGCATATAGAAACCGTCGTCATAACTCCGTTTTATTTGCTAAATATAAAAATAATAACCATCAAATTTTATCCGATTTATCCTAATGCTGTTTATGCTGATCGGATAAGATTTCAAGGAATCACGGCCGATCAAATTCCAAGAGTTGTACTTTTTCTGACTTTTTAAAAAACCTCTCAATTTAATTTGTTTCGTTTAATTCCAATAATTTTTGTTCATATTTCCAAGTTTTGCGATGAAAAATCATTCTGTTACGAAAATTTTAAGTATAAATTTGTCCAAATTAGACAAAAAATGTAGAAGTTATTTAAGGATGAATAAAAGAGGTAATTCCTTAATTTTTACATATTCATGAATAAAGTCCAAAATACATAAAATGCGTTTGTGTGACATGGCATCTCCACCGATTTGCATCCAGTAATAGTCAGGCATTATGTATTCGTCCCAAACAAAAAAAACCTCCCAAACGCTTTTCAATTGTTGCGATGTTCTGGTGGAAATGTTCACCTAGTTCAAAGCTCTCCACACCCAGATTCGAAAGGAAAGATTCCAATTGGATATGAATTCAACGCATTTGCTTGTATGTACTGAACGGATTCACAGTGATCATACGCACCATTGGCATAAAATATATTCTCCATTTTCTGGATCAGTCGGCAGTCGGCAGTCGTTCTCATTCTGTTCTCTCTATTGTTGCCCAAAAATCGACGTACAAGCTTCGGTTTGATGAGCATTTCCACCAGGACACCGTAACAATTGAAAAGCATTACGAAGACTTTTGGGGCAAACGCATAATTTCTGTTTGTTGCTGACAAATTCTGCACAAATCTGACATATAATTTTATTTCTATTAGCGGAATTAATGAATCCGATATGTAAACGTTTACCCCGTCAATACTCAGGAGAATATGGCCGTCGTCCAAAGGCATCTCTTTTGCAGCTAACACACTAACACACGATTTATCAAATACGAAATTATAACTATTTGTAAAGCGAGAATTCAAGTAACACCATTTTCCTGACTTACTAGCTCTTATCTCCGCTACAAGTTTCCAACTATGGTCATGTCTCTCTGATCTTTTCTATTTTTTTGGATAATTTTCTCAAGAAAATTGCAAAACATGAGATAGGAGATAGTTATAAATAGAAAAAATATACAGTTCTTCATGCCAGGACCAATTTTATTTTAAAGTCCTATCTGCACTTTATGCTCAAAGTCGAAAATATCTATATGCAGAAGTATCTTCGTTATGCTCTTTCTGGTTCTTAAAAAATTAAATCAAAATTCTATGAACGAAACAATTTGATATGAGCAGAATGAAACAAAACCAAGTTCAAATTTACAGTCCCGAAATTCAACTCGCACCGTTTTTAGTTTTAATGTATGCAACTGCTTGTAAATATTGAACTACTCTCTAAACAATACAAGTTTTAATAATCGTATTTTAGATTAATTTATTATTCCAATACTTTGTATAGCTCTGTTATAAGTACTCTTCACTCATAGTGCTAATGCTATTATAATTTTGTCACTGTGTTTGAAACACTTTAAAGCAAGCTTTGCAGACCTGCTAAATACTTATGTACAAGGTATCTATACTAGCTTCATGCGAAGCAATTTCCGTCCATCTATTTGTCTGCTGTCCATCGAATCGCAAACTAGTCTTCCAATTTTTTAGATATATGTTGGAAAGTTGATTAAAACTTGTAGCATAGAAGAAATTGAAAAAGTGCCTACACGACTTCGTCCGCGCAAAAGCTAATGGACTTCCGTAAGAACTACGCACAATGGCAAGAAATTAACCTTGGTGCCCTTCTTGCCCATTTAATAGCCACTTCTCTCTTGTAGATTTGAGTTTCAAAATATATAGAAATGCATGTTGCATTGTACCTTTATATATCTAAGCACCTAAGTATGTTTCTATGTATGCTCAAATTTTAAATCAATCTTCAGCATTGGCCAAAGAGTGTTTCTTTGGTCGAACTCGGTGCTATATGCGCATAATTATTTAACATACTCAGATTATAGTATGACTTGACTTGCCTCATATTATTGTGTTGTCATAATTTACTTAGCCTTTTTTGTATAATACAAGTAGTTTGTAAGAAGAAAATTTGCAGGAAAATCAAGGCATTCTATAAAAAAAATTAGCATGAACAATTGGGTTGAAATATTCGACGCAAATGGACGTGATTCGTTATATATACCCGTAGAAGATACTGTTCTCAAGGCGAATAAAGAAATCGGGCGTAGCTGCAAACGACGAATTCTCTAGAGCTGTTATACGTGTTAGAGAAAAACCATATGCGCGCACGCCGGGTTCGCCAGTTGTATATAAAACTGAACAACTACATAATTTCAAAAGTCAAGTTAGAGTTACAAGTATAAAGAGTAATTACGCTTTGGTTTCATCCAAATCTAAAGTTTTTCTTATTTTAATTTATTATTAATATAAAATATAGTAGTGTAAATATTGTAAATTAATGGTTAAACTTTTATATTGTTTATAATTGCTATTGCAGCTGAAAGCAATCAAAACATCTCGTTAATAGACGTATTAAAATTTTCAGCTGATAACGAAAAAAAAAAACCTGTGTACATAGAAGGTACTTAAATTACTACAAATATACAAAATATTGTACAAAAATTTAACCAAAACCAACTCTAACACATACCTATACAATTAAAACTAACGCATAGATACATTCACTACACTTATATTCATACAATTCATACAATACAAGTACAGAATAAAATCTAATTGAAAATTTAAAACAGCTAACACTAAACAAATAACAAACTAAAACACTTAAAACTTACACAATTGGCTAATTAATTGGCGCGTTATTCTCATTTTCCTCTTAAAAATACAAAAAAAAAAAACAAACAAACAAAAATACTATGTGTGAAATAGGACTTCCTGCAGAACACGTACCAAACGACTTCAATATCTACGGACGCCATAAGAAACTGAACGACGACGAAGCACGGAAAGCGGCAGCACAGCTTCAGGAGATACTCAACATGTTGCCCAATGGCAAAACGGAATATACCGCCTCGAAAACTGTATCACTCGACACCGGAGGTACGCTGCCCACCGGCACTGTGGGCCAAATTGATCTACCCAACAACTATCCCGGTTTGCCTACACATCTTGGACCACTCGAATCACTTTCGCATACCGAATCTATAACAGCTGCTTATGCACCACCTGCACAGGCTCAGAGTCAGGCACAACGCCAACCGGATCACAATGTTGGCGATATCTATCATCAGATGGCAAAGAAACAGACAGCCGAAGAGATTTATATACAGAGACATCCAAATGAGGGCTATGAATATACGGCGCCAAACCAGCCGACTGCGCATGTGCCAAATGAATATAAATACGAGAACTATCATGCTTCAAAGAGTAATGCACTGAAGGATCTGACACCCATTATTGCAGCGCTCGAGGTGGCCAAACGCAAGGGTACCCAAAGTGGCGCCAATGTCAACTATGCCATTGAGAAAAATGTGCATAAAGTATCTGAATTTCAGTATTTGCCGCCAGTGGTGCAAAAATCCAAATACACCTTCAGTAATCCGCCAGCGCCTCCACCGAAATATGAGACAAGCTATCGTCCCAATTACAACAATTCTTACAAAGTGCGACGTCATGTGGGCAGCGGAGGAATCTTTCATCCACAGGACTATGAGATACACGATCCGCTGATGTTCAATCGCATGTTGGAGGTCTAGTGAGCCATAAAATACAAAACAGAACTGAGCTCTATATCTCTCTCTCTCTAATTTCAAACTCAGTTTATGTTGTTTCTTTGTTATTATTTATTCTAATTCTAATATAGTAGTTGAATAGTCTTCTAAGTCAGTTAAAAGCAATCATTGAAAGGCATTTATTTAATTATTAATTACAATATTTATTTTATTTATTAATAAAACAACAAAAGCTACATAAATTAAAAACTGTCAGCATGCAACAAACCAAAAGAAAATTGTTTATTAAATGCACATTTTCCTTCACTTTAATGCACAACATTTGCTTTGTTTCAACTGTATCTTTCACTGTATCTCTTTTTTTCTATCTTATTTCTTATCATTTCTATCATGTGAGTATAAGTTTTTCTTGAACTTTTTAATTGCACTTTTATTAAAACAATTCCGAGAATATATATTTTAAAATTGCTCAAAATTCTCTTACAGCATACTATCAATAAACTTCTGGCGAAGATTTCCGGTTGCTACGTCCTAACGCCCACCATCAAAAATAGCGAGACCATCGCCAGCATGCTCTGCAACACTTAGTAGTGCCTTGGTTTCAAGGATTCAACTGCTGCACAGAAATCCATTGTAATTATTTAAGTTAGAAAATTAGCATACAAATTTTTATATTTCTGCACTTGAGTTTTTATAGGTTTACTCTATCTATCTATCTCGCTATTTCTTTCTATTTTGCTCTCTTTCTAATAGTACTTGTGACTTTCTCACTTCTTAAAATACTCAAAATTATTTGTTGTTATCGTTTAAGTATTTATAATCGAAAAATAAACATTTTTTTTTTTCAACAAAAAGTAAAAAAATTGAATTATTTTTAATTGAAATGTGGACACTTGGATCAATGATACGTATACGTTAGGAACCATTTTAGTAAATTTTATTTATTTTTTATTTTAAGTTTAACAATTTTCATTTGCTGTCTCTTTTAGTTGAATTTTCTAGATACGAGTATTTGACACTATTGCAATGCGTTGAAGGTGTCAGATATACAAGTTATCGACCGTCTGAACATACATAGCTTTATCATAAATTGTATATAAGCACCGTAGTGTTAAGGAACCGTTTACTTTGTACGAGTATTTAGGGGGCATAGAACGTATAAAGGGAAAAGTTTAAGCAAATGCAAGTTGTCCAGTATATCAATTAATCAATTTAAATCGATTACTTTAATAAATGCAAAATCGTTTCAATTGCTTTGCATAATCCACAAATTGCGAATACAATTAACAATTACGTAATACCAACATTACTATTTACTTTTACCAATTACTATAGAACTTTGATTATCCGTGACTCTAGTATATGGAAATACTCGTATCTATTAATCGCCAAATGAAAAATAAATGGAGTTTCTTGCTTTAGTTCTACTAGATGTGAATTACTTTTCATCTGTTTCTAAACAATTCAATCAGTTATACTAATAAACAAAAGAAAATGTATATATATATATATATGTATATATATGTATGTACACATGTGTATATTCTACCATGCGCGTTTGCTACTGACTAAGTTGCATTCTCTCTCTCTTCTTTGGCGTTTCCGGCATCAAACACAATAACAACAACAGCAACAAGTACAACAACAACAAGAACGTATATGCCGATAGAGTACAGCAACAACAACAACAAAACGATCGTATATGACGAAAGAGCATACCATAGCACAACGAGAAGACAAAGGATAGGGAAACTATATAGAGACGCGTTTTGTCTCTTACTCTCGCAGCATACATTTAGAGTTGTCTCTTTGTCGTTACACTTTTCGTTTCAAAAAATCCAATTCACACCGTGCCAAAAGAAGTTTCACTTCAATAATGCAGAAAAAAACTAACGTGTCCAATAACAACTTTGTATTTCTTTCAACTTCGCGCAAAGGAAGGAGTGGCAGGGAGAAGGAGTGGCAGAGGACAAGGGAGGGCCGCGTACAACGTCGCGGGGACCATCTAGTATTTTAATAAAAACATAAACAAAAGTCAAGTGCGACCTATACGACTTGATATGAAAAGTGTTCCTGTATGTATACATAGCTATCCCTTTCGCACACTCTGTCTTTGTTTAAAATTCCAAAAAAAAAATGGGGAAAATATATGCTCCTATTATTCGTGTGTCATACGGCTATTAGTATTAGCTATCGACCGTAAGTTCGTTTCGTACCAACAAACAATTTAGAACTACTACTAAAAAGTCTAGGATTTTTGTCTAAACTTTGAAGCCTTAGTTTTGTTTATCATAGTAAATATCCAAAAATTTATGTGAATACCAATCTTTTTTAATGAATTGTAAAAAATCAAGTAATAAAACCTAAACAAATCAAATAATTTTGATTAGCGCCTAAAATTTTGTACGTTTATTAAATTTTCTTCTAAGTTTTTTTTTCTTCTTTATCTTATCTTTTTGACAATTAAATCAAATCAAATAAAAGGTCAAAATTAGTACATTAGTAAAATTTAGTAGCAACTTATCTTGCTACTAAATTTAATACCAACTTTTCGAAAAAGTCAATTCAAATTGTTTATTAGTACGAAAATCGATTTGATGACGACTTTTTGAGATAAAGTCGACTTTAAATTGTTTAAATTGATGACGTGTTTTAAATGGACAGCTCAACAAATAAAAAAGTATGAAAAGGTGAAACTCACTAAAAGAAACACATTGAATTGGAAAATGGTTGGGGTGCTTCGACCGCTAGTTAAAGACAGAGAAGTAAAAGTTTCATTGTCATGTATGGCAAGAATTTTTACAGAAGCGCTTCATCGAGAATATGAGCGGATTAATATTCCTAGTTCATATCCAAACATCTGATCTTTGTTTGGTTTTGTTTAAATTTCCATTTCTCACTTCCAATTTTTGATAATTTATATCTCTGGATCTATTAAGCCGAACGAAATTATTTCACGAATGCGAGTTTATGTGATCGAGATTAAGCTGGCAGGTTTATATAATATGTATAGCAACTATGAGTTCGGAGACCGCACACCTTTCAGTCGAAAATATAGTATGGTCAATGTTCAGAAAACGATCTAGTAAAATGTCTTTAGACGTTGGTTAAAAATATTATAATATATTTTGAGGTGATTGCCAAGTTTGGTGCAAACCCACGAGCTTGTCGATTGAACTACTTGAAATTTGAGGTCCACACATATTCACCAAACTTCTTTATGATCCATGGAGCGAAAAACAAGCTTAGAAATATTAATTTATGTATTTATTCAAATTGTAACTACACATTTAAACCAGTCGCTTAACGATTATTTAGAACTCATTCATTAATAAAAGTTAACTTGAAACTAAAGGAAGAAACATACGCCCACTTAGACCCCTTGAAGGAAATTTTAATTGGCTGCCAGGTTGACCGACTGTGTCCCTACCCTACATAGCCTAGCCAAGAGACCAACCGGAAATTAAATAAATTTAGGTCCCTAGATTATTAGAACAATACTCTCTACCAAATAAATGGTTTTCTGCGATAAACCATCAAACGTTATTATGAGAATTATGAGAAATTTAGATTAAGATAACCAAAACGATGATTTTCAATCAGCCTGGAATAAACTGTGCTAGGAAACATTAGAAAACGACGAGCATCGTCTGCATACATTAGAGTGTGAGCATGGTTAATAGCCAAAGACTGATCATTATTAAAACTATTAAATTATATTGTACCGAAGTGACTGCCTTGGGAAACTCCAGAAGAAATAACAGTTTTAGACAAAATATTGTTGCATAAATCATTTTGAGTTCTACAGGATATGTATGACTCAAGCCAAGTAAAAAGAGAATGTGGAACTCGTATAATTTTTAATTTAAATAAAATATGTTCGTAACACACGTTACCTAACGCTTCACTGAAGTATGTGACATCAGTTTGGCATCTTGATTCAAAACGATTATTTGAAACAGAAGAATATTTTAAGAGGTTAGTGGAAATGGAAGTGTCTCTAACAAAACTACATTGGAAAGGAGAGATTTTAGAGTTTGCCTACTGTTACAATTGGTCAATAATCAATTTTTCAAGGAGGTTTTGAATGACGCACAGATTAGTAATACCCATAATATTCGAAATATCAGACTTGCTGTATATTTTATGCAGTGGAATAATGTAAGATTCTTAAAGAGATTAAAAATTGCATAAGCTAAGGGATAGATTGAAAAGAGTTAGAATTAGAGTTACAACACTGCTTTAGTATGCAACTATTAATAATACCAGATAGAAAAGGGAACGTGCAGCAAAACTTCTATGACTACTGAACGAACAATACTCCGACGATGATGGTTTGCGAATTGACGAAGAGGAAATTGATGACGAGTGAATTAAGATTTAAAGAAAGAACACGTGAAAAGTATGAAAAATGTTTCTGGATTCCTTGTCATAAAATAACCGGGACTGAGAATACAATTAACCTGCATCAATAAATTTTACATATTATTTCTCCATTTGTTTACGATTTGTTGTATATAATAGACATATATAATGAGAGGGTACACAAATTTTAGACAAAGTGCCACAAGGGAGAAAGGCGCCAAAAGGCAACTTAAATATTTTTCACAATATTAGTTCAGCCTATAAATATGCCATACTTTTTACATGCCCTCATGTAGTACAGTTGTGACGAAATTTATAACTACGTATCACTGTGGACGGCAGTCAACTGTAAGTGACCAAACTCAACTTTTTACCTTTAAATATGTGAAATATGCTAATTGATTCAATGAAATGTTGAACCAAATAAGAGGAGATTTAAATGTTCCTTTCATACATAGTTTATTTAAGTTAACATGGAATTTCATGCAAGAGTATAATATAATAGGAGAATCAGAGTGATTTTCTACATCTACTACCATCTATTGAGTTAATATGTGCACTCTTTCTGAAGGAGAGTTAGAAGAATTTAAATATCGACGTTCACACAGACAAACGAATATGTCTATATTGACTTGACTTTTGAGGTTCATCAAGAATATCTCTGTTGACGGAAGTCCACGCAAGTAACGTAAGCCCACATCAGTGTGGCTGAAGCACGAACACTATATTATCCGATCGAAACGTGTATATACCAATAAAAATGTATTGACGCCCGTACATTCAGAAAATGTCGTAACATATAAAATCGGATCTTCCCAGACCGAAATATAGGGTAAAGAATATACCCACCCTCAAAGGGTATTGGAGCTCGTGGGGGCCCTATCACACCAAACTTATTTTTTTATAAATTCTTGATACCGAGACCAAGATCAAGAAAATCGGTCGTCTCATTTGTTTGTGCGTCGACTCATTTGTTTCGTTCAAACAGAGTGTCGGACGGATAGGTCTCTTATCGACTCGTCTTTCGATGCTGATCAACAATATATATCGTATATGACCACGCCTCCTTCCGTCTGTTAAATACATTTGCACAAACTTAATATACCCTACGCTGCAGGGTATAAAATAATATGTCTATGTTTTATACCCTGTAGCGTAGGGTATATTAAGTTTGTGCAAATGTATTTAACAGACGGAAGGAGGCATGGTAGTATACGATATATATTGTTGATCAGCGTCGAAAGACGAGTCGATATAGACCTATCCGTCCGACAGTCTGTTTGAACGAAAAGATCTTGGAGACTAATAGACGTTTCAAGTTTGGGTATTTAGACTCTTCTTTTTCCTCCACATGAACCTAGCCTCATTTGTAGGTTTTCTATGAAAATTTGTTTTTTTTATTTAGAAATAAATATATTGTATCTTCAGAACGGTCCACTACAGAATGTAACCCCACACAAATCTATGTTCCATATAGGATGTCTTAAACAAAGTAGGTGTTTAATATTAGTTGTAGCCAAACACTTTACTCATCTTCTCTATTAAAAAGACTGACATTAAATAAGAAAAAAAAGACAGTTTTTAAAGCGAAGGCCAATCATTTAAACCAGGAAGTAAAACCGAAATGTATTTCGGTTTTGGTTCGTACCGAAATGTGTGGTTTCAATTTATTTCGGTATTCTCTTTGGTATTTTGGTTCTGTTCTTGGATTTTAGTTTCGGTATACCGATACGGTACCGGTACCGGTACCGGTTAATATTAAAATTCTTGAAAAAAAAGAATAATTACTATTGAAAACATTCCAACAGTCTGTCAATCTCTTTGATAGTTGCTGCTCATTTCTTAAAAAGAAAAATTTTATTTAAGCTTCTTTTGGTCCTAAGTTTAAAGAGTATCCATATTAATATGTCACGCTCACTTTGGTTTTTCTGTATAAAAAACTTCATTATTTAAGTTAATATCAATTTAAAATTCGATATAGCTGCTTTTAGGCATATACATGTACTAATGGGCGAATGCCGCCCACTTTTTGAGGTAGTGCTAAAACAAATTCACCGCCCTCTATTGCGCTTTTGTATAAAAAATCTTATTTAGATAGATTATTATCTGCTTTTTTATGTTTAAAATACCATTAATTATTTACATTAGAGCATGAAATGCAGCAGTGAAGTCGTGAACGAAAAAATTTTATTTTTCATATTTATATTTAAGTAAAAAAATAGAGCTTGTAATTCCTAACATTCTCAGTAGATCTATGCTAAAAAATGCCATACTGTACGACGTCCCTGATCGCAGAATCTTAAATAAAATATATTAATATAAAATATATCGAAAGCTTCACTTTTGTCCTACAAAAATATTTAAAACCGAAAATGGGATTGAATGAATTGATATAGTTTTAGAAGGTTCGCTACGTATTTATTTAAGTTGCAATTACTATTCGTGAAAGTAAAATACATATTAATATTTTATGCATTTATTTAAGTCTAAAACTATATTTTTCCTCTGTGTTTCTCTGAATTTACATGTTCAATTTTTTATCTTTAGGAAAAACATCATATTTCAATGATGCGGAATATTTCCTTAAAATCAGAGTGGAGTCAGCAGAACAGACAAAGTAATGATACTTTTGAGTACCAGGATTAGTTTTCGAAAGAGCAAAGCGAGTTTTAAATTCTTCCGCACAAGCTGCATGATCTTACTTATTACTAAAAAATATAGTTATTTCAGTCAAGTTCTTTTTTGACCATTGGAAGAGATCATCAGCAGTTAAAATAGCTTTTTTAGATGATGCTTGCAGACTTGCTTTTCCATGTGCAGTAGAAAAAAAGTGCCAGTCACATGGAACACCAAAATCATGATCAGGATGTATAAGATTTGTAAAATTAAACTTATTTTTAAAATGCTGCGCTGCCCCTTCTGTGAAGTAAAAACATTCTTTGGATTCAAAATTCTCTTTCAGAAAATTCGCCATAATTTTCTGAAATTGATAAAGAGCCACTGCATCGTGATTAAGACAATTTGACAAATTAGCTAGACTGCGATATCTTACCTCATTGTCATTCTTATTATAAATTTCAGCAGTAAAGATGGTGGCCTGGTTATTATTCCAGTGAAAGGATTGAGTTGCGTTTTGAACTACAAAATTTGCACAGAATAATAAATACTCCCTCCTTTAAGCCATTTTTTAAATTTTTAAGAAAAGACAATTGTTCTCTAGCTATAAAAGAATGAGATTTTAATTTAGACAGACGCTCACAAAATCTTTCCGTCAATTCTTCTGCATCTGCAATTTCTGTATGCAATGTGCTTCTTTCAGTGTGTTGCTAACTTCGATATTCAATTTTTTCAATACAATTATTTTCTAAAACAGCATTTAGCAAAAATCTTACCAGGATCATGTCCTTCACATTCATCCAAATAGCAATCCAAAGTAGCATTAGCTCATACAATTTATGTTAAAGCATCCAGATAGGTAAGTATCGGAGAATCAGTATTACGGGTCAAATCATGTATTTTTAGGGCATTTTCTGCCATCTGTTTTAGCAATAGGGAATGATAACTCCATAAAATATAAATAATTTACTTTCAAACAGTAATTGTAACTTAAATAAATACTGTGAAACGCTTTATAACGCTGTGGCTATTTGACGTAGCGTACTCACGCGCAAGAAAGATTCTAAAACTACATCAATTCTTTCGATTCCATTTTCGGTTTTACATAGTTTTGTAGGAAAAATGTCAAGCTTTCGATATATTTTATTTAAAAAAAAGAAATCAAAATTGGCATATTGTAAGAAAAACACAAAAATATTCTTAAAATTCAAAAAAAAAAAAGTTAAATTTTTTTTTTTACAAAAAATGAAATGCTTTAAAAAAACACCCATAGAAATTTAAAAACGACTAAATGTAATGAAAGTTATGAATAAATGAAAGCACATTTCGCAGTAAAAGCAAAAAAATTCGGACCCCTGTAACTTGGAACTACTTCAAAAACTAACAAATCTTCAACAATCAACCGCCAATGGCGTCCGATATCGAACCATTATGAACATTTTTTTGTTTCGGAAAGTACAAGTGAACATGGTATAGAAGGCATTTGACATCAACAGAATGGCGTCACATGCCATATTTCTGGAGCAACGATCGACTTATTGAGGGAATAGTTTGTCGACAACATAATCTCCATAAACGGACCGCGCCAGACCGTGTGATCTGACACCGCTGGACTACACTCTGTGGTAATACTTGATTTCAGCCTTGAAAGCAAATATCGAGAGCACTATTCATAAGATACGGCATCAAATGATTGAAAAAGTGGTGGAAAATTAGCATACCTCCAGTATGCAGTTCGTCAGACGTTTCCATGGCGGCCATATGCCCGAAATCATTTTTCATCATTAATGCCATAAAATGATCCGACCAAATAAAAAAATAATTACTCATTCCATTTATATTTATGTGTTTATTTCAATTTAAAGTTCCATAGCTCTTTAAAAAACACACTGTATATAAGTAAATTTACTGCTATTTCCGGAATGAAAATAAATGTTACTTTTGGGGGATTGGGAGTACCTTCCATTTGGGACATTTGTTTTCGGGGATATGTTCCGGGGTGAAATTTGTTGATCGTTGTCGTATTTGGTATCATCATTATCATCATCATCATGATCGGTTTTATTTAAATTCCCATAACGATTGTGTTGTGTTGATGTGCAAAGGCCTTTACATGTTTGTGTTTTAGTAATCAATCCAATCGAAATCCAAATACAAAAGGAAATAGTTTCAACATAGGATTCGATATCGAAACCTATGCTACATCTGATATTTAGTCATTCGTTATTCGGGTTCCTTCTTCATTACTCATTATTCATAGGCGGAACCAGTGAAGCAACTAACAAAACACTTGAAATTAATTTATTATGATAAATTTTATTAAGAAATCCTTTACAAAATGAGAGACTTAAGAACTGTAATAAAACAGTACACAAATTGAGATGAAAAACTGTATGTGGTAATAATAAATCGCAGGGCTGTCACTTAGTTAATGCTAGAATTTATTATTACTTTAAAAGAGGAAAGTAAATTGTTTTTAGCACATAATTCGTTGTCTTACGGAACAGCGACATCCATATCAATTTAAATTGGCAAATGACTCAACACAGCAATAAACGAGTAAAAAACTCAAGAACTAATAGTAACCGAATGAGATATCATGCAAGGGCTGCGCATTGCCCTGCGGCAGGGCATAGTCACGCGCCAGTTGATCAAGTAGACTGCTGCCACCACCGCCGCCGCTGCGACCCTGTGGCTGTGGTTGTGGCTGGTAACGTGGCTGCAGCTGCTGCTGTTGCTGTTGCTGCTGGTGATGTTGCAGCTGAGGTGAAGGAATGGCATGTTGCACTGGACGAGGAATGGGTCCCTGTGTGGGACCAAAGTGCACGGGTTCTAAGAGAGGACGACCACCCGAAGCGGGTGCCAGAAAGCCCTGAGCACGTGCGCTCGACGGGGCTGGTGAAGCGGGTGCCGGAGCATAGACAGGACGTGAAATGCGTACATTTGAAGGACCCTCACCGAAGTTTTGGGATTGCGAGTAGTCTGGTTCGGGACGTGACGGGTGCTGCAGTGGTGAATAGAGTACATCTGTAGTGCGTTGAGCACCGGGTATTTGAATACGTGGCGGCTGTGGTGACTGTTGTTGATGTTGCGGCTGAGGTTGTATATATTGAACACGGCGTGGTGGCTCCTGCTCGGCTTCCTCCTCTTCATATTGAACATATTGCGGCTGTGGACGTGGCTGTGGCTGTGGTGGTGGCGGTGGTGGAGCTGGTCGCGCCTGTGGCTGATGTTGTGGACGTTGTATGCGCTACAGAAATATCAAAAATTTATTACTAATTCACCTTGACATCATAAAAAAAAAGAAAAAACTCACATATGGACGCTGTGGACGCACCGGAATTGGTTCATCCTCATACTCTGGTTCCTCCTTAGCAGTTTCGTCAACCAGTGTTGGTGGCGCTACAGTAATACCTTCGCCCGAAGGCTGGAAACCATATTGATTTGCACCGTATTCCACTACACGCACCTTGCCCGTCTCATCGACATAGCCATACTTGCCCTTGACCTCACCAGTGGCAAGTTTAGTCTCAATCTTAAACGAACCGTCGGCGCCTTCATAGCCATATGTATAAGAGCCATCTTCGTTGTGTCTGCATTGAGTATGATATGCAAAATAATATAAACTGAAGGTGTTCTTTATGTCGGTAGAACTGCCAAGTCACTCACTTGTTAATTTGCTTCAGTATGGGAACTGGCGTCGGTCGTGGTGCCTCCGCAATTTGCCCCGTATGCGGACGCAATCTGACCGGTGCGGGACGTGGCGTATTCTCCTGATAGTCTTGATAGTCTTGCGCTGTTGCCAGTCCACAGATTAAGCATAGCAGTAGTAAACGTTTTAGCTGCAATGAAAGTAAACTGGTTATTAATTGACTGCTGTACACCTTGATCAATTTTTTACGGAAAATGCAAAAGTATATGAGTATTTGCTAAAGTGGCAGCGTTTATTTAACCAACACTACACACACCAACTAAGAATGCAGTTGAATGGTAGAGTTATAGATACAAAAGACAATGTATCATTGGCAGCCCGCTCCCTTTCACTTTTGCCAATGGCCAATGACACCAACGATGAAACGCCCTCAATGCTAAGCTGGCATCGATAATAAAACAACAAAAAATTTCATAATAGTTCATAAATAAAATTATAATACCATATACATACATATATATATATATATATATATATATATATATATATATATATATATATATATAAATGCAAATAATTACATCAGGCGAAACTCATGCGCTGAGTTAATGCAACAACAATAAAATTCATACAAAAAATAGCAAACTAATGCAAGAGATATGTAAGCTGAAAACAAAACCGCACAGAAAGTAAAGTTTTAATTAAAAAATCAACGCAAAATACGAGGGATATCTCATAAATTCATTACAAATGTGGCTAAGAACACCAAATTATAGAGGCCAGCTCCGACTCTTCGTCGAAGTTCTATAATCTGTGCAAAACGATTTTTTTATTTCATTACTAAAGCCCGTATTGTACACGAATAATACGCATCTACACAATACCTCATTATAAAAGAAATATGGAGAAAGGAGTTGTACCGTGCACTTAACAAAAAATATGTAAAAACTATTTGTGAATTATAAGTGCTATTAATTTTTTAATGAACTTTAAAATTAAGATTTAAGCCGAAATTCCAAAAAAAAATGGCACATAAATATGTTGTGAACTTATAATCATTAATCCCTACGACTCTATGTAAAAATATTCGTATTCACGTAATTTTAAACCAATTTTTTAATGAGATGCTGCAATTGAATGGACTGCTAATTAATAAGTTTGTGCGAATGTATGTAACAGGCAGAAGAAGGAGTGTCAGACCCATAAACTCTGTATATAGAGATCTCCGAGACTATAAGAGACAATAAGATGCATCAAAGTTAGATTTTTAAATTATATTTATCCATACGCAGATTGAGTGTATGAAATCGATATGTCACGCCCACTTTTTTGCTTTTGTATGAACACCTTTTTATTGCTCTCAATAGCCACTTTGAAAGGGATATGAAAGCTTCTTATGAAAATATGCTTCACATAATCACGCTTCCCGTCCCTTTATAATGAGTAGGCCCGATACTAACTCACGGCGCAAAAACAAAACAATATTTTTGCTATACGATTTACAATTTCATGTGAATGATATATGAGCTCTGCCTTTTTACACGTTTAATCTACATCAATGTAGCACGAATCAATTATTTAAAAATGTTCAACTTAGATCATTTAAAACTAGCGAATGGTGAGCTCAGCAATCAACTATTTATGCATACTTACTAACATCATATTTTTATAAACAAAAATCATGCATTTCTCTTTTTCCGTCAACATATGCAAATACCTAAATATGAAACTCCCTTACTGATTCATTCCGATATCACCAGAACTTTAAACTTGAATTGCTTAAAGTTCGATAAGTTTTTTTGCTGTACGAATATGTATTCTAAACTGTTAAACATACTTATTAAGAAAAAAACATATTATATGTAGAACAATATGTTATGACAATTGTGTAACAGAGGAAATTTAACTAATATCACATCCCTGTCGTTCAGAAATTTTATACTCGAGTGTCAAATATGGCTATAACGAGCTGCCTCAAGAAGCTGAGCATGAATGTGTAAACTTTATTGCATATGCATCATTTTTACTGCGCTTTAAAATGATTTATATGACTATCACTTATCACTAACTTTTCATACATCCCTCATAAAACATTTCATATCAGTAATAAGATATACAAAAGAGATAGTATCTCAAAGATGCAAAAACAATTAAACTAAGAAAATCTGTTATCGCTAATTAGCAGCTACATCACTTTCCTTTTAGCTTTAAAAAATAAACTCCCACGAGAATATTGTCCCATGCATAAATTAAATGGAAATTATCCAACCGACTGTGAAGCATGAAGAAGCTCCACTGTGCATAGAAAATGCAATTACATATGTCGAATTGTTGTTCAAATTCCGCGCGCGTTCAATCAACAAATTATGTTACATCGATATGTGAACCAAACCGAACCAAATATTGTAAACATAACAAAAAAAAACACAAGAAAAATCAGCAAAAATAGATTCCATAAAAAAATAAATAAAAATTCCCACAGTTGCTGCACGAATTGTTGAAAGATGCACCGCGGATGCCGCAGATGCAAACCTTATAAATAACTTGTAGTGCAGCATAATCGTACAATGCGCAAATAAACCTATGCGCTACTCCGAACACTTATTCAGTGGGTCATATCGGTTCGAGTTGAGTTGAGTTGAGTCGAGTCGAGTGTGCAGCATAAGTTGCACTACATTGAATTGGATTTGTAAAACAAGTCGAGGTTTTCTTTGCAGAATTTTGTATAATTTAAAATATTTAGTTTTTATCGGCAAACACAACTGCAACTAACATGTCTAGTGCGACTATAGCTACAGATCTGCCACTATATATTTGGTCTTTGGTTTTGGTATCTGTTCATTTGTGTTGCTTTACTGTGCCGTCTGACAGCAGCTGATGCCTGAAGCTGACAAGCAACGTCGGTGTTTTGACTGGTCGACTAGACAGACGGCCTTACTTGCATCTGTGCCGTGAAGAGAAGCTATACAGCAAACTGCTAACAGTTCCGCGACTGGTATTCATTGACAATTGCAGTCGAGCAAAAATTGATTGCATGCAGTGGTTCTTAAACGAAATTCAAAGGACGCACTAATTAATGTTTACTAACCAGTTTTGTTGGGGTCAATTAGTTTTGTTTCAATTACTCACTACAAACCTTTAACTGCGGTCTTTTTATCGTACAGGTTAAAATTCAAAGCGTTTACACATAAGCTCAATAAGCATTAAAGGTGTAGGACAATAATTATAAAAGAATTCGCACCCTTCAAATGGGATCACTTAAAGAGTGTGGATAGGGGTGACCCATATCGTCATACACCGTTTTTCAACTTGATAGCTTATTTATTTAAAAAAAAAACAAAAAAAAAACGCTACCTTCGGCTGAACCGAAACTCTGATACCATTCACATAAAATTTCTAATCGTATAGCAGCTATACGATGATAGTTTTAGAACACAATTGTTTAATTTTTACCAATATCGAGTAGTGTGCAAAACTATGTATAATTTTTTGTTTAGTTGCACATGAGTTTAGTTGCATACTTCAAATCACTAATTTGGAAGACACTGCGCTAAACTTTTTGAGATCAAACAAGATTTGATGGAATTACATGCGATCACAATTCGGATAATTGTTTGAGATATGAACAAATAACTGACAAGAAGTTAGCATTTTTGGAATATACGCACCATAATATATAGTCTTTAAGAAATCAACTCTTTTAAACGTTTTATGTATAGCAATTAAGTCAAAAACTCATTTTTAAATGACTTCGTTGCCTATTTTTTAATATGTTACTATATTAATCTATATATATAAAAATGGAAGTATGTATGTATGTATATTCCCTATAGACTCCGAAACCGCTCAACCGATTTTGATCAAATTTTGTGGCAATATTTAAAAAAGTCCCGTGGGTGATCTTGTGAAGTTTCATGGCGATTGGATAAACAGAAAATTTTTTTTAGATTTTCCTAATGGCGATAGAGTACAGCAACAATATTTGTTTCATTTGTTTGACAGTCACTTTTCCTTTTTTTGTCAGTGTTTCATTCGTAAATAAATAAAATTGTAAGCGATCGATCGACTTATTACCGCTTATGGTTTTCATTTGTTTTTCAATTCATTTGAATTCAAAAAAATGCCACCAAAACAAGCATCCATTGGTAAAAAAAAACACAAAATCAAAAAAGGTGAGCGAAAAAAGAGCAGCTGAAAATGAGATGAACGCGAATCTTTGCGATTGGGCATCTACATCTAGAGCCACAGAAACTGAACAAGAACAGGAGTCGCGGCATCCGCATTGAATATATATATTAATGGGGTCGAGGAGAGCATGGAAATTGGGCAGGGAGAAGTTGGCGTCAAAGAAAGATAGGTAGGTCAAAGAAGTGGTTTTAGACGTGGTGGTTGGGGAAGAGGTGGTAGGGAAAGGGGCATGTAGGTAGGAGAGGCTAGGGGAATGGCAGCAACGCGCTGGGTAGCATTTAAGATAGAGGAATGAAATGTTGTATACGTGTTAATGTGATCGAAGGGGGCAGGGGAAAGAGGTGGAAAAGTAAGGAGGGGAAGAGGAATGGGGGAGCCTAACGGGTGGTTGGAGAAAGGGTGGGAGGGACAGGAGAAGAGTGGTGGGAGAATTGGAAGTAGAGTAAAAGGGCATGGGGCAAAGAGAAGGAGAGGCAGTAATGCGCCGGGTACCAGCTAGTTATTTAATAAAATCCAAAATCAAAGTTTGTTTTGTACAATCATTTATTTAACTTACAATGTAGTACCTATCTTAGATTGTTAATCTGCTCGCTACATTCAAACTTTGCAACTCAATTTGGACCCACTTCTACTGCATGGATTGCACTTGAGCTAAAATTTAACTTGGACGGAAAAATTGACAATTCTTTCCAAATTAACAAGAACAAAATTATTCTTAATACAGAAACTAGAAATGAAGTACAGTTTTGTATGGAGGCTATTCTTTATAGACTGGCATGACTAGTTTATACAATTTATCTGCCTATGAATAAATAAAGCCTTAGTATGGAATTTGAGTATCCTACCTATTATAGTCTCGGAGACATTGACGTTCATGCGGGCGGACAGACAGATGAGCCGACAGACATGTCTATATTTAGGGTATTTTTGATGCTGATAAAGAATATATATCTTAGTGGGGACTGCAACACATTTTCACAAAGCTAGTTTACCCTTCTAACATATGAGTAAAGGGTATATAAATACTTACTTAGATATTCTTACATATAAAAAGACAATAAAAAACTATCGATAGTCTATCGATAGTTTCCACTATCGTTGGAAAAACTATCGCATGGGCCTACTATTGATTGTGTGGATGGTGGGTTTCTCTGATGGCTACTCCTAAAACACGATGATATTGATATTGATATTGAGAGAAAAATATACAAGTTTGCGGTGGGTTTGCAAAACCCGGTAAAACTGGGCAGGACACGCCCATTAGAAATGACTGTAATAATAAGTCACCTAATGAAATTTTAAGTTGATATTGACTTCAAACCAGGAAAAGTGTAAACTTAGGTGCAATTGAAGCTGTAATACTCTTCACACTTATACTTTTGCTTGACACGCTGGTGTTCACTTCAGTTTTTAAAGATTGACTCGCCTCGGTGAGCAGATCAAGAATACGTATACTTTATGGGGTCTACAATGCCCCAAAGATAGTTTTATAACCTTCAAATTATGTTTGAAATTATATAATTAGCAGTTATAGCAGATACAACGATTTTTTTTTCGTGCAGGCGCGTCTACAAATGAATATTAATACATAGTATTCAAAATATTGCTTTGGGTGGGATGAAATTTTGAGTTAAATCCAGATTAGAGCACAATAAAACATAGTATGAGTTAAAATATATTTAAATATGAGTTTTCCCTATGGTGAGAGTATCCAGTGTTCAGGTGATCATATATATGATTGATTTCGTTTATGTGATCGTCTATACACTCATATCTAAGACACAAATGAAGAATAGGGATGGTACTCTACTCCATCATATATATCATCATAGATATTATTCCAGAGATCTGTACTGAAATGCCAATTTGAAGGTATTTATTAGAGCGTTTCCGGATGAATTATTTTTTTTTCGTTTAAAATTTTAACTTAATTTTATTATATCTAATTACAAATACAAATACAACAAAAATGTTTGATTGTCGTGTAGAAAAGGATGAGTTCTACTGTTAAAACTAGGCTTTAAGTAGCAAATAAAAGTTCGCAGCAACAATAGCAGTCACCTGACTGACAATTTTATTTAAATATTAATGTGACAAGATATTGACAGCTTGGCATATGTACTCGTATATTTGGCTTTTAAGTGTACACAGTGTAAATATGTTATTGTACATACCAGTACTAACTAACGTGGAGAGTTAGTAATGTGCAAGAATGTTTTGTGGACAAAAAATCATAGCCTGTGATTTTCTCACTGTGATTGAAAAATATCACTCTGTGATTGAGCTATCGTGAAAAGCATGATTGAAAATCACTTGTTCGTAGCCGCTTGTTATACGAATACAAACATAAGTCATGATAAAATATCACTGTTTCGCCAATCACAGTTTTGCAAATCGCTCTTTTCACCAGCATTTCATACTGCTCGAAATTCAGTTTTAAGGTCAATTTCTTTCATCTTTTATTTTATTCAACTGATCAAACTGGCAGCGCATATTACATTGCATATTTTAAAGCACAGTACTGTGTAACATAAATCAAACATTTTTAAAAATTGTGTAAAGGCCACTGTTAAGAACTAGAAATAAATTTGCACAAACTTAATCAATCCCAACTCTCTACAGAATCGTTTGGGGACCACTGTCTCATGAAAATTCACATAAATCTATCAAGAACTACGTCGCTCGCTTGAATAATGTTGGAAAATAGAAGAAAATAAAAACAGCAAACTACGGCACAAAACTACTTTTTTTCAAACTTTTTGGTATAACTTTTTGTCGTATAAAGTATTTCTTGTAACGCTGCCAAGCTCTTTTAACATTTTTAGCTGCTGTGTAGTTTAATTCTCTTTTTTTCGTAAAATTTTTTTTTTTCACAATTTGATCGAATTCGCATTTGTAAACCTTTCACTTGCCGAGCTGGAATTGGACATCGTTGCGAAGTATTTCTGTGTAACCAATCTAAGCAATATACTGTATTATGCAGTAGCAGCGCAGCAATGCAACAGAATATGTATCTGAGTGCAGCAGCGTAGCCTTGTAGCGCTGAACTTTTTATATAAATATCTTTAAACGACTACATACAGAGATACATGCGAGAAGTATGGTAAATGTTTGGTCAAGCTAACTGCTGCTGCTGTTGTTCAATGCAGAATATGTATGCCAAAATGTTCAGCACCTCCGCATGAAGCTGAACGAATGTATCTTAGAGTGTATGTGTCTTTGAAATCCATTGAGTCTTGCCGTAGTAGAAGTAAACCAATTTAGATTATTTGCCTTTGATATTTCGATGTGCATTTTTTCTCCTTCACACATGTTGTGAATAATATAAAAATTTTGTTATGCACTTTGTAACAGCCAAAAGTAAATTTAAGGATATCATTTTAAGTAGTATTAAATAACCCAAAAGGAAATAGTAACTTTGGTAGAACTGATGCTATTACACTATTCACACACTCCAAAAGTGTCCGTTCGTGTTTTAATCGGTCAGCTCCACAAATATGAAAGTTTTACCTACACTAATCTTTAAAATGGGCAGTGGGACCTTCCAGCATAATATCACTATATAATATTAGAGATCTTCCAATGGTCAAAATTCGACCATTTATTTTAAAAGTACCAAAAAATAAGAATATCAATATTTCAAAAGTGTCGCGGAAAACGCTTTCGCCTCTAAATCAGCGCTGTCCAGCAATAGCCCCAGGGGGACGAACACTTTCGTGTTTCCACACGCATAATAACGAATCCATGCCGAAGTCGGCTGCTTGATGTTAAAGTGGAACAACAATTTGAATTAGATACGTTGCATTGGTGTTTTATTTTGGCACACTGTACAAATTATAACTCAGAAAGATTCGCATACAGTCACACTTTGGGTGCTCTCCTTTTGTACAGCCCTGCTCTAAATCAGGGCTATCCTAAAAGAGAGTGGCAATAAAAAAAAACGCTATTGGAAACATACTCAACTGATGCTCGCCAACATGTTGGCAAGTGTGCTTAACAAGTGTGCATGCTCGACCGACATGCTCTACAATGTAAATCGCCCTTTAGAGCACGACAGAGATAGAGAATTTTTTTCTCTATTCTTTCAACTGAAAACAAGGGAACCGGAAGAAACAAAAAAGAGAGCAGCTATGCAGAATATGCTACATTATTATACAGGGTGCGGCAGCATTACTTCCTTTTTGAAATACGCGCCATTCATGCTGTAGGGAGCGTAGCGTGGCGGAAGTAAAACCAATGAATTCAGACCGGTATGCGAACTCGTAGGACGAATTTTTTGTACACGACTGGTTGAACTGGACTTAGGAGACAATTGGTACCAATAGGATGGAATAACGGCTCACACTTCAATAGCATCGATGGCTGTATTGAGGGAACACTTCCTGGAGAGTCTCGTCTCAATAAAGAGCAATTTAGTACGTGCGATTTGTTTTTTTTTTTTTAAATCCCGCATATATGTTAACCGCCCAAGCAACATACAAGATATGCTGGTAACTGTCGTGATAGGTACCAGAAATTGGCTTCTTCAGTAACTGAACAGAGGGGGGCATCAACTACCTGATACGATTTTCAAAACTGTGTAAAACAAAACTTTTTGAATTGAACCTACATTATAAAGTAAAAAACAAAATCTGTTTCAAAAAACGGGTTTTATTGCGTTTTGAAAAAAAGAAGTTATGCTGCCGCACCCTGTATTATTCTACCATGGGTTAAACGTTAAAGTGCATAGAAAGATGTAAATAAGGAAATGAACAATTCAAATTCATCTTTTTCATTGTGTGTATACAGCGTTGCCAAAACTTTTGATTATTAATGTCGACATATCACCTTCCCCACATCAGCAAATGCATTTTTCTAGAAAGGTAAAAATCGCTATGTTATTCGATTGGTTTATTCTAAGGGTGTCTAAGTGCAAACGAATTCTCTAAATAGAATAATGAACAAATTTTAGCATAACTTGTATATTCTTAACAAAAGGCATGTATACATGTAGTCACAAAGGTTGTAACACAGCAAGCAAGATTTCGGATACAAACTGCATAAAATTAAACAAAAAATTTCACAGCTTTTTTAACCAAGGGTTGGCTTTTATAAAACCCTAATTTATCATTGACAATATCTTTACTGTTTTTTTTTTCAAAATATTCTCCTTGAAAATCAATACACTTTTGTATGTGTGCGAACCAATTTTCGAAGAACTTTTACCACTCAGAAGTGAGTACCTCCAAAAGGCGCTGTTTAAAACCTTCAACAACTTTTTCAGGCGTCGAAAAACATAGACCTTGCAATTTATTTTTTATGTGGTGGAACCCATCGAATTGATGTGTGAGAGCTCGCATTGTCAGGGTTGACATGGAAGAATATTCGTTTTCGGGAGTTGGTTTTCTTCAAATCTCAAAAATTTCTGACAAACAAATTGATGTGTTTCAAAATTGACCGTCCTATGTTGCTCATGAAACAGTTGCGACATGACCTGTCCGAAAGAAACAGGCGACCAATTGCTTCCAGTCTTCGTCCGCGAACAACTTTTGTTGGACTATCCTTTTCACCAATCGACACAAGCCTTTCTTTGAGCGATTGTCAAATTATGCGGCATCCAACGCAAACAAATGTTTTTGATTGATCACTTATATCTGGGGTTATACTAATGCACAGGGATGCCTTACTCTCACGGTGTGTCATATGATGGTCTTGTGTTAACAGTTCACGAACGACTTTTTCTAGAGTCGCCTTGAAATGAATGGCGACCACGTTCGTATGCAGCAATGCCAGTCATAAACAGCAGTTTTTATGGCGCTTCATCGCCAAAATTCGAAGTAGTTTTATTGATTCACCATTGTTTAGATAATACAAAAATTTTAGCGAGCTAATTCCATTTTTAATCCGAGATGAATTTTTCAAGTCACTGTAAACAACACAAAAAGTGCTCGTACATCAAAACCATTCTGCGTACATTTATGCTAAAAAATAGCAAACTTTGCAATGAGAATGTCAGCTGGCACATAACAACGCTTTGAGTTGCCAAGGCGCACTATATACTGTTATAGTGAGAAACCGTCTTCACTAATTTGAAGGATTTGTATGGAAAATCGTGTTATAACAAAAAACTTTAACATGAAAATTAATAACGGTTACTTTTTAATAGTCGTGTTACTACATGCAACTTCCCCGTAATAAAAACATCCAACGTGACCTATTATGAAGAGACTATACTACAGCACTTGTATTCTCTGTGCATAACTAATTTCAGAGAACTCAGCGTTTTTGAAGTGTATTAAATTATCGGATTTACCCGATTCAATGCTTTATTTTTTGCAATTTTGTATTTGCATTAAAATAAGGAACACAATATTTTCATTACTTCTATTTATAAATTCACTTGAGCATGCTTGAATTTGCAATTTATCAAACATCGATAGAATCGATTTAATGACTTTCAATTTGAAGACAATTCCTACACTTCCCGAAGGATGAAGAAGAAGAAGAAAAACAAGCTTACCACAACAGCACCATTGCTTCGTTGCTTGCCTGCTCCATTGCTTGGGGCCACATAAAACTAAATCTAGTTACCAAATTGGGTGAAAAATTGCATGGTGCAACACATATTTCGCTGCAGAAACTCATTTCGAACTCGAACTCGAATTCGAGTCAAGTCAAGTCACAAAGTTGCTGTGTGACTTAATTTTCGCCAGCTTTGCTTGACAAAGCTAAATAAATATGCAAATTGTACTTGGTAAATTAGACGGTTCACTTGATTTGCATAGAAAATTATGCGATATTTTACACATTGAGGAACGCGAACTGGGAACATACAAATGAAGTTTTCTGTATGATGTAACCAATCAGAAAAAGCTGATGCTAATTTTGGCTTTAGCTGTAGCTTACGGATATAGATAGCTGCTCTGAGCTCCGAGGTGCCTCCAGATGACGTTATTTAATACGAGTATACCTTAAAAAAAAAAAAAAAAAACTATGCACAGTGTTAAGCCAGACAATGCAGCTGCTCCAACGCACATGAACACTTTACTCACTATACTATAAGCTTAAAATCAACTTTGACCTTTCAATGTGTTTAAATAAAAATTTATTATATTCCAAGTAAATTTTTTTCTTTTATTTATTTAAGTTTTTTTTTTTTCGTGTTTAATTTTTTAACGCAATCTTTTAACATACCACTTTCATTTTCATGCAATTTTACTTCAATAATATATCTTTTGTGTAAATTTTTGCTTCAACGGCTTTGATCGAGATTGATTTACTTTCAGTTTTTTATGCAAGTATATATATATATATATATATATATATTTTCGGTTTAAAATCGATTAATCTTTTGTCTTATTTTTCTTGCTCTAATTGAACTGCGAAGCGTTAAAGGCCTTTAATGTGTAATGCGGCAACACCCAAGCACGTTTATCGGGAATTTAATGTTTCTTTTTTTAAATATGTATTCCAACTGTCTTTAATCTCGAGCTCACACAATGGTCTATTTAAGGTGCTGACTCGCGGAATGAATTGCTATAAATTCGCGTTTCGACTGAACCGCGATAAAGTTGTCTGAGGCCTTTTATAATGCGCGTACTTGACTTTATTCCATCTATGTGAATTCCATGCAGAGAGCGTAGTACCTTTTTCTTGTCTTAACTTAGAGGTTGGACCACACTTTTAAGCTGAGAAAACCTGCAGCAATAAAGTTCTCTCAATGCTTTTGAGTCTGTTGTGATGTGCTAAGCGGAGCTTTTGTTTGATATTCCAACAGGAACTGACTTAAATCAAGTGCTTTATTTATATTCACCACAGTGCAGTGCAGCCTCATAAGAAGCTTGAATTTCTTATTGCATGCAAAGAGAGCTTTTCATTTATTTAACCGTTATGCGTCTAATCAAATATTACCGCATATTTTCAAAGCTTTTTACTTTCTTATTGTATTTTATTGTATTAAAGTGGATCAATTAAGAAAAGTTAATTACATGTAATTCCAATACTCATAATTTTTAAAACAAGTTGCATTTTACATGCAGTTTTAGATACGATTATGTGTACAAATATTAATATGGGTACTCATGCATTTGATTTTTAGACAGATTATCTTCAAAATCAAATGATATTCGTTGGTAAGCCCATCGCTTGAGAACAGCTGGACGGATTTGGCTAGTTTTTATATTAAATGTTCATAATAGTCCGAATAAGATCTAAGGGGGAAAAATTGTAAAAGTTACCCGAAAAATTGAAAACGGGTTCTCCTGTGTCATTTTTCAAGACAATAAATGATGTTACGATTAATCGATATGCGTAACTATATATAGATTTTTTAAAATTACTACTTTATAAGAAGAACCACGTATTCATATGCCAGATGGGTGAGATTTGGTGCATATATAAGCGCCATTGGGATTATTTTCAATCACTAGAAAAATGGACGGTGCAACGTTTCCATACAAGTGAAAAACAAAAGGGTACGTTGGTTTTGACCGTTTGTCTGTTCGTTGGTTTTGTTTCAATTAGCGCAACCAAAATTGCAGGCGCCAGCTAGCTAACAAAATATAGCAACACCCAACGAAACGAATGAAATTTCTTGATACTTAATAATCAAATTTTATGAAACTTGTAAATCCCTGAAAGAGTATATTATTTTTGTACCATTCACATATATAGGCGTGTCACAGAAATCTCTAGACAAAATTCCATCTGCTCATTGCAATTTCACAGAGAAATTTCGAAGGCTTCACAGTAATTTCGTAGATTTCATTCAAAGCAGTGTTTAATGCAGAGACAAGTTCTGTGCTACGCAAAGTTGTCGTAGATAACAAAATAGATTACAAACTGCCTAAATGAAATTTTTTGCAGATTTACTTGGAGAATATTGTGCAGTTTTATATTTCACTACTTCTTCAAATAGTTTAGAAAGTACACAAAAAATAAATTATGATTAATGTTAAGAGAAAAAAATAATTTTGTATTGGCAACTCTGATGTTTATAAGATTTTTCTGCTGTCATTCGTTGTTGTTGCGTAAACCGTCCTGGTCGATATTATAAACTTTAATTAAATACTAAAATGTGCTAGATGTTTAAATCTTAAGACACAGTTACGAAGAAAATACATTCAACTTGCACATATTTCAACACTGTCTACGGGAAAACCAACGTATTGGCCATCAGACCCCCGCAAAATACCGGATCTTTTGGATTTTGCAGTTTATTTTGGAATACCACGGCATCATCTGGAAATTTCGGACAACTACGACCTAAGTTCAGACCATTCGCCAATTATAATTACATATGGCACTGCTCTTCCAGCACTATCAAATAAATATAAAATTGTCAAATCTAGGACAGATATTTTAGCATTTCAAGATTGGATAGATGCGAAACTAAATACTAATATATCTCTCAAAACTAGTTTAGAAGTGGATACGGCTGTGGAATCATTTACAAACATTATACATGAAGCAGGTCTGTTGTGTACTGCACCAGCCAAAAGTGCTACAGCGAATACTGTTTTTATATCAGCTGAGCTTAGGAACCTTATAAAAAATAAGCGAAAGCTCCGGAAAAATTGGCAAACCAGTAGATGTCCAGCAGATAAAACTAGGAACAATACAGCATCATTCCAACTTAAAAAACGCTTGCACGAAGTAAGAAATGAAGCAACTGCAGAGTTTTTCAAAAGTCTAGATCCTAACACGAAAGACTATGAATACAGCCTTTGGAGAGCTACCAAATATTTAAAATGACCTGCAAAACGAAATGTTGCTATACGTAATCATAATGGAGAATGGTGTAAAACCGCCAAAGCTAAGGTTGAGGCATTTGCACAACATTTACATTCAACATTTCAACCAAATTCAAATCTTGCGCCTGAAGATACTGAAATAATAGAGTTTCTGGATGTACCTTGTCAAATGTGCATGCCAATTCGTAGAATTACTGTGTCTGAAATCAAAGAAGAATTCGCAAAACTGAATCAAAAAAGGTCACCAGGCTATGATAAAATAGACGGAAGAGTTACGAAAATGCTCTCTCAAAAGTGTATTAAATTTTTAGCACTAATTTACAATGCGATTTTGAGGCTGGATCACTTTCCTACACAATGGAAATGTGCGGAGGAGATAAAGATTCCAAAACCAAACAAGCCTGAAAATATTCTCTCGTCCTACCGTCCTATTAGCTTGCTGGTGACATTCTCCAAAGTATTCGAAAGAATACTTATGAGTAGATTGTTACCAATTTTGAATGAATACAATATAATACCGGAACATCAGTTTGGGTTTAGGAGAGGTCATGGGACTCCAGAGCAATGTCATCGTATAGTGGATATAATTACAAGTGGATTCGAGAAGAAACTATATTCTGCGGCAGTATTTCTGGATATACATTTCACCGAGTGTGGCATCCAGGCATGTTATATAAATTTAAAAAACTGCTTCCTGCTCCATTTTTCCTCTTATTGAAATCGTATCTAAGCAATCGACACTTTTATGTTCAAATGGAAGGAAAAACATCGAAACTATATAGTATCCATGCTGGTGTTCCACAGGGCAGTGTTCTGGGACCTGTCCTTTACACAATATTCACTGCCTATCTTCCTGTTGTCAGTGATGTTCAAGTAGCCACTTATGCTGATGATACAGCTATAATTGCATCTAAAGACACTGCGGCAGAAGTATCTCAAGATATTCAAAATGAAATAGTTGAAATAGAGCGATGGCTTAAGAAATAGAAAATAAAGGTAAATACTGAGAAGTCGAAACATGTCACATTTGCTCTGAGAAGAGGAGATTGTCCGTCAGTATTTTTAAATAATTCACAAATTCCTCATAGTGACTCCGCAAATTATCTTGGACTCGATATAAATCGGAGAGTAACTTGGAAAAGTCATATTAAAGGCATGACAAAGAAACTCAACATAAAAACAAAAAAAATGTATTGGCTGCTTGGGAGAAAATCGCAGCTTAGTTTGGAGAACAAAGTTCGGCTTTACAAGGCTATTTTAAAGCCTGTGTGGACATATGCTATCCAATTATGGGGAACTTCAAGCCAATCAAATATTGAAATTCTTCAACGATATCAGTCCAAAACGCTTAGACTTATTGTTGACGCCCCCTGGATTGTGGCTAATGACCAAATTCACAAAGATTTAAATATTCCATACATTAAAGATGAAATACGTAGAATAAGCTAAAGGTATGTTGAGAGACTACATGATCATTTAAATGCTTTAGCAATAGGTCTACTAGATAATAGCGATACAACTCGAAGACTTAAAAGAAATCATGTGTTAGATTTACCTTTTAGAGATTAAATTTTGTATATATTGTAAATAAACTCTTAATTATAGAATTTTGAATATAATAGCTGTTCTCGCTGGAGTACAGCTATTTCTGTTATATTATGAACTTTCAACTAATTTACTTATTGTCTTATTGATAGATTGTAAATTAATAATAATAAAAAATAAATAAAAAAAACTTACACATAAACAAAGTTTGACCTTATGATTTAATGAATTTACATATGCAATCAACAATTTCTCCTGGTCTGGTCTGGTGATTTTAAACGGTCTATGTGCCGATCAACACGATCAAACGGTCTAAAATAAATAAATTTCTGTGACACCTACGAAATTAATTTGGGTCCGAATTGGATTGGAAGAGATTTCTGTGACACCTCAGATAGTGTGAACTGGTATTATCAGTTTTTCAGAAAATTTGTAACGCATTGAGACGAGATGTGTCGATCTTGCCCTGTCCGTCCGGCAGTCCGTTTATCTGGATATTATTGTGCATTTTTTGGAGCACCAATTTTTAAGATGTTCGGTTGTAAGTCGGCACGTACACTTCTTTGTATTGAAGTTCAAGAGAGTATCAAAATTTACTATGTTTAGGACTAGCTCCATAGCAACTACCGCTCAATTTTGGAATTTTGTAAGAAAACTTTCCAATTTCTTGCCGCTACAACAGTACTAAATATTGCCCCGAACATATCGAATTTCGTACCAGATAAAGTGTTTTTGCGTGGAGTTCTTCTTTATTACTTTAATAGGAAGAAAAGTGCGGCCGAGGGTCATCGTAACTTAGTGGAAGTTTACGCCGAGCATGCTCTACCTAAACAATCGTGTCGGAGGTGGTTTGGTCGCTTTATAAGTGGTGATTTTGAGCTCGAAGCTAAGAAACGGTCGGGTCAACCCAAAAAGTTTGGAGACGAGGAATTGGAATCATTGTTCTATGTGGACCGATGCCAAACGCTTCAGGATTGGTCAGAATCATTGGGAGTGGATGAGTCGATAGTCCGCAAACGTATAAAAGCCATGGGATTGATTCAAAAGCAAGGAAACTGGTTGCCATACGAGTTGAAGCCCCGCGACGTCGGAAGGCGGTTTTTCGCTTATGAACAGCTTCTCGAACGCTAAAAAAGAAAGGGTTTTTTGCATCGCATTGCGACTGGCGATGAAAAGTGGATCCATTACTACAACCCCAAGAACAAAAACTCATGGGTTTTACCCGGACAGTCATCAACATCCTTCGCAAAGTCTAATTTTCATGGCAGGATTTATGGCATTCCAGGCAAATACAAAACTATAATACAGGGTGTCTCAAAAGAAAGTTCACATTTGATTTGCTGATTGCGTGAACGCATCTATTCCGAGTGGCGCGGGGGTATGTCAATCGGTAGCCTAGCTTTTGTGAATTTAGTCACTATGGAGCGTTTCTCGGGAGCTGACCTCGCGTTGTGCGTATGTGAGTTTTACAAAAAAGGGTAATTCAGCGACTGTAGCGTGTAGAAAATTCTGTTTTAAATGTGAACTTTCTTTTGAGACACCCTGTACTATTGCGCTTAGATTCCATTTATATAACTTTTCTTAACTACGACGTAAAACGATGTACAGAATGGCACTTGACAAAACAAGAGCGTGCAGTCATTAGTTGTTTGATTGCTACAGCAGCGTGAAGTTGGTAACACTTCGAACGCCGACCCCTGTATATACTTTAGGGGCTCTACGATGCCTCCTTTAATGCGTTACACACTATGTGTGAATGGTATACAAATGAAGGGCAAATTTGAATGTGGGCTATTGCTTATATATAATTTAAGTAAGATACACCTTATTTGGTGTAACTAACAACAAAACCAAAAAAAAATGTTAAATAAAACTTAATGGGGGCCAGGTTTTTTATGGGAGTCTGTATAAAAGCGAACAGAATACGCTAGGTGCGTTCAGTACTTCTTCAAATAGAAAGAACGCTGTGATTAGTGTGTGTTCCATGCAGCCAGGTTCAGTCACTCTATGTGTGAAGAGTAAATAGGCTCAATATTTCATCGATTCAAACAATTCGTTATTAAAAAAAAAAATTTTTTTTTTCTTTTCAATCAAGATGTCGTGTTAGTTAATCCATTTATTAAGCCCTAACCAATCCAACGCAATTCAAGTCAATTTCATGCCAAAATTAAATTCAACCAAAACCCTTTTTATCATTGAACGTGCACGCCACGCACAAATAAGGCAAAAAATCAAATCAATGACCAAAAGCGAACATTAAAGTGAATTGAAAGCCATCACGGAAAAAGATACAATTAATCAAAAGTGTGAGCACCATAAATATGAAAAATGACCAAAACTAAACTGGGTAACACCAAAAACGATATAATAAGCTGGAAAAAACTTTTGTAAAGCCGAAATGTTAGTACACTACACAAACGAGTTAGATCAACGAACAATACTTGCATACTAAATATATTCATAGCTCGCAATACATTATAAAAAATAATATCATTCTCGAACTTCTATCTTAAACAAGGGATTGTATGTTGGCTGTATGCTATAGTGATACAATTGCAAATCATATATATAAATCTATTGAAATGAAAATATATAACTATCAGATTGCCATAGATTGCAACATGATGCGCTTCTTAAATTTATATCTTAAGAATTTGGTGTACTCTCCACAATCTGTTTACAAATTCTATTGCAAACTAAATTTGGCCTGATTTGTACTTGGGTTTTGTGTAAAGGGTATTCAAAATATTTATAGACACGCAATGCTGCGTATTCATTAATAAAATTGCGCGCGCAGACAAAACAGCTAAATGGAATTAATGCGTTTCATACGGTGTTCAGATAATTGTGCGCCGTGTCCTCTGAGACCGGTTGGCTCTTTTATTTTTTATACAATTCCGATGCCGAAAAGGCAACAGAGGTGTGTACAGGCATTTACGTCAATTGTTTCTTATTACCAGTAGCCAAATAGCACAATTAACTCACTGAGCCGATCGCGTCTGGCTAAATGGCGGCTCAAACTTGTTATGGCTTTTAAAGATTATAACAATAGCCAAACCAAATCCGCAGCAGAAAATTATTGAAACTAATAAATAAACGAAATGAAACGAATTGAATTGAATTGAATGACTTTTGTAAACGCGTAGTAGTGTGCTTAGACGCCTGAAACTAGTTCAGCGCTGCCTTGAGAGGTCAACTGGGCGTATGCGCAACATGAATTCCATACATTTTCGAATATAGTATGTAGGTATGTATATATGTATTTTACGCAGGGTGTTTTTTTAGAGGTTTCGTTTTCCGATAGACATTAAGCAATTGGTTACATATGGCAACGCTATTGGCATTTGTGCTAGCTTTGATTTGTCATTTTATCATGAATTGACTAACGCTTAGTATTGTGGAGGACCCAAATGGGTATGCATCCTCTTTATGGAAAATTTTACGTAAAGATCTTGGCCTACAACCTTATTAGATCTATAAGCTGGTGCAAGAATTAAAACCAATTAACCATCGTTTGCGCGCTACGTTCGATCAATGGACTGAAATTCAACTAGAAGTCAATTTACTATTTATCCCAATATTCTGTTCAGTGGTGAGCATCATTTTTGCCGCAATAAGCAAAAATGCTGCATTTGGAGTAAACAATAAAATCCACGAGAGATTCTCGAAGTGAGAATCTCTCGAATGAGGCCGATGGACTCATTGTTCCATACTTCTTTAAAAATGAGGCCGGTGGGAACGTTAAAATCAATGGCGAGTGCTATAGAGACATGATTAGCAATAATTGCGTGCCCAAACTGATGTTTATTATAGACATGTTTTTCCAGCAGAACAGAAGCAAACATTTGGCGAACGCGTTATTTCTCGAAATGGACCAGTCGATTGGTTATCGAGATCGTGCGATTTCACACGATACGTGAAGTTATGTGAAGTTACGTGAAGACATTGATTTATGCGAACAAACCAGCAACTTTGGACGACTTGGAAGACAAAACTGTGCTGAAATACGGCCTCCATTGCTTGAAAAAGGCCAGGCCACATACGAGCCATATTTAACCACTAATCTCAGCATTTTAAATCAATTCAAAATTCTACACCTCTTAAAAAACACGCTTTAATGGCCAGTTGAGTGCTATGCTAATGATCATGTTCGGTTTGAAAATGAATTGTACGAGAATTTTAAGCGCACAATATACTCGTAGAGTACAACAACTTGCTTACCCATTACTCTGGCATGTGGTTACTATTTGCGACAGTTGTCTGCTATTATTTCCAGTTCTGAGCCCATATAAAATCGAAAGCGCCATGCAGCTGTCACATTTTACTAACTCACAAATTGTATCGTCTAATAGGTTTCGTTATAAATTTCCAATGCGTTTAGATGTGTCCAGCAGATTAAATGCTGCAGATGTGTTCTCAGTCGGTTACGGGCACATGTATTCATTTATCTGCAACTCAATTTTGCCTCATTTTCATCGTCCATCAGCCAAATGCAATTTGCAGATACAATTTTGTGCATATTGCTTGAAATGTAGTTTGTTAAGCTAGCAATTTGCATAACATCGCAACTTGGTTATAACTACAAAACATTCTTGTTGAAAGAGAACTGTTTAGTACTAAAATCGATGTGAAAATTAAAATAAAAAAATTTTTTACTCTTTAAAAAAAATGTGTCTATTCGTCGTTGTGTTAAGTAATATCATGAAAGATGCGCTGGGTCGACTTCACATATTGTCTTAGACCGCACTTTTATAATCCGAATGCAATACTCCGACTTTAGAGAGTTGGGTACTTGACTTTATATACACATTAACCGATATATATCTAAAAGAATGTTACGAAATGAGTCAGTTTTTGCTAGTCTTCCAAACTTTTAATCTGAAGCACTAAACTCATTTCTCGATTTGATACCCGTGACACTCTAGATCAAAGGGATGATGTCTTAAAGCGATCTCCGCCTGAAGGATTTCGGCATATGATCACAGCGGTATTCTCTCATTCATTGCATGCGAATTAACAGGACCCACTGATTTTCATCAACTCCGAAATTGTGGATAAAATTTCAAAACACTTTTACTCTGAAACATCACTGGAAGACCGGACTGCTTAAAGGTAGCACATGCCGGCCATTCTAAACTGACGGTTCTAAGAATGACAGTGACATAGAGTCTGCCACATATCCAAAATGCACACTTATAGGTGCAAAAACCTTTACACTTTCCCAGACTTTTATATATCCAAGCTATAATTAAAACATGCGACACATTTATAAGAAGCGTCCATTATCTGCTACAATCAAGGCACTGGAAATATAACAAAATTTAAAGTTCGCTGGTTCCATCAAAATCTTCTGACCAAGATCAACGGAAGAAGTAAACTATTGTTATAGTGGAACATGGTGAAAAACGGAATCGTGACTGATAAAAAATGGAAACCCAACCATGTGCGACTGGTATCCATGTGTAAAAGAAAGCTGGGCTGATTTAGCCTTACTTCGTAACGAAACTAACGAAATAGCGGAAAACCTGGCGAGGCATACAGCAACAATCATGTACGGGGCCACCACAAAAGTAGGCGTGGCTGTTCAATTTTCATCTCTAGTAAACTCCAATAAAAAGAAGTGTATGTGCCAATTTTCAACTGATTAGCATAAAAAATGCGCAAAAACATACAAACGATGATACAGACGGACATAATTAGATCGATTCGGCTCGTCGAGCTGATAAACAATGTATTTACGAAGCCTTAATGCGTTACAAACTTCCAGAGAAACTGATAATTCCATTTAACACTATATGTGAATGGTATAAAAGGGTTTAAAACAAATTTATTAACTGCTTGTTATGAAGGACAATCAAAATGTGTCCAAGTTTGAAGTCTGAAGCTTTTATAGTTCCTGAGACGGACATAGCTAAATCGAGTCAGCTTCCGATGCTGGTCAAGAATAAATATACTTTATGGAGTCTACCACGACACTTTCTGCCTGTTACATACAATCGCATAAACTTATTAAACCCTTGTCCCTTTGGGTGCAGGGTATAATAAATATAAATGAGCAGATGAAAATATCGATGCTTACGAACCTATTTTACACAAAGATGTCAGTCTAGAAGACTGAAAAGCTCCAACTTGTGCCAGAACTGATAACTAGAGATCTCCCACAATGGTCGAAAGTCGACCATTCGTCTTTAAAGTGCCCAATAATAACAATATACATAATACAGTATTGTCACGGAAAATGCTTTCTCCTCTAAATCAACGCTGTCGCTGCATTGGTGTTGTATTTTGGCACACCACACTATACTAATTATGGCTCAAAAATGATGCACACTTTCGGTGAACTCCTTTTGCACAGCCTTGCTCTAAGGGCCTCCCAGAGAGAGAGAGAGAGAGAGAGAGAGAAAGAGAGAGAGAGAGAAAGAGAGAGAGAGAGAAAGAGAGAGAGAGAGAGCGGCAATAAGTGAGCAATTTATTTGCAATTTTAAGAGTTTTGAATATTTTAAATATTTATTTGATTCCTCTTCTTTTAAAATTATGCCAACACAAACACTATCAAAAACACACCCAACTGATGCTTCCAAGTACGCCCACAACATTTTCGAGCATAACGTCGGGCAGCTCGATTGCATTCTCTACAATGCAATGTGAACACGACAGAGCTGAGAGAAAGAGAGAGAGAGAGAGAGAGAAAGATTCTTTGTGATTGACCGAGGGCGGTACCTTGTTTTTACCTACTTTAGACGCAATACTTAAAAAAAGAATACATTCGTCCATGCTCCTCTTCACATTCTTCCCAACAAAAAAAAAAAAACAAACAAAAAAAATCAAGCGAAAATGTTGTGTTTAAGGTTAAAAAGGGTGTGAATGATTTGCACTTACCTATTTATACTATATAGATATTACACCATCGAATATAATATACATTAGAAGAATATATAAGAACTTTAAACGGCTTATCGGCTCCACTTTCTGAGTATCAAGGCATCACCGAAATGCCTTACTATGGAAGATTAGTATTTCATGCGAATCGTTTATCTCGAGGGCCTCAAAACACAAAGACGCAGCTGTTACGTATATTTGCATGAGCAGCCAAGTTCACTTAATCTATTGCTGCTGGAATGCATTATAAATACCTTAAACTGCAGAATGGCACCACATGCGTACAAGTTCATTGAAATTCTGTTTGCTGACCTCGAATACGCATTCAAAAGTTGCACTGTATCTGACTGAGAGTCACGCACAAGGACGTAGTTGAAGTGCAAAGCAAAGAAGTTCAGATATAAATACTCTATGATATTTTTTTTTTCTTTTTTTTTTTTATGCAAAACTTTTTCGCATTGTCAATTCTGTGTTTTGACTGCTATTGTGCCCAGCCCATGTCTGCTTGTAAGTTAAATGCTTGCCTGTATCTGTCTGTTTGAGTATGGAATTTGCATATGTTGAAGTATTTCTGTGCGTAGATATTTGTCTTCCTGCTTAAAGTAGGAAAAATATTACTATTTGAGGCTTGACGCGCCTGCGTTGGAACTTAGGTGTGCAGTTATACTCGTAAAAGTAGCTGACGGACCGAACGACCGACCAAGTGACCGGTTTTCTACTTGGACCAGTTTTACTGCTAAGTATTGTACTACTTTTCTCGTCATTTCTGTAATTTTTGTAGTTGTTGTTGAGATATTTTATATTTTATTTAAGTATTATTAACGGCTGTGAGTAGTGGTTCTGCTGTTCATTTCATAGCAAAGCCATGTGTTGCATTTATGAAAGAATTGAAGAGATTCTTAAACTTGTATTGTGAGATTTATTATTATGCGATGCCAAAAATATGACTAGTATGAAAATGTCATATAAATATGCTTTAGTGATATTTTGCTACACCAATAAAATACATTTTACAAAAATTCAAAGTATGACTAATTTATTACAAAAGAATGAGGAATATAAATAGTCAAAAATATATCAATAAGCTATATCGACACACTCGTATATTGATAAAAAAGAAAAAACTTAAAACTCCGATGCAAAAAATAAACATTTATTTTATTAAAAGTTCATAACACACACAGTCTATACAGCATATTCAAGTATAGTATCAGACTAGAGAAATTAACGTCAACTTTTCTGCAACTTATACGTAAAAATTTCTGCATGACAGAGTAATGAGTGACGTGCGTACCAATTTTGTGGAAAGTTGCAGAATTTTCTCTTTTGAGTTTACTACATACAACGTATGATCTAAAAATAAACGAACTTTTAATTTAAATCATAGAACACGTAGCGCCATCTATTAAATGTTTGCAGTTTTAGAAAGGTACATTTTTCTTCTTTCGAAAGCAGCTAAGTTCATGCTAATCATCGTTTGACAGCTTACAAAATGACACACGTTTTAATAAGAGCAGTTTTTATAGTTATAGCTTAGAAACATAATGAAACAAGGAGCAAATATTAGGTTTTGTTTTAAACTCGGTAAAAAATTTGCTGAGTCTTACGAATTGCTAAAAAAAGTTTCTGATGATAATTGTATGAGTCGTAATCAAGTTTACACATGGTTTACACAATTTAAAAACGGTCGTGGTGGTTTAAATATCGATCCAAGACCTCGACAACCCGAAGCATCGAATCGTGCTGAGTTAGTGGAAAAATTAAGTGAAATAATCGCTATCGATGCAAATTTCACTGTGAGAATGCTGGCAGAAGAATTAAATTCATCTTACTATACAATCTACAAAATATTGACTGCAGATTTGGGTAAAAGAAAGGTGTCTGCACGTTTTGTTCGCACGATAAAGCATCACCCTGTAACATTTCTTGGTATCAAAGGGCTCGGAGAGGTTCTTTTCTACTCTGTCGACGCTGGGTGTGTGTGATAGCGTCATCATGCAAAGACGAATGATCTTTGCTAGGATACCAAGTTCAGATAAGGCGTTGAAGACAAATAGCTGGTGTGTGTCTTTGTTGTATTCACGGGTCTGCTCCATGATTTGTTGTAAAGTGAATATTTGGTCACTGCTCGACCTCTATGATCTGAAGCCACGTTGATACTGACTTATCAGTGTATCCGTGTATGGCACCAGCCGTTTACAGAGTATTCGAGACAGAATTTTGTCTCCAATTGAAAGGAAACTTATTCCCCTGTAGTTTGCGCAGCCAGCGAGAGATTTCAATCGTTGGGCATGCATTCCTCGGACCATAGCTTTCACACGTTGGTTGGATTGGTTGGTTGGCCATGTCCCTTTTTTTTAATTCACATTTTATTGTATCATAAAGAGGTAAAGTTTGAAAGTTTGGATGTAGGTAGAACTACTGAACCAACTCTCAAAATTCTTTCATTTATGAAAAGTTACAGTATCCCTAAGTGATATAGGCCATTTGGAAAAAAAGTAGGTGCCCCGCATCAATATAATAAAATATCTCTGCAACTATTTGGCCGATCGTTAAGAACTTTGTATATTGCATTATCATCGATCAGCAGAATCGTTTAGGAACTAAAGGACGATGCAACTCCCCATCCCCTCTCCCTATTAGAAAAAAACGAATTTCGACACATCGCAGAAACTATTTATTTGACCGCTCGTAATGAAATTAGTAGGGTGCGTTACTATCTATAAAGATAAGGCTTGTGGCTATATATCATTTCGAAAAAAGGCGGTACCACGCCAACCCCCCCCCCCATATAAAACAACAACAAAAATTCGTCATATTTCAGAAACTATTTGACACAGAGGGATGAGTTTTTGTATATTAGCAAAGGGCATCGGGAAACATAAATACTACTAGAAAAATAGGCCTTGCCATGATCAAAAAGTAAAATCGTCATATCTCTGAAACTATTTGAGACATAAAAAAATAAGTTTCACTACAAAATTGGGGGAGATACAGCGCAGTTTCCTCTCAATTTCAGTTAAGCTTTAAAATAAATATAACTTTTCGAATGAAGCCGCAGGTAGAAACTAGTGTTATATACAATAAATGTCATTTTCAATGATTCGCCATATTGATGTTTAAATTTTTAAATCGGAGGTACTTACTTAGGTGGCTCTACAACCATCTATCGGTCAAGGCCGCACGAAGGAAAGCGCACCATTCGGTGTAGTTTAGTGCGCGCCGTCGCAAGTCGCTGGCAATCCGGAGCTCCTTCAGGTCATCATAGATCTGATCTTGCCATCTTAAGCTCGGACGCCCTCTCTGACGCCATCCACCAATCAAGTTCAGGTATCCGTCGTAAACCTTTAGTGCTGGAGCTTCGGGGTTCATCCGGATGAGGTGACTATCCCAGTGCAGCCGCTGGAATTTAATGCGCTGGACAATATCAACCCCATCATACAGCTCATACAGCTCGTGGTTGATACGGGTCCTAAACTTGACGCCAACTCTAAGGGGACCAAAAATCCTACGAAGAATCTTTCTCTCGAACACTCCTAAAGACGCTATAACCGTTGATGTCAGTGTCCATGCTTCTGCGCCATACAGCATAACCGGGATTATCAGTGTCTTACAGATTTTTATCTTAGTACTTCAAGAGAGGGCACTACTTCTAATTTACTTGCTGAGCCCAAAGTAGCAGCGATTACCAAGCGTGATTCTTCGTCTGATCTCGTGGCTAACGTTGTTGTCGATGGTAATTTGTGTTCCCAGATAGACGAAGTTTTCTACAACATTGAAGTTGACATTCTCCATACTCACGAAGTGACTGTTTTCAATCTCCTAGAACGCCCTGCTTACTCGCCGTTCGTTAGTGCCTATGATGTCAATATCATCAGTATATGCAAATAGCATCACTTTCTTATGGAAGATCGTGCCCGATCGTTCTACACAGGGGCATTGGCGTAGAATGTACTCCATCAGGAGATTAAAAAAGTCGCACGATAAAGCATCACCCTGCCTGAAACCTCTCTTGGTATCAAAGGGTTCGGAGAGGTTCTTTCCTACCCTGACGACGCTTTGGGTGTGTGATAGCTTCATCATGCAAAGACGAACGATTTTAGCTGGGATACCAAGTTCAGATAGGGCGTTGAAGAACTTTGTTCTTATCGGCGTGTCGAAAGCGGCCTTATAATCGACAAATAGGTGGTGCCTCTTTGGTCTGAAGCCACACTGATACTGGCCTATCAATGCATTCGTGTATGGCTCCAGCCGTTTACACAGTACGCGGGACAGAATTTTGTATCCTATTGAAAGGAGACTTATTCGCGCAGACAGCGGGGTCTCCTTTCTTGAAGATAGGATCAGAGGTTCTAGTTTCCACATTAAAATACATACGAATAGACAGACAAGCGAATAGGAAATGTGTCGAAACGATTTGTTGATCTGATCAAGAATATATATATAAATGCGATTTAGGGTCTCCGACGCTTTCTTTTGAGTGTTACCTACGTCGTAACAAAATACATATACTCATCAAGCCTAGAGCGAATTTCCACACACGCCAACTCCAGCCAAGTAAATAAAAGTGTTTTATTATAGTGTCTGATCTTACAATCAAAAGCGCAAACTGCAATGCATGCAAGCTAATTAAATTGTGTTCAAATCCATCATAATTTGATACAATTTTGCAAACAACACCTGCCACAAATTCGAAAACAATTCATACCACAAAAATTTTACAAACGAATGCTCAAACTGTAATCATGAAACGCATCAACAACATTAACATTAACATTAAATATCTATTTTCCATGGTATTCAATTCAATGTTTTCAATCTTTTATGAGCTCCAATTCTCTCAAAGTTCTCGTCAACGAAGCATATAGAAGAAATAAGAATGTTTTGAACTTACAAAGCCAGCTGCAGATATTTACAAATATATGTATATAGAACAATATATTCTAGAATGCTCTCGATATTGCAATAACTTGTAGAATTCTGCAGTAGACAAAGCAAGATACTATTCTTATTGCATTTGGCTACGCCAACGCAAAGGTTTTTTTCTTTCTGAGCGCACAAAGTGAAAAACAAGTTTCACTTTCATTGGAAACAAATACATATTTGCAGTAAGGTGCAGCCAAGCTTTATTCTATTATAAACGAGAAAATATAATACAAATGCTTGAGCGCGCCCAAAATGAAAACAGGCGGACAGGCACCACCCAATTTGAAATAAGCGCGAAACATATTAAATACAACCTCTGCTACAAACTCAGACGGTGACCACCAACACCACCGACACTGGCTACAGACTATAATGTATCTAAATACTATACTGGCTGCGAGACCACGACGACGACGACGACGACGACGACGACGACGACAATGGTGTTTCTATTTGAAAGTAGTTTCATTGCATAAGTGCGCCAAATTCCAAATTCCAGCGTTAGATACAATTTAGTTTATTAGAGATACAAACGTAGATGGCTGCTATCGAGCACGAAACTATTTCGTGTTTAAAGTCCACTTTGTATCTAAATATTTTATTCGGTTCATTCTTTTAGTATGCAATGCGCAATCTGTGAATTTTGTAGCTGAAGGTGATTGCTGCTTGTCTGGCATGGTTATTGTACATTTTTTTATTGCGATTGACGTAATTTGCTCAATTATTGCTGCATTTTTGTTTCTATTACTCGAATTTTAAATCAATAACTGAAGCGGAACTGATTGTAGATTTTGTAGAAGATTCGATTTAGGTGCAAAAATAAAACTTCGAATAACGTTCTTTTCTGAGCTAACTCAAAATTTATTAATGCAAAAAAAATTCATTTTTTTTAAAAATCTTTCTGTTAGCTCAATGGCGACTTAGGCAGAAACAGGAAACACATTGTCAATCCAAGGAAAATACATACTTTAATTAAGTGATATAAAATATATCAAAAAAAAACTTTTTGAATAACTGAATCTACCAAAATACACTAGAAAAAACAATGGAGTTATCATGCTTAATCTAAGCTACAAAAGCGGTGTGAAATCGTTCTGATTGAAAGAGATTTTTGCGTTGAAAATGGCATAATTCACATCTTTTACCTTAAGAAGTGTAGAATGCTTAGGGAAAAATACTTATTAATTCAACTAATTTAAACCCTTCAACGAAATTCTGAAAACAAAACACACTAATCTGTCCTGGAGCCAAGAGATCGAGAAGTTAAAATCTAATTATACTTCAGATTATACGTTTCTAATCCAAACCTGATAAAGTGAATTGACGACAAAAACATTTGGTCTAAACAAAATAAAAAAAATATTATTTAAGGTAAATATTATTTAATATTATTTAAGGTTGGAGAAAATGTAAATAGTAAATGAAATGGATCCAAAAATTGGAAAAACGTTCGACTAAATACAGTGAAACTATGTAAAGCTAATGAGTTTTGCGTATTGTCGCAAATGTCGCTCTCTATGATAAGTTTAAACAACTCAGAAGAAATAATTCCATATAAGGGAAACTTTTTAAAAACAGGTAAGATCTTTAGTTGAATTATCCAACTATATTATACGCTGAATGAAATTATATCAATTAATTATTTATATTTTTAATGTCAAAATATAAAATTCCCCGTTTAGCTTTATAATTTGACCATTAGAATGCTTTCGGGCTGAGAGACCATAACTACAAATATATATATATATATATATATATATATATATATATATATATATATATATATATATATATATATATATATATATATTATATATATTATACGAGTATTATCTAATTACAATTGTGGTAACACGGATATGAGGAACGATATTTTGATATAGCATAGCAAGTTTGGCATCTCTATGTTTTATAGTCACTGCGAACCAGACTCTCTTCAAAAGTCGAGCTTCTTTGGTTATTGCCGTATATACTTATGCTTTCAAAAAAAATTAATTGGAATCAATCCCAACTGATTAAAAGCGGATCTTCGCCAATTTTGGAATAAAGAGAAACCGAATTGCATTTTTAAGTAAATTCAATTTTAAGGGATTATATTTTTTAGATAAATTCTCACAAAGTTAACTCAAGTTAGACCAAAAGAATACGGTGGCAAACATAGAAAAGTCACATATAATATTTTCAACAAACCCTTTAATTTCAAAGGTTTGAATTATTGGAAAAGTGTAACAGTGTTAATGATTGTAGAAAACTTAAAGAGCTACGGGCGAATCAATTCAATTCAAATAAATGTTTTATGAATGTTGTGAAGTAGGAAACCATTCGCTGCACTATAAGCCATGCTGTCATCCTAAATACTCGTAAATTGAATCCCTATTGTAGAGTAGAGTAGCAGAGGCGCATTTCCAATATACGCATTTATGTTCTGAGGAAGGCTACATAGAAGATGTTTTATATAGTCAGTCAGTACTTCAGATAGAAATAATTCTCCTGTTGACCACATATTTATCACATGTGTTGCTCTCTGTGCTAAGCGACACAAGACCTCGTTAATTATTTATTATGCCATGTGTTCATAGAGTCTAATATTTCGTTCAAATGTGTATAAAAACAAAAAAAAAACCAAAAATGCGACTAAGTTCAAGTAACTTCTCTATATCAATCCTCTCTATTTAACTTAACATTCTTTATGAAAAAGGTTTTATGAGAAAAGTTACATCACAATTTCCACCAAATTTTAAATTTCATGGTGAAACGTTTTCTTTTCTCCGGATAATTCTATGCCGCGTCATGCGTGTTCATGAAGCCAAAACCCAATTTTTTTGAATAAGCAATATATTTGCTTTGCTCATTTCTCCATGTATGCCGTTCAGCAGATTGAAGCCTATTAAATTAACACATCGTACTATATATATCTGATCGGAGCAAGAGCCAGAACGCTGTTCTAAAGTTTAAGACGCCACATCTGAAATAGTTGAAAAATCGAAGCAAGTCAGTACCAAGAAAGAACAACGTTACAATGCCCGCCAGCAAACCCTTTACATATTTGCATATAACTAGTATCTCCAGCTTAAGGCCGAATGTGCATGGAAACTTCTTCTGGCATCTGCCAATGGTAGAAATTTCTTTCGAAGAATGAATTTTTCATCTAGCAAAGGGACGATCTTGTCCTCACTCCGCTGATCGCCCTTGGAGTATCAGTGGTTTTGTGACTCATCTGCATACATATTGCTCTCAACAGAAGTTTCTTGAATCCAGATTTAAAGAAATTGTTAAATATTAATAATAATACAATCACTGAAATAAAAGCCTATTTGTATAGTTGCAAAATTCCTAAATTAATAATAAATTCCAAAATAAAAAAACTATCAGCATAAAATTGTATTTAAGCATTTTAAAAGAAACTTTACCACATTACTGCCGAACTTCTTTGCTGAAATTATAAAATATTTGAATTTTATATTCATCGTTTCTTAAAGAAAGAAAATGTTGTTATCTGTTTAAAATAGTTTCTTCTTTTAATGTAAATATATGTACACATAATTACTCTAACAACTTTGTTAAATAAGTAAGTACGCTTGAATGAATATGACTGATATATTTTGGCAGTAGTTGGACAATATCAGTCTGAGAGGCTTACCCAAAATAGCATAGTAAGTATATAAAAAAGAAAATGGCGATGCACTTCGAAATTAAGTCACAAACATTATCAACAATATAAGCATCTCAACTCTGTAGACTATACGCCACATGCAGCACACTTCATTCAGCACAGCTGTTCGTTGTTGATGGTGCCCGAGCACCACCGAGCGTTACTTTCGACCAGTATAATCCAGACTGTAAGAACCGCTATAGATGTCCAAGGCACGCAACGCCGGATGATGATGCTCATTTGGATTATAGTAGGCATTACTACGTTGATTATACGGTTGCGGTTGATTATACGGTTGCGGTTGGTTATATGACTGTGGTTGTGGTTGTGGTTGTGGTGCATAGTATGAAGGCTGTGCCGGTGGCTGATAATAGCGCGGTTGTGGTGCTGGAGGATTATAGTAACGCGGTGCAGGATTATAATAAGGCTGCTGCTGCTGTGGTTGCACTGGAGTTGGTGGTGGTGGTGCATATTGCTGTGGCCGTGAATAATCACTTAGGCTGAATTTACTCGCTGCAATTGGGCGATTATATTTTTGATCCTTAAAGTAGACAGCGGGATCTTCACGATATTGACCATCGTCGATTTGATTAGGACCAAGTGGATAGGGTTGATTATTGTTCAGCGTCGGTGGTGGCACATTGATATCACTGCCTAAAAATTAAATTAAAAAACAAAAACTAATAAAATCCAACATTTGTGTGCCTTTAAACTTACCTGCTGGTTCAAAGCCACGCCTGCTAGCGCCGTATTCTATCTCACGCACCTTGCCCTGATCATCGACATAGCCATATTTTCCATACACTTCACCATTTGAATATTTCGTTTCGATTTTGAAGCTCTTATCTGCTGCCTCATAGCCATATGTATATGATCCATCGTCGTTGTGTTTATCGATCTGTTTCAAAATCGGAACAGGTGTTGTATAATCTTGATGCTGCGCCGACGCAAAGCCCGCAGAGATTAGCAGGCAGGCCCAAGTTAATGCTGACATCTAGTATTGAGTATAGAAAAAAAAAAAAAAAGAGAGTGTGGGCAAATTCGTGTGCAATTAAGGTATTTAATCATAAATAACTTTATAAGCGTTGATCTCATTTTAATGACAGCAATAGCTGCCCTTGTAGTGGAATTTAAATTGATTTTTATGGATTTTTTACTGAGCTACAGCTTTCAACGTTCAATAAACTGATAAAAGCTACTTGCAAATGGTCGACGCAATCAAGGCCATTTGAACTTATAGTAACATAACTACATTATCTTTGTTGTAGCCGAAACTTTAATACGCTTCGCAGAAATCAACATCGAAATTTCTGCATTCCAACAAAAAAAAAAATGTTTAGAAATGAAAATATGATGCAATGAATTTAAATATGAAGGACCGATCTGGCTATGAATTATTTTATCATAAACGTAAAGTTATAAAGTTCTGTGCATTTATATTAGAAACATCCATACATTAGAAACATCCATACCAGGATTGAAGTCTCCAGTTTGAATAATAAAGAAAATACCCATAACATGTTTCGCATGTCGCTCATTGGTTTATATGTGAGTTGTATGAAATAGGGGTCTGATGAGAGCTTGTATTGTCTAACAAAATACCAGTCAAAAGCTTTTTAACTAAACTTTTCTAGCGGCAAACAGAAATCCAAATACCGAGTTACAGCTGGAAATCTGGGAAACTGAATGAACACTCGGAAAAGCCAGAGAGCTAAATATACGGGCGTATCTAGAACGATGTGTCCTTTGCCTAATAATACCATTTTAAAACTATATACTTATGTGCAGGGTATAAGAATGTGCTCAAATTAAGATCTGCAGGCTATTCATAAACAAATGCAATGCGTTGCAACACTTTGTGGTATTTTATTTATAGCACATTATTTGATATATCATTATTTACTCATGGGTATTTGGAACCGGTTCTGATTTTTCCTCTCGGTTGTCAGCAACCTACGCCACTAATTGGGTGTGTTCAACAAAAAGATTCTGATTTAAGATTATTATACTTGTACATGTGAATACATAGTATTAATTGTTATGGATTTGCGCTATTTGTAAGAGAAAAAATTAATGTACATAAATTAGCATGAATCACAAATGAATTGTATTTTTATAAGTATGAAACAAATTCATATGAGCTAATGCAACAACACTTTCAAAATGTTAACAAGAAATTCCTGCAAAAAAGTTACTCATATTTTAACTAATCAAAGTAACTTTAAAAAAGTTGTTCGTGTAGCTTAGAGTATACTACGCACTACTCTGACCTAAAAGGGTATGTCTGAAACCACTTTTAGGAGCACATCCGATTGAATTTCTTCAATTACGCACGAAATCTTTTCCAATAGATTTTTATTGAGTAACCAGTAAGCTTTATGTATATTGTAGAAATTCTACAAACAAACATGGAGCCCAATTTTCAGATCCGATTGTTGATGCTCACAATGAGCTATATTAAATAAATCAAAGTGATTTGTTTGCATGCAGAAAGCGTTAAAAAATGTTGTCTTACTACATAAAATTTTTTTACTTCAGGAAGATAGATCGGTGTGGAGAAAACGTGAAATTTCTGATGCAAGTTCACCAACATAGCAAGAAATTCGTTATACTTCGTTATATTCGGTTCAATGAATGCCAAACCAATGCACTATTTCTTAAAACTGTTTTCAAGTGATTTCCAAGATTCCAGACTGAATATATTTCGCTAGAGGACGAGCCTTGAGAAGGTCAGTCAAAATCTTCGACTGATGGTTGAATTGTGGCCCTGCTAAACGCTAAAGTTGACGAAGATCCACGATAATCTCAAGAAATGATTCCTGAGGCACTGGAATTAAATGACATGTTCGAAAACCGCGAAAAATAGAAACCGTGCCATTACTTTTTACATCACTGTAATGCATCAGCTCACACAGCTAAAATAACTAATATCTTCATTGCAGTCTCCGGCATTGACGAAATTCGACACTATATTCTCCTGATCTGACAAATTGTGGATTCTTGTTATTTCCAAAAATTCGATAGCAACGCGGAGACATCGTTGTGGATGCAGTTAATGTAGAAATTGGGAAGCTACAAAAGCACGATATTGAAAACTCTTTTGAAATTTTGATCCACAAACTAAATACATGTATTGAAATTAATGATGATTATTATGTAATGTAGAGAAGATAATAAATAATGAAGATAAAAATATGTTTGTTGGTTTCTTTCTAATAGTTCACAATTTGAAAGTTCACATTTAATTTGCTTTTTGCGATAGCGCAAATATTCCGAGGGGCGCGGGGGGTATGTCAATTGGTAGCCTAGCTTTTGGGAATTTAGTCGCTATGGAGCGTTTCTCGGGAGCGGACCGTTCGTTGTGCGTATGTGAATTTTACAAAAACGGCAATTCAGCGACTGTAGCGCGTAGAAAATTCTGCAGTATTCGACATGTTCGTCATTTAAATGATACGCTAAGCCCTCGACTCATTGCAAAATGGGTCGAGAAGTTTGAAGAGGCCGGTGCAATGCTTGAAAAATCAAAATCCGGGCGTCCGACAGTGTTACTCAGTCTGTTCGTGGCAACCCGGACCTTTCGATTCGGAAGCGTGCTGTTGCTTTAAACGTGCATAGATCATCATTGTTCCGCATTTCACACAAAGATTTAAAGCTGCACCCCTACAAAATTCAGTTGGTGCAAGAATTAAAGCCTCAGGATGCTGGGCAGAGGCTTGAATTCATAAACCAGAAGATTGAACGCTTTCCAACGTTTACCAACATCTTGTTTTCGGATGAAGCTCATTTCCATCTTAATGGACATGTAAAAAAACAAAATTGCTACTGGAGTGCAATCAATCCAAAACACAAACATCAGACACCCCTACATTCGCCTAAATTGACCGAATGGGCTGCGATGTCGGCGCGAGGAATTATCGGCCCTTACTTTTTTTGAAGATGTAAGGGGACGCACAGTTACAGTGAATTCAGACCGTTATGTGGAGATGTTAGACGACTTCTTTGTGCCTGAACTGTAAAACTTTCCTGGTTTTAACCAAAAAACATGGTTCCAGCAGGTCGGAGCAACTTCACACACGTCCACGAGTTCATGAAATTTTTTCTGGCAAATTGATCTCCAGGAGAGGTGACATAAATTGTACTCCACGAAGTCCCAATTTAATCCCTATGGGCTTTTTCCTGTGGGGTTACGTAAAATATAAAGTTTACGGCAATAAACCGACTTCCCTAGCACAATTAAAAGTAAATATCCGTAACGAAATGGCAGCCATCACGGAGAATACCTACAGAGCCGTCATAGGAAATATTAGTGCTCGACTAAATGAATGCCATGAACGCAACGGTTTACATTTGAACAATATCATTTTTAAGAAATACATTCCCAAAGTGTGTATTTTAATATGTAATAAACATTTTTTCAATAAACTACTTACTTTTTTATGGATTTTTTAAATGTGAACTTTCTTTTGAGACACCCTGTATATAGGCCATCGAAAAAGTAAGATCCATTAGTAAACCGGGCGATGCCACGCGAAGAAAAGAGAATGGAGGCGTAGCAGTTTACATATCATGTAAAGAGTACCGGGAAAAATAAGATGAACTGAAAAAATTGAACGGTGCCACGCCATCATATCATATAAGGGAAAAGACATAAGGGTGTAGCCACGCCAACCACGTACGCTTGTTCTTGATGAAACCGACCAATTGCTATCCAGCTTACACCTGTCTGTGTACGAATTCCACTAGTTTTCCAAACGACTTAATAATATCTCCTAAAAAATCAGCATAGACACTATCTGGGACCGGAAAATATTTTACTACTGTCAAAATTTTTATTTCACAAACAATGTAAACTTAAAATTCAGTATAGAGGCTGCCTTTTCATCTACATTTTAATTAGAATGGTACAGCAACGGACACAGTAGAGATTATACATACTCACACTCACCACCCACTTTTAAGATAAGCATTTAGAACTATTTTTAACGCACGATATCAATCTTAAATCCAGCATTACGACTTTTTATTTTATGAATTCAGCAAATTCAGCCAATTTTGCGACCACTGGAAACGTTCACATTCATGCACGCACACTGCGTACACTTATTGACACAACTCATAAAAGACATCACTTCTCTCCAAAAAATATATTGTAGATCATTTTATATAAAATCGCTTCAATTTATTTTTACATGTTATGTTTACGTGATCCAAGTTAACATTTTATCTTGTTAATATTCATGTGAAGCCATTCAGAATGTTGTTTTAACATCTTGACGTATGTAAATCTTAAAGCTATATTGCGATCGCACATTTTGACATTTGTTCTGTTTGTCATATTAAAATCAGTTTTGTTGTGACAGATTCGGACCTATGCGGCATATTTTATTAGGAATTACTTTAGGAATTACTTCTGCCTGTTACACACTTTTGCAAAAACTTAATATACCCTTTTACTCTATGGTTCGGTGTATCTGGATGTTGACCAAGAATACGCGCATGCAAGGGATGGCCGGCCCTGCACTAAATGTCTAAAATTCATTCAGAAAACTTTGAGGCGAAAGCGTTTTCAGCGACACCCTGATTCTTTTGAAAGCAGCAAGTTGTTTTTTTACTCTGTAACTGCGTAAACTGCTTGCAAAATATAACATGCGTTTTATGTTTCAAGATGGTTAAAGCCTTTTACGTCCAAAATATTCAACCGATTTTGAAAACATATAGATTTTGCTTCTCTTCACAACCTTTCCAACCAAAAAAAAAAGATCAAGCAAATATGTTCTGTTTAAGCAGGTAAAATTGCACATGTATATAGATATAGATTTATGATCTCTTTGAGCATTGTATTTGCAATAAAGGATTGCAATAGAGATAGAGAATTTTTTTTTACTCTATTCTGCCAACTATAAACAAAAAAAAACCTAAAGGAACAAAGAAGAGAATAGCTATGCAGAATATGCTACATTACATGGCTTAAAGTTATAGTGTATAGAATGGTGCAAATAAGAAGAGAACAAATAAAATTCCTCTTTGTTTTATTGTGTGTTTACAGCAGCACCAAATCAAAACAACACATTTTCGTCTGTGGCGTATTCCTACAGCGTCACTCCCTGAGAAGGGCGGCTCAAGTCTTTATTATTCGCCGAAAACGTTACCTGGTTCTAAGTTCCTTAGACGCAATAAACGTCTAAGGAAGGTACTTTAATACTGATCGACATTAATATTGTTTTGAGACAACTCCTATCTATAGAGGGTACAGCAGAGGATACAGCTCTAGAGCAATAGTAAACATTTTGTAATATTTACAACAAGAAGAAACAGTAACGTAAAATGAAAGTCAATAGCTAAAAACAGCTAATATATTTATATACGGAATTTTATGTTTACCAATTTATAAGAATCTGTGCCAACTAAATACGTGGACTTTCTACAATCCAGCAGAAAATCATAAAAACTAGCGTTTGTAATATCAATTTTTTTTTTTTTTTTAAAGCAATATTTGGTTTGTCTAAATATTAAAATATACGTAATGTACGTACGTCATCCTTTAAGAAGTTTTCCATATAAAAACACAAATGTGGGACATGAGCCTTTAATTAATTTGAAGACATTTACGTATAACATTTTACATAAATTCTTTGATATGAAGATTTGAGCTTATGTCTGTTCAGAATGTGAACTGCTTTGCATGCCAGCTTTTAACAACTTCCAAAACATCTTTAAAAACAAATCTCTCTAATCGAATCCAAAAACTCTATCAACAAATTAACCTGGCAAACAATATTCTGCAATCAGAGTTGCTCAAAAACATCTTTTTTCAAACTTTGAAATTCAATTTCAAATAAAGTGTGCAACTACTTGTCATAGTTCTCATCTTCAGTGCACTAAACTCTCTGCCAACTTACTTGACTATCTTCGCAATGAATCTTCAAACTTTTTGCAAAGATAAACAGTCAAAAACTTTGAAATACTTTTTTCGTTTTTGTTTTTAAGCTACTTCATCGTTTTGGTTTTGTCACATTAACAATGAAAGAGTTCGAAAGGAAAATAATTCTGCAATTGACTTTGAACTTTGAACGAAGCAGCAGAAAAAAATATTATCTCCCAAGTTAAATGCGTCATGACATCAAAACTCGAAAAAGTTATCAGCCGCCTTGGTTGCTTACCAATTTCTGCATTTTTCCGAACAAAGAAACTTCCACACGAATGGAGGGCCTTGTTTTTATTTTTTATTTATTAATTGTTTGCAATAAATAAATTAAATTTGGCAGGCAAGCCGATTAATTAATTAAAATTCGCGTTGTATTTTTAATTAGGTTTTTGTATTAAGTATTTGCGTATTTTTATTTGTTAGACTTGTTGCGCCAATCTCAAATAGATTTTTACTTATTTTGATTTTTACTACACTTATGTATATGGTCTAAACAAGTGCACTACAAAAATAAAATTAAAATTAAATTCAGTTCACTGCGTTTTTAAACCAGATCGCATTCGATAGTATCTGATGCGACGACGATCTTTTTTTGCACTTGCACCTCACGAGACTCTGCGAAACAACAAACTCAAAAGAAAATCAGGGCGTGCAACGCTTTTATACCGCGACCAACATTTCGTAAATCCAACAGATACAAAAAAAAAATAAATAAATAAATAAATAAATAAGACATAAAAATATATATACGTATATATTTGAATGTATATATTGTAAATTGAAGTCAGTACTTGTATAAAAAATAGCAAAACAACAATTACACTGGACGGACTATATGCACAATCAGCTGCAAAGTGGAGACCTGAGTCTACAATACTCGTAAGTCGTTCATTCGATCGAGCGAGCTCTGAGCACGGCTGCATTTATTTGTCAGTGAAGTCGGCCAGAGCCCGCCTAGACTCCGATCGAACGCGGCTCTGCACTGGCTGTTCTCTCTTGGCATGCAGAACGGTATGTAGCTAGTTGTTTAGCTGATTTACATCAATATGAGGTGACCATGCTAATATACGAGCACATTAGTATCTAAAATTACCTTTGTGAGTTCAAAATCACCTTTAATATTTTATTGAACCACGACATTCAACAAATATTTTTTACATTGAAACAACTGCTACTTTTTAAACAAGATAAATACTTCAAGTATTATTTCCAATTAATACTTTTAGGTATAAAAAGAAAGAGCTACTAAGCCTATATACAATGTTGTCTTAACGTATGAAAACTTCGAAACTGTGTTGTGAATGTAGATTCTCATATTCGTTCTGCTTAATGTTGATGACACATACAATATATAAACAAAAAGCAGGTAAGTACTGAAATTGACTTCAAATGAAACTTTGAAATAGTGTTTGCGCCCTTTGATGAAAAGCAACCTTCTGATTTCTGTCCACCAGTCTCCCAGCCATTCCATACAAAGTTAATGATGTAGATTGCTCAAAATTTGAGCATAGTCAAATGACTTACCAAAAGGTTGGCGAGCATCAGTTGAGAGCGTGACTTCATAGTGTTGTTGGTAAAATTTTGAAAGAAGATGAATCAATATTTCTTGCAACCTGTCATCGACCGCAATATGTTGAGCGTAAAATGTTGGTCGTACTTTACGCTCTCAGCAATATCAAATGTTACTGAACTATTTTGTACTTACTTACTTCCTTAGGTGGCTCTACAGCCGTCTATCGGTCAAGGCCGCACGTAGGAAAGCGCACCATTCGGTGTAATTTAGTGCGCGCCGGCGCCAGTCACTGGCAATCCGGAGCTTCTTCAGGTCATCACAGATCTGATCTTGCTATCTTAAGCTCAAGTTCAGGTTTCCGCCGTAAGCCTTTAGAGCTGGAGCTTCGGGGTTCATCCGGATGAGGTAACCAGCCCAGTGCAGCCGCTGGAATTTAATGCGCTGAACTATGTCAACCTCATCGTACAGCTCATACAGCTCGTGGTTCATACGGGTCCAAAAATCGTACGAAGTACCTTTCCCTCTAACACTCCTAAAGACGCTGTATCCATGCTTCTGCGCCATACAGCATAACCTTGATTATCAGTGTCTTACAGATTTGTATCTTAGTACTTCAAGAGAGGGCACTACTTCTAATTTACTTGCTGAGCCCAAAGTAGCAGCGATTAGCAAGAGTGATTCTTCATCTAATCTCTAAGCTGACGTTGTTGTCGCTGGTAATTTCTGTTCCCAGATAGACGAAGTTTTCTACAACATTGAAGTTGAAATTCTACATATTCACTGACCGTCCAAGCGCGCTGATGGTCTCAGAGTGGGCACCAAGTACTTCTTCTTGTCCTCATTCACCGAGATGTCAATATCATTAGCACATGAAAGGAGCACGACTTCCTTATGGAAGAACGTGCCCGACCGTTCTACGCCTCTGCCCCTGGCGTAGAACTTCTGCGATTTCCGTCGGGGCGTGTGCTCAAATCAGACTAATGTGGAAGTACTTAGCCTTGAAACGTATCGCGGCCAGGCGCTCGTCCACAGGTATCAAATTGGTGACAAGACCTCTTAGTTTCCTACTAACCACGAAACCGCATCCATTGTCTACATATCGCGGGACAGTCGGTCTAGTCGCGGTATCTCGTGCGACCATGAAAAAATGTTTGACACCAGCAATGTAGCACCATTTTTTTTTTTTTTTTTAAATATTGTAGCTTAGCTTTACGATTTTTTTTTTTTTTGTATGGATTCGTGAAATACCGCGTTTATATATATCGCCCAAGGAACTTACAAGATCGAAAGGTCAACATCCGGGCAGAAATTACCAACATACCCGCTAATATTCTGGTAAAGGTCATGCTAAACGCCAGAAATCGGCCTCTGCAGTCTATGGACAATGGAATACATCAGCTACGTGATATGATTTTTCAATATGTGTAAAACAAAACTTTAAATATTGAACCTACTTTAAAAAAAAAGTAAAATCTGATTCATTAAATGGCGTTTTGAAAAAGATCGACGAGACGAGTCCATCTATCTATGTCCGTCTGTCTATCTGGATGTGGTTGCGAATTTTGTTGTGTCCAATTTTTATGGTACATTTGCAAATGGACACCTACTGGGGTGTAACAGAAATCTCTTTTAGACCGTTTGAAATCTCCAGCCTTTTGCTAAGTGAAATTGTTAATTGCATATACAATATAAACTAATCAAATCACAATGTGTATTTACTATTTGCTGAAAACCGACCAGGTCGGTTTATGCAATAACAACGAATGACAGATACATATATTTTATAACATCAGAGTTGCCAATACAAAATTAGCTTTTTCTCGCAACATAAATCATAATTTAGTTTTGGGTATTATCTAAAATTTTTATGCTATCCAGTTGAAATTTAGCACATAAACTTCTTTTTATTGCAGTTTAATAGAGTATCAAGATTGACCCGACACGCCCAGTTTTTGCGGTAGCCCCCAAATAAACTCACCGCCCACTTTTGATTTTTTGTATGAAAAACTTTTTTATTCAATATCAATTTAATAATTGAAATGGGAACTTTTAGTGGACGGATGCTTGACATATGCATTAATGGGTGGGACCAGCCCAATATTTGGGGTAGCCCCCATACAAACCTACTGCCAACTTTTGACTTTGTATAAAAACTTCTTTATTATAGACAATATTAGGTTGAAATGCATTGTGGTGCCTTTTTATGGTCAGCCGCTGAACATACATAGACTAACGGGTGTGGCCCGTCCACTTTTTGGGGTAGCCCCCATACTAACCCACAGCGTAATTTTGTGTCTTTTATGAAAAAAATTCATCCTTTAAATCAATATTAGCTTGAAATTTGATTTGGTGAATTTTAGTGGACAACGGCTTCATATAAATATACAAATGGGCGTGTCCCGCCCACTTTTTGAGGTAGTCCCATATAAACCCACAGCTCACTTCTATGCATTTGTATGGAAAATGTCAATATCAACTTGAAATTCTAGATTTTGGCTTACACATCTACTGCATCGCTTCATACACATCTACTAGTTTGCGTGTACCGCCCATTTTTTGGTGTAGCCTCTATTCAAACCCCCACTTTTATGTTTTGCAACACTATTTTACATTTCGTGTGAATGGTATTAGAGCTTCAGTCCAACCGAAGTTAGCGTTTTTTCTTGTTTTGTTTTCATATGCTTAAGATATAAAAATGTTGACGACGAGACTGGATCATATGGTAACACTATTCGAGTAATAAAATTTATTTAACGCCTCTGAATCTGAAATCTAAACGAAACCAAAAGTGGGAGCAGGTTTTTAGTCATACTTTTTCTCATTTTTATTCGAGACTGGGGCACGTAATTGTCGTAGAACACTTGCTCATTCGCTTCATGGCACTTTCGTCCAGGCAGTTGGATTTGACGTGCGCGGAAGTACTTATGTATATTTTATGCTTATTCTGAAAAACAGCAAATATTTATAATTTATGAATACTTACATATACACCTGTACATACATATTTAAACGAGTATATGGTGACATAGTGAATAAAATTATATTGCAATACACAACTTTAACTATGTACATACATAAGTATTTTTAATAACTATGCAAACTATTTCATGCTACAAAACTGGTTTTATTTATACAGATTATTATAACTTTTACTATCGCACAATAAAAGCACTTGATCGTCGATTGCGATTTTCTCAATTATTTCTTTTAAATGACTCGATGACAGACGGACAGAAGGCGGTTGTAATAGATTCAAAGGTTCAGCGCCCTATAGACAATAGTACATTATAAATTTCATGAATATACCCGTACAAGTATCGACTGACAGATATGACAAGCAATTCATTTTGTTCCTTTAAAAAATATAAGTACTTATGTATTTATAAGCAATTGACAATTATAATATGTCGGTGGTTGTACTAGCTCAATGCTTTCGTTGTGAACGATTACGATCTGTAAATGCTTTCAAGATACCATCCATGAACTCTGTCATCTCTTCCAAAACAAACTCGATGAGTTCGATTTTATGTTCAATGCTGCAATAAACAATATATAATTTATTAATTTATTCAAGATCCGAATGTAACCAAATATAAGGTTCTTCAATAGGGGCAAAACAATTTTGTACTTTAATACTAACGCACCCATAAAGGTTTTTCAAAATGTCAGTCATTTTCATCATGGTGAAGCTAATGAACAAACAACGATTGGAAACAAAAAAACAATTTGGAAGGCAACAGGCGCACATTTGCAACTCCGTTGCATCGACAAAACGTGACCGTGTGTGTTTTAATGCGCAGTTGTGATTGGACTGAAAATTGGAGTAAGCGCTCATAATTTCGATAGTAGTTTTTAATAATTTCCAAACGTAGTTCGTTCGTAAACTTCACCTTGCTAAACATTTAAATCTTAACTGACGTTTTCACATTTAAAGATCCTGAAAAAATTTAAGGGTGCGTTAGTGTTAATAAGCCAAATTTGTATGTCTCTACATTGGAAAACCCTATATTTTACTATATTATGTTGCTACAATATTATATAGATGATGTCGTATTTGATAATGTTCTAATTTTAATAAATAATTAAAATACCTCACATAGTGCCAGTTTCACATATCTCGGGTTACCGTAACTGGCCAATGGTCACAAGAAGTCTGCGTTTCACAGGGAAAAGTTTAATTGAGATAAACTTTTATGTTACAGTCCGGAAACACTTCCTTTTTAGGCATGAAACAAAGTGTTTGTATAATATTGCAGACTGATAGCTCTGTCAATTTAGCTGAGAAACTAAAGCAGCAAATTCACCAAATTTAGGTGACTAGAGTCAGACATAAACTGTGACGTAAATGATGACTCTAAAACTAAAAAATGCTGATCAAAGATGAATTGATTGAATTACAGGCTCAACTGCTACACTGCAGCAATCAACAATAGTTGGCACTAAACTATATACAAATCAGGTGACTACCTAAAAAACCCTAATCCCGCCTCAATTCCCAAGATCTTTGTAAGGAGCCCATATCCTGTAGCGGGAGCCCAGTGATTCCAACTATCTACCACACTATCGAATGGTTCCTTGTACCATTTGAAGTTAATCCTCTCTGGCAAATGACACTAAATATCGATTTGGTGGCACATCTGGCTATCACACTTGGATACTACAAAACATATAAAAAAAGTAAATTCTGCTTTATAATGCTAATTTCTGGAGAGGATTTGCTTAGAATGGTACAAGAAACGATTCGATGATAGAGATAGTCGGATTTGGCTCCCGCAACAGAATATGGACTCCTTACATGGGAATTGAGACGGGAACAGGGTAATTCAAATATTCAAATTTAAGAATGCTATGAATAATAGATAAAAATAGTTATTTTAACAGTGATTGAAAATCACGGTGATTGCAAAGTACCAGTCACAATAAACTAAATGTATTTGTTACACGCTTATTAAAGCGTGGAGCTCAAATAGTCGTCTTTAATAAATCCAAGATTCGAACTCAAAAATCACCGACTAGCTCATCTCTAATATCTACAAACATTTTTGTATGCAGCGAATAAAAAAATCATAAGCAAAATATTATCAAAAAAAAACAAAATAAATTATACTCACTGCTTCATCTGATGAATCTGGAGAACACTAAAAAAAAAAAAACATATTATTATATAGTAAATATCATCGATAAACTAATTTTTCGATAAGCCAGTGTTAAATATTTGTACAAAATTAAATATTTTGAAATCATGCATAAAAAAGGAACCTAGCAAATAAATAATAAAGTGAGCACAACAAAAAAATGTATCCTTAAATTTAGGAAAAATTACCTAAAAAAAAAAAGTTTTTTTTACCTAAAACTTGAATTTAAACTAAAATGTTTCTTAGAAATGGGTAATATGATCTAAATTGAAAATTTTTGGACCTTCAAAAATATTAAAATGTTTCCTTAAAATTAGACCCTAGACCTCCCAAACAAAAAGCATTACATAAATGTGCGTTATACAAACAAACATACGCATATAGTATGTTTGTTAAAATACGAATTAAATAGTGCGAATTGTCTGACACTATACATCTTTATATATAAAAATCTTCTGTACGTGTGTACGTGACTGAACACCTCCTAAACGGCTGGACTAATTTTGATGAACATTTTTGTGTGTGTGTTCATGGGGGTTTGAGAATGGTTTAGATTGACAATTCGATCCACTGTGAATGCCCGCGAGTGTTCCTGGTCCAAAATATTTAAGATAGAAGGATGAAATATTGTATATGGGATCGAAGAGGGGAGGAAAAGGGGAGTGTTGGGGAAGAGGGGAAAGAGCCGAAAAAGAAAGAGGTGTAAGGGGTAAGAGGGTGAAGAGGAAGTAAGGGAAGGCTCTGGGGAATGGGTGTAGGGTAAAGGATGGTAGGCAGCGGGTTGAAAGATGGCAGGGTAAGATGAGTAGGGAATGGATGGTAGGGTAAGGGTGGACGGGAAGAAGGGACAGGGGGATGGAGTGGCAGAGGGAAGGAGAGGCAGAAACGTGCCGGGTACCAGCTAGTATTATATGAAAATGGAAGTATGTATGTATATTCCCTATAGACTCCGAAATAGCTCAACCGATTTTGATCAAATTTTGTGGCAATATTCAAAATAGTCCCGTGGGTGATCATGTGAAGTTTCGTGGCGATTGGACAAGAAGAGGTGTAGGAGAATTGGATGGTAGAGTAAAGGAGCATGTGGAAGGTGGGGATGGAGTGGCAGGGGAAAGGGGAGGGCCGCGTACAACGTCGCGGGGCCCAACTAGTCTAATATATAAAATTCACGTGTCACAGTGTTTGCAACCAAACTCCTCCGAACCGGTTTGACCGATTTTTATGAAATTTTTTGTGTACATTCGGTAGGTCTGAGAATAGATCGTAAACTATTTTTCAACTACCTACCCCCACCCCTATTTTTTAATCACGATTTTAGTATTTTTGTATAAACAATTTCATAACTCGAGAACGGCTGTACCGATTTTAATGATATTTGATTTGTTGAATTCGTCTCCGCCCCGAATAGCATAACAAATATAGGAAAAAATTCACGGAAAATAAAATTATATTAAAATTAATAGTAGAAATAATATACGATTTAATGGGGTCGTGGTGGGCATGGGAAAGGAAGCAGGAAGAAGTTGGGACGAAATGTTGTACGCATGTGAATAGGATCGAAGGGGCAGGAAAAAAGGGTGTGAAAGGAAAGGAGGGATAGGGGAAGGGGCAGAGGAATGGGGGCAACGTTAGGGGTATTTGGAGAAAGGGTGTAAGAGACCAGAGAAGTGGGGTACTAGAATTGGAGGTAGAGTAAAGGGACATGGAGAAGGTGGGACAGGGAGAAATTTGGGCAGGGAGAAGGTGCGGCAGGGGAAGGGCGAGACAGGTGAAAGAGTGGCTAGGGGAAGGGCAGCAACGCGCCGGGTGCCAGCTGGTCTATATATAAATACGTAAACATAGATTTTATCGTACCGGTTTAAGATGTTTAACAAAAATAATCGTTAATATAGTATTTATTAAGTGTTGTAGGGATTAATGAGCATAATTTTTTATTCTTTCCAATTTTCGACTATTTTGACTTGAAACTACACTTATAACTCTCAAGTAGTTGTTATATATTCTTTGATAAGTGCAAATGTTAATGAATCGTAAAAGAAAGTCTATTTTTTAAATTATCTACGTATTAATGAAAAAATGTACATATGCATATTTGTTAGTTATTCGAAGCTCCAGAGTAGATTCGTTAGCGCTCCATAATATCATATGACTGATTCCAACAGCCAAGGGGGAAATTGCAAGGCTAGCAATAGGATCTATGAACACCTATAATCTCACGACAACAAATATGCGAAAAATCTCTTAGACAGCAGTCTACACATAAGAAGACTGGGTCGCTTTTTAATGCAAAACGCCAAAAGTAACCACCATATCAAATGGGGCAAGTTGATATCGATACTCTCTGGAGTTAGAACCAATAATATTAAAAATATATACAAGTATGTATTAAAAATATATCCAAAAAAGAATTTGCAACATGAAGAAAGACAGACGAGCAAAAATTTATACAAAAACGAGTAAAAACAATACACTCGAGCTCGCACGACAGTATACCCTGCACCAATAACAAATTACTTCGCTGAATCTTGAAATTTTATACCATTCACACAAAATTGTAAATCTTATAACAACTATATATCCCAATCGAAAAAAAATCATAATGTTTTTGGCCTACCTCTGAGAGTGGCCAAACCCAGTTTTTCTTTCAAAATTCTAAATGTTGGTGCTGATTCGTGATCACATTCGTGATCTGTCTGTCTCTCAGTCTATCTGTCTGTCTGTGAGTTTGTCAGTGCCTTATTTCCATCAATCTTTGAAACATTGCTTTGAAGTTGGTATGGATAATTTTTATAATCATAAGCATCACAAGTATCAAAATGACCGCGATTTAACAAATATAAGGTATGGTTCGCATACAAAAGCACTTAGTATTTATTTTGTTTTATCGAACATGTTCAAATTAAAACAACTTTTTTTTTTTAAATAATTGTTTTGATATTAGTCAACTACAAACAAATTTTCCATCCAATTAAAAATAACAGATATTGTAAAAATTTTGTACTTAAGTCAGTAGGTATAGGAGGCCTCGATAGTTCAACTGTCTAGCGTGCGGCATAGTATTCATAATTAATTTAATTCTTTCTAAGTATTTCATGCGCAACAAAACTATTCACAACATTTTATCCCATTCGCAATCGTCAAAATTGTGAAATTCATAACAAAATAAATATTTGATTAATTTTTATTATATGATAATATAAAAAACTGATGTAAAAGACCAGAATTCCCGAGCAAAAGGGGGGGGGGTGAAGAGTATTAAAGCTTCGGTTCCACTGAACTTAACGTGTTTTTTTTTTTGTTTTCATTAGACATTCTATAATGTAAAATAGAACGCAAGCTTATCGAAAAGCCGCCGAAAGTAATTTTATACTTACCGCCTGTTGTGTTCAGTTGAATCATCTTCGCTAAAGTCACTACTACAAAGTGAATATTTATGAAAGTTTTATAAATTTTCTTTCCCGCGCAAATTGCATCTCAAATTTTAGATACTAACCTCTCCGTGCTTTGTTTTTGCTTTTTTTCTACTTTCTTCGTGGTTTTAATCTCACTCGGATCCACATATTTACGCTTACCACAGTAACGAAAAAATACATAAATCTGCATAATTGATTTTTTAAAGCCAGCAATTGATAAACTTTTCTCCTTTGTCTCGATCTTCTTATTTTTAATATCTCTATAGTTGTACATCACAACCGCCAAAAACATATTCTAAATGTCACAAAATAATATACGTAAGTATATGTAGTGTAGTATATACGGTATATATATATTTTAGAACTCTTACCAGAACAATAAAGAAGACAAAAAAAATGTATATGACTAGAAAGAATGGTCCAAACAATTTTTCTTGATCCGCTATTTTTGCAAAATCGAATTCGCCGATCATCATGAGCACCATGGTCATCAATGATGCTCCAATGCTCGCAAATTCTAAATGTCGTGGCCCAAATATATGAAATCCCAATTCCGCAAGCGCCAAAAAAACAATGAGAAACATTATCAAGAATCCCAAGAAATCGTATAAACCCTGCAAGAAATCAATATATAATTAGGTAGTTGGGTTTTACATACTTAGATTGTATAATAAATTAACCTGTTCCAGCGAATCGCGAATTTGTTGAACAGCTTTGTAGTATTTAATAAGTTTAAATAGTTGCAAAATGACTACCATACCGAATATGCCCATCACAGATGTATAGGTGGTATTAACAAAGAGAAGATAATCTATACTTAAAAATAAATTGGATCCGGCTCCTTGACGAACTTCAAGCATTTGTACATAGAAATAATGCCAAACATTATAGACAAAAGCATAGATGTGCACCTATAATTAACCACATATGATATTAGTAATAAAACATATACCCAATACTCTAATACGATAATTACGGCAAATAGGACGAAATTCAGCTTGTTCCAATTCGATGCAATATAATTCCGAAAACTTATACTAGAAATCTCGAAAGACATGACGATCGCATGATATAAGAGCAAAAGATGTAGGACGACTACGCAGAAGGTCATGCGAGGATCATCTTTATCGAAGTACGTGTGCTGATTGACGGCTTGAAACTTCGCTATAGGCAGCACTAATCCCGAGGGCATTATTTCAATAGCCAATCTGCAGATAAAATAGTATAAAGTCAACAACATAGCAATACCATATATTAAAGACAATGGAATAGGTTTTTTTTTATATATATATATACCTATGATACTCACTTTACCGAACCAAAAAAATGTAAATTATCATTGTACAAATTGAACTCAAAAACAACCAAACGTGAAGCTTGGTCGATCCAATCTGCGACCTGCAATTTTTTCAGTATTTCACGGTTTGAAGAGTTATCAAATTCTAGATTACTTAAATAACTTCCACCAAAATATGTTTCCAATTTGCCAAAAAATGCAACGATTCCCAAGTCACTTCTTGAATGGTAAGACGTGCTATAAAGTACATACGTATAAAGATATTGATTAATGCACAAGATATGCCATGTTCGAGTATATAGTACGAGAGACTACTATAATATCTTATGATATTTGTATACTCTTCATACAGAATATGAATAGTATTGTAATTTAGTCAAAATGTTTGCAACGCCTTAAAGGAAGCATATATGTATACTTATATTAATTGGCAATTTTTTGTAACATCTGCTACGCTCACAGTTTGCAATAGATTTTGACAAAAAAATATAACATTTCCAGCTGTGCACCCTCTACATTTAATCAAAGTCGGTGGGATATTTTGAGCTTAAAAAGCTTTAACAATAGTCACTCACACAATGAAACAAAACTGACATGTATACGCTTTACATGAAATACAAACGCACACATACACACACACATACACGAATATTAAGCTTCTCCTTTCTTCTTAAGTCTCTCGCAAAACTCCACAGCGCGAATATATCAGAGTGGTCCGTTTTTTAATAAATAAAATAATCAATGCTGTGCTGCCTATTTGTCTATCTAAGAATGTGTGTTTATGTGCATTATTTCCTTAATCTTTTAGATATTGGTTTAAATTTGGTATTATCTATTTATAACCGGAATATATAGTTGCGACGACACACCCCAAGAACAGCAGACGTCGCACAAATTTAGGCTTAAGATTAGAAGTTAGGATGTTGCCAACTAACACCAGGAATGTATTTTAGTTAAACATTTAAATCGAATTTATGTTAAACTAGCAATGAAGACATTAAATGTTTAAAAAGAGAAGAAAATGCAGAAAGGTTAGTTTCAATAGGTGTAGCCATGAATAGCTAAAACCAGGAAGGCTACTTATGTAAACGCAACAGTTAATTACACTGTGCTATTCAAAAAAATGAACAACGTTGAGACCATTAGGGTAAATATAGTTCAAGGGCGCTGAATTTAATGACGTTCAACGATTTTTAAAGTTGACCTAAAGTTTCGAGATATTTGCGTTTAAAAATTTTAGATTAAAATACAACATCCTTTACAACATTTTGAACTTTTTATTGAACATTTTTTACAACTCTGCTAAAATTATTTAACACTACTTGAAATTCGTGGCATTGCTCGGGTCTTAAAAGTATTTTTGATATTTAAAATTATTCACTTATGTACGCGGAACCAAGGCCACTCTTCATTCTGTATCTTGAATACATTCCTATCAGTCCCAAGAAAGCAGAAGCGTGCGTGGCGTATTTACATGAATACTTTGTATGCTTAAGACAAAAATCAACGTCCATTCTGGAATATCTTCAAAATTGCCACAGAATAATGCGCAAGAACACGCAGATCGACTCGTCTCGCCGAAAAGATCAAGAATATGTATACTTTGTGGTGCTTGCTTTCATGCGTTACAAACTTTCTGACAAAATGATAATTACCATTCTAACCAAGTGTCTGAACTGTAGAAAAATTGTGAAACCAGCACAAGTATCGAAAATATTCTACATCAGCGATTGAAACCAGATAATCGCAATTCTACAAGTGCCAAAGAAATAAATTCATTCTGCAAGTGTCATTGAATCCTTGAATTAATTAAGACGTACTTTAATGTTAGTGCTAAGTATCTCCTGTACCTTTTGTAAGGCTATTTGTTTGAAACATAGATTTCTATGGGAGCAACATTCTATTGTAGTCCAATCTGAACTTTGTGGGATATTTTATAAAGATTAAAGTAAGATTCATCAGGTTCATTATCAACCAAAAATTATACAAAAACCCATAAGTAGAGAGCAGATTTGTATGGGAGCCATTACCTATATCTGAAGAGGGAAAAGGAGAATCTAATCTCTTTAAAACTTTAAGTCTTCTGTAGTGAATCCTGGATATCTTGGCGATATCTCAGCGTGTGACAAACATTACATAAAAGTTATAGGTACCATATAAAAACATTACTTTCTATTATACTGAAAAAATTCTAATTTAAGCATTTTCTTAAACTATTATGTGTTTAAAACTTGGATACACCTATACAACTTTGCTCCCGCCCATTTTTTTCGAGATAATCTTTAGTAAAAAATCTTACAAATAGATTATTCAAAGTATTTTTTATTGTTAGCCGCTGCTTTTTCTATCTTTCTGGCAGAATACAGATTCCGTGAAGCACGATTCGTCTTTACATTTCTTTAGGTTCCCTCATGAGGGGAAAGGGCAGCAACGCGCAGGGTACCATTTAAGATAGAGGGATGAAATGGTTTTTACATGTTAATATAATCGAAGATGGTAGGGTGAAGGGGAGGTAAAGTGGACAGTGGGTTTGTATGGGGGCTACTTAAAAAAGTGGGCGTGACGGGTCAATCTTGATACTCTATTAAATTGCAATCAAAAAAAGTATATGTGCAAATTTTCACGGTTAAGGGTGGTAGGCGAAGGGTTGGAAGGAGGCAGGGGAAGATGGGTAGGGGAATGGGTGGTATGAGGAAGGAAGGACAGGTGAAGGAGTGGCCGAGGGATGGAGAGGTCGGTGGAGAGGCAGAAACGCGCCGGATACCAGCTAGTATCGTATAAAGTTAATAAAGATATTTTACAAAAACAAAAAAAAAGAGAATTGGTCACTCAAGTCGGATAAATATAAAGAAATACATATATTTGCGAATTAACAGGTAAAGTACCGTAACAGGATATATTTATGTTTCTGGAATTATTTATAATATCTAATATGAGGCCAGAGTAGATCCCATAAAGTAGATATATTTATTTTAGATCAGCATCATAAATCGAGTCTATACACTCATGTTCGTCTTTTCATTAGTCTATCGGTATGAACATCGAGATCTTGTAGTATTACCAAGTTTCGGCAATTTGACTCCTAAGCGCCGTTTCCATTGTTTCTGCAATGTATATCTTAAAATACGTCTTCTGTATTAGGCTTGTTCCACATTGATTCTTAGCAGGGATATATCCCTGTAGAACATGCCTTATGCAGAAGAATATTTCTACAGAAAAACATCGCACTAAAAACAAAGACAACAACGAGCACAATTTACAGAAAAACAGGGAATAATTTGTATGTGTATTTTCAAATATTGCATAAATGGCTCAAAATATAGGTTGATATTGATTTTCAATACTTACGTTTTGTAAAGATTTGATGTATCTTGATTTTCTTTCGAATACCGACCATAACAGCTTTGAAAATATTGTTCATATGCCGCTGCTACCAAGCAGGTGCTTTTTTTCACACGCATCTGGCGCAAACGCGGTGGACCCAACATAAAATTATCTCTAAATAATCGCCGTCCTATTAAATTTCTGCCGCTATCTCCATCAAGGGCAAAACCATAGCCTCCATCATATGGAGCGTCAGACCTAGAGCGATGAATATTCCCATAAAAACTGTCCAGAACACCGTACTGCAAGTATGACCAGTAATCTTCAATTGTGACTATATCCTCAAAAGTCATAGTCCTAGAGTTGCCAAACGAAATGTTACGCAGCACGAAATGCTTTTGCAGGGCATTATTGAAATAGTACATGTATGGGTGAACCGCGGACTGAGAAGCTGATTTAATGCATTATGTACATAAATAATTATATTTTAGTAACGCGAATATTCCAAATTAAACTTACATATTACAGTCATTACCGCATATATGGCATATATAAGAGCAGACCATAGTATTACCCAATTATTGACATCGCCACTAATATATGCTTGTCTATGCCTGTATTGTAGTTCTTTAATCCATTGTGGCATAGCGAATTATCTTAAAATATACTTTATTTTATCAATTTTTACAAAATATATCTTTTTATTTTTAAAGTTTTGGCTGAACTTATAAATATTACTGAAGTAATTTATGACAATTATTTCAAGGCAAATCATCGAAGAAAAAACGCGCCGGAATATATTCAAAAATCTTACGGAATCGGGCTTGCAACACAGCATCATAGGTCTGCGAAAGAACAGGACGCAATACCTCGAATATCTCACGCCAGGTGGCATTGAAAAGCATATGCGCGCTGTCCTCCAGATCTTTATTACCACCAAAGAGATTTCGCAACAGTATGTGAAAGCCTCCAACACGGAGCACATTTGTGCGTACAGTACCAAGCTCAAAGAAGTACTCATCGTCGATTTTCTTCAGTTGTGTGCCGAGCACAATTGCATACTCCAGATCAGCTGAAATTGATTAAAAATTAGCAGAAATACCAGAGAAGTTATTATATATTTTCCGGGAAATTTTGTTAAATTCATTTACAGCGATTGGGCTACTATAATTATAGGTCATAATTTATTTTATAATTGTTTATTTTATAATTTTATAATTGTTTACATAAGGCAAGACGGAAAGTTGCCTTTTTATAAGGCTACATCAAACTATTAATTCCATCTTACTAGAATTAACTTAAGTAGTGCATATTCATTCATTGAAGTTCACCCAAATCAGGGTGGATTTAACTATAAGGTGACGTATTCCGCTGCGGTGACTTTTTTAAATGCTCTGAGCGCAAAACAAACTCGATATACCCCATTCGCAATAAATGAAAAAGAGCAAGATACAAGACAGAATAAGAAATTAAAAAGAGCGCAGCTGAGGCGAATATGGCACCTTTAGTATAAATTCACCATGATCAAAACAAAATCAAGCAAAGAAAAACGTTAACTTGGGTCGAACCTAACCTTTAATACTCTTCACACTTGTCCTTTTCAACAGTACAATATAAATATTAGTAATTGGATTGTCGTTTTGTATGTAAATCGTGAATAAATCACCGTCACTTTTGAACTTGTGTTGCTTCTAGTTATAAATAGTCTTCATACCAACTTTGAAGAGAATTTCAAACATTAAGAGAATAAGGCGGACTCCTGTCACACACAGACAGACAGACAGACAAACAAACAGACAGTCAGACATGGCTAGATCGACTCGTTTTGTAATGGTGATCACGACTATATATACTTTATGGGGTCTCCGATGCGTTGCAAAAATTGTGACTAAGTGAAGAGTTTAGAAAGGGTGCTTAATCTATGATAAATTGTAAACATGCATAACATAAGGTAGAAACTGTAACAGAAGTAATGAAAGATTTTTCTTTTAACCAAGAGAAATATGTGCAGCGTTGTATCTATGCGAAGGACGTTAATTTGAAATTTAATGCATACAGTGCGTCTTGCTGTAGTAGCGTAGGGATCATTGCAGATTCTGCATTGAACTGAAAACCGCTTCAGGCAATCCAATGATGCTACTTGTACATTCCCATAGTTGAAGTTTGTGGTTCCATTTTTATTTGGATTATTTTTTTTAAATCTACCCTTTAAGAATTGCATAACTATGATAGAGTTATTGCTAAAAAGCAAGTACACTTCGCTGAAAATTGTATTTTAGGTACAGTGCCCGAATATGTTCTCATGAAGCTTTGTTATAAATAATACACAATTGTATGCAGTAGGCCGATCACTGCCGAGAAAGATTTGCATCTCTCAACGCAACTGTACGTTGAAATGTTCGAAAATAATATATTCTACATATAATGAACATTTCAAATATCGACTTCAAACTAGTGGAGGTTTTAAATTAGTTTCCACCATCGATAGTTTTTCAAAACTATCTAATATTTTCATATATTGTCGAATTTTTCCTAGTAGGTTAAAGCCTACTACCTCGCAAAATATGCTCAACCATATATTTCTATGCTGTCTGCTTAGCGAAAAGACAGAGAAAAATAATCAGACTCGCTCACTCTTTCAGCAGAACACTTCTTTTTGATTCCTGGTATTTTTGATTGGGATTCACCCAAAAGACGGAAAACAATGAAGCAGACTCGCTCACGTCTCAACAGAACACTTATTTTTGATTCTTTCGTGTTTTCTGTTTCATGCTTCTCGATGAACAAAACACACGAAGCTCTCTTACGATAAAGGCTTGATGGGAACACTTTCATTCGACTCTCAGCAACTGAGCATCAGCAACTGAGCAAAACGAGTCAAGTGGATGCTCTAAGTGTCTTTTTTGTTGTTGTTGCGTTAGGTTGTGGTTGTTTCTTTAAATAATTCATCGCTGGTAAAGCGTGGAAGGGGGAGGGAGAAGATAGAGATAGGCCGCTAAAATGTGTGCATATGTTAAAATATAAGTAACAAAAAATATAAGTAGTCGTCATATTGAAATGCTAGCTGACATTGACTTTACTAAAAAAGTTTTTCATGCAAAAGCACAAAAGTTTGTTTGTGGGCAGTATGTTTGCATGATGGTTATCCCAAAAAGTGGGCGGGCGACACCCGTTAGTCTATGTATGTTAAGCGGCTGGCCACAAAATGGCACCACATTGCATTTCAACCTAATATTGACTTCAATAAAGAAGTTTTCATACAAAAAGTCAAAAGAGGGCAGTAGGTTGCATGGGGGCAACCCCAACCAATGAACGTTTACCACCCATTAATGTATATGACAAGCATCCGTCCACTGAAAGTTACCGTATCAATTATTAAGTTGATATTGACTACAATCAAAAAGTTTTGCTTACAAAAAGTCGAAAGAGGGCGGTGGGTTTGTATGGGGGCTACCCTAAAAAGTGGGCGTGGCGGGTCAATCCTGACACCCAATTAAACTGCAATAAAATGAAGTATACGTGCAAAATTTCAACTGGATAGTATAAAAATTTCTCTCCAAAAATGCGCAACAACATATTGACGGACAGAAAATTAAATTTTTTTATATTAAACACTTTCAATTACATCCAATAACAAAATTAAATTCCGCTTGTGTGCTGCTTGCGGAGGCATGTCAAATTTGAAAACATGAGACAGACCCCATACAAACCCATAACACTTTTAAAATGATTCACATCTTTAGTGCGCATTGCGCATTAAAGGAGGAATTGTACATCCCATAAAGTATGACTGTTTCGCTAAGTTTTAGAGGTAGGCCCCACCATCCACTATATACCAGCTGCTATGCCATTTGAAATTTCATGTGAGTGGTATCATACATCCGAGCTTACGATGACATGACCAGGTCTATGATGACCTCAAGATGCTTCGTATTGCCAGAGACTGTGCGGCGATGACCGAAATACGGTTGTAGTGCCATTTAAGTATATAAGTATAAAAGCTTTGGTTTCACCGTATTTAACGTATACTCTTGTTATATCCTGTGCAAAAAATATGAGTTTGTTGAACTGTCAAAATGTATGTAACAACGAAGAAAGCATCGGAGATGTATTCCTGATCAGCGCAACGAGACGATTTAATCTGGCCATATCATTCCGTATGTCTCTCTGAGACAAAAAGTGTCTGTATAGAGAAACAAACAAAACTCATGACTATAGACTGTCTAGGTACCGCACTGCTTCAAGTACAGCTTGAAATTCTCTAACCTGAAAGTGTGGTAAAAAAACTTATTCAGTTGACAATATGTTTTCAATGTTTGTAGCATGCCATGATTTGCATACAAAATTGTTTGGCCCACTTTATAATATAGTTTATAGAAACAAATCAAGGCATACAATAAAAGAATTATCATGTGAACAAGGTACAAAATAGTCGAGCACCTCGACTATAACTCTTTCTTGTTTTTTTGTTTTCTTTTATGTACATATGAAAAACACTTTTTCTCTCTAATTGTTTGTTGGCTTATTGTTTCACTGACTTATTAAACATCCCTCGTATAAAACTTACACATTTCTGTTGTTAAGGTGCCATTGCCATTGACTGCCAGCAGTAATATGCGTCCGCGTAGACGATAATCACTCTCGATTTTCACTTTGGGTAGCTGCACATTGAAAGCATACGTATAGCTCTTGGCATCAATACTACAATAAAAAATATATGCCTACAATATTTAATGTTCACACAATATACCGCCGTGGTTCAGTTTTCGAATCCAAACTCGAATTTGGTTTCGTTAAAATGGTTCGTATTTAACTTTCAATTCAGAATTTCGCGATTTGAATTCACTTGTAATTGACACTATAAAATTCATATTCTCAAGATCTAGTAAAATCAAAACGCGAAATTCTTCTGAAAGTAAAATGCGAACCATTTTAACGAAACTGAAACCGTATCCGAGCAATTTTATCAAATTCAAATTCGAAACCCGGTCCACGGGTGATAGTTGCAATATTTAATAATCATATGTATCAGCCTTGCTTGCTATTACTTTTGCGATTAGCGATTACTTTGCATCTAACTTTAAAACTAAAAAAATTTCGACTGAAAATGACAACAATCTGGAAAATCGTTTTAGGCCTTTACTCAAATCGCAAATCGCAAATCGCAAAACGCAAATTATGTGAAAATGGGAACACGGCTGTATATGATTTGCTACTCACGTGCTATTGAGTATCTTCGAATGACTTAAACCGTAGGTGCGCATATTGCGTAGCTCCAACTGTAGTGCAACACTGTCCAATTGTTGGGAAATGCGCACCTTCTTCACTTTGAACGGTTCCAGCGCTCCGATGCGCTCCAAGCCGGGTATGCCTATTAAAAGCAAAATATTATAATCAAAATACTTAATTGACCAAGAAAAAAAAAGTATAAAAAAATGCAATATTACCTTGTTGCCATTGTTGAAATATACTTTGAATACTTGCTGCCAAGCATTCGCCATTATTAGCTGCATGCAATTTGCATGGCTTCAGAAAATCGGCTTTTAGTTTGCCATAAATTTAATAAGAAAATAATATACTTAAGTATTTAAGTTTTTAACGTATATAAAGGCACCTGAATCACTCACGTCGTTCTTTCAGATACTGCACACCCTGCACGAAGCCGCTTAAAACTGCGATCGCCAAAGACGCTACCAACCAGCCGAGTCTCAGCATAACTGCAGCGATTGCGTGCTACCGACAGACTGAAACATTGAATGTGTTGGCTTATGTTTAATGCTCTTCGTTTTTGGTTGTCTCACTCAATTAAGTTTCATAAGCCATATACGAGTACACTACATGTCTGTATGAACATACATATATGTAATAATATATAGTTTCAATGGGGCATACGTACATGGTCAGACGATTTGCAATGTTTTCGTACTTTACACAGTATATATAAAGTTAAAAGTCAAATCTGTATTCAATAGCCGAGAGTCAACTAAAAAAATCTAAATAAAGACATTCATAAAAATTAAATGGTGTTTGTCGTTTGAAATCAATTATTTGAGGGTAATGGAAATCTTCTATTCAGTCTCAACCAAATTTGCAATATTGGTTTCTCAGACACTTGATCTACGCACATTTCATACCACTCTGTGAAGTGGATTGGTCTCTACCACATAAAAATATTTCTACACTCGCATACTGCATAGGAAAATCACACGGATCAGAATGATCGTTTCTATATTATTTCTAGTCTATACAAATTTTAATTAAATGACAGTATTTTAATTCAATTCAAATTTCTACACCTCAAAAGCAAGCATTCCCGCAAGCATCATTTTTAAAGAACCACGGAAGTACGGAAGTACGGTGACGGTAACGGTGCCCCGATAATCGCTCATAGATTTTCTTCACTCCAAATGTGGTAATTTTGCTTAAAGGCAGAAGCAAAAATGAGCCTTATCACTGAACAGATTATCATCGCAATAATCAATGGGTTGACTTCCAGTTCCAGACCGTACGGCGCAACGATGGTCATTCAATGGAACCTCATTCAGAATGGAACCTCCATAAATATGGCTGGGAAATTTCAATTCTTAAGATTGTATTTCTTTCGTTATAAGCGTAGAGAGTCTTTAAAGATTGATAGCATCGAAACTAGAGATTTTCTTGATTTTGATAAGAAGTTTTGAGTGTCACCAACGAGTTGAGTTAGAATTTGGAAAGTGCGAGTGATTTAAATGCTTGATAATTTGGTTGACAATAATTGAAACAAAATAAATAGTTTTAAATTCAGTTTATTGAATTCGGTCTTTGAATTCAGATTAAGAACGGTTTTCTTTTACTTACACTGTTTACTAACGAAATGACATACTCGACCAGAAAACAGTGGTAACTAAATATTGTTATATTGTTTTTTATTTATCATAAAATACGCGCCAATTCAAACAGCTCTTTTCAACGTAACGAACAAAATTTGAAGAAATCAAATTAAAAAATTTCTTTATCGTTTCTATACCATTCACACATAGTGTATTATCAGTTTTGCTAAAAGTATGTAAAGCATTAAAGGAGGCATCGTAGACCCCATAAACTTTTTTATTGTAGACAATATCAACTTAATAATTGACATGGTAACTTCCAGTGTTCGGATGGTTGATCTATACATTAATGGGTGGGCCGCGCCCATCATTTGGGGTAGCTCCCATACAAACCTATTGCCCGCTTTTGACTTTTTGTATGAAAACTTTTTATTAAAGTCAATATTGGGTTGAAATGCGAAATGGTGCCATTTTATAGATAACATATATAGAGTAATAGAGCTTAACATATATAGAGTAATGGGCGTGGCCCACCTACTTTTTGGGGTTACCCCCATACAAACCCACCGTGCAAAAAAAAATTCTTCATTTAAAGCAATGTTAGCTTGAAATTTGATTTGGTGGATTTTAGTGGACTACCGCTTCATATACATATACAAATGTGGTGTCCCGCCCAATTTTTGAGGTAGTCCCATACAAACCCACAGCTCACTTTTAAGCATTTGTATGGAAAACGTCAATATCAACTTGAAATTCGATATGTCGGCATCTTACACATCAACAACATCGCTTCATACACATCTACTAGTGGGCGTGTACCGCCCAATTTTTTGGGTAGCCCCAATTTAAACCACCACTTTTATTTTTTACAATACTATTTAAAATTTCGTGTGAATGGTATTAGAGCTTCGGTTCAACCGAGGTTAACGTTTTTTCTTGTTTCTATTGTATTATATTTTTTATGAAAATCGGTTGTATTCTGCGAGCATTTCAAGCGTTATAAAATAATGGATTGTTTTAACTAACTGACTGACTCATTTATCATTCTCGAACTAACCAAACAGCAGATAGAGAGCTAATTTAGAAAAATAAGTTTCCTTTTATGGTGTAGGTACACAATATTGCTGGATTTTAGGAAGTTCCAATAAAAATGGAACAGCAGATTGTCAAAGGTAAATCTGGTCAATTTTTTTTAACCTGCCGTCAAAGACCAAGGGTATACCAAGTGTGAGCAAATGTATGTAACAGCGTGAAGGAGGCGTGCCAGACCCCATAAAGTTTAAATATTCTGGAACAGCTTCGTTAAAGCTATGTCGAAATCTCCAAAACTATAAAAGTTAGAGCATCCCAACTTAGACTTTTAGATATTCCTGATACATACATGTTATTTGACATGTTAATATGGATACTCTATTGGACTGTAAAATGCGCAACAACTACCAGACGGACACAGTTATAACAACTCGTCTCAGTGTGTCGAAAAATGTAGAGTTCTATTTCGCAAAAGCACCATTTGCAGGAAATTCTTCTGGATAAAAGAGATGCTAAAATACATTGTTTTCCAAGTCAATATCTATGGAAACAACGTCCTTCTGTAGAATTGCTAATATGTTGGTATATTTAAATCAATCTTTAAATTTGGTTCTGCTACGCGACAATGCCATATGTTACAAAACTGGTAAAAATAAAAAGAGGATATATTCGGAATGTGTGAACTGGGAAATGTTATTCCACCCTCTCTAATAGTCAGACATACTTCTTTGGAATTGTCACATATTCCACTTATTCACCTCACTTCTCTCAACTATTCCGTGGGGCGCGTGGGTTATGTCAATCGGTAACCTAGCTTTTGGGAATTTAGCGGAGCGTGCGTTGGGCGTACGTGAGTTTTACAAAAAGCCGTCATAGGAAATTTTAGTGCTCGATTAAATGAATGCTGTGAACGCAACGGTTTACATTTTGACAATATCATTTTTAAGAAATAAATTCCCAAAGTGTGTATTTTAATATGTAATAAACATTTTTTTTCAATAAACTACTTACTTTTTTTTATCAATTTTTTAAATGTGAACTTTCTTTTGAGACACCCTGTATTATATCGAGTCTTGGGCGAAGGATATCACTTTTAATGGTGCATGTTTAATATATAGTCAGTTTGTAAGTGATTGTTTAATTAAACAAAAAACTCTTTACTAAATTGTAACAAAGTTATTCCCATATCCAATACATAACTATATCACAACATTTTGCAGGGTACACAAGTGTCGCATAATCAACCGTACAATGAATTCATTTTTACTTTCTCCAAAAGTTTTAAAAATAAAGCGCACAAAGAAAGCTATGATAAAAATTATAAGTAAAACAAAAATCAAAATACATACTTGTTCGTATACTATGTATCTACATAGGCAAAAGAAATACTGGTTTTAACTTTCATATAAACTTTGATGACACTGAGTGATTTTCTTCTTCTTAAGTAGCCGATACTCTTATAAATTTATATATATATATATATAATGAATCTATATAAATGCGAATATATATATTTTTAAACATTTTATCTGAAACAACAAACCTTTGAATATTTTTAAATTACAAAAAAAAAAAAAAACAAACAAAAAAAACCTCAAACAGCAAATGAATATTTAATTGTGTTAATTGGCTTGTAAAACCAGTTTATTTGGAAATGCAACAGTTAAATTTTTTTTTCATATTTTATTATACCATTCACACATAGTTTGAAGTGGTATTATCAGTTTGTCTGACAGTTTGTAACGCATTAAAGGAGCCATCGAAGACCCCATAAAGTATATATATTCTTGATCAGCTCGACGAGACGAATCGATCTAGCCATGTCCGTCTGTCTGTCTGTTCGTCAATATGTTGTTGCGCATTATTTGGGGACTAATTTTTATGCTATCCAGTTGACCACGTCTACCTCTTTTTATTCCAGTTTAATAGAGGGTCATGATTGACCCGCCACGCACACTTTTTGTGGTAGCCCCGATGCAAACTCACCGCCCACTTTTGACTTTTTGTAAGAAAACTTCTTTATTAAAGTCAATATTAAGTTGAAATGCGATATGGTGCCTTTTAAGAGACAGCCGCTTAACATACATATACAATTGGGCGTGGCCCGCCCACTTTTTGAGGTAGCCCCCATACAAACCCACCGTGCAATTTTGTGTTTTTTATGAAAAAATCCTTCATGTAGATCAATATTAGCTTGAAATTTGATTTTGTGGATTTTAATGGACAACCGCTTCATATACATCTACAAATGGACGTGTCCCGCCCAATTTTTGAGGTAGTCCCATATAAACCCACAGCTCACTTTTATGCATTTGTATGGAAAACGTCAATATCAACTTGAAATTCGATATGTCGGCATCTTACACATCTACTACATCGCTTCAAACACATCTACTAGTGAGCGTGTACCACCCACTTTTTGGTGTAGCCCCTATCTAAACCTCCACTTTTATGTATTATAATACTATTTAAAGTTTAGTGTGAATGGTATTAGAGCTTCGGTTCAACCGAAGTAAACGTTTTTTCTTTTTTTTATTTTTAAATCGTTTTTATAGAGTTTACGAAATGAAGTTTTATTGTTTAATTGAATTGTAGAAAGGCCTGTTTTCACTGTCGTTTCTGACAAAATTGGATGGCTGTCAAAAATTTACCAATTTTGTTCGTACCAAACTTATCAACTGTTGGGAATAACGAAGAGCAGGGAAAAGTAAAAAAGTTTTTCTTTAATTTAAATTATTTTTGTGAGACTTAAAACTATTTTAAATAAATGAAACACACTTCAGTAGAAATAAGGGGCGCGTCATAAAGAAACAATCATATGTGGGGGTGATATGAAATGTGCTAAAAAAATTTCTTTTGGTTGGTTTTTGAAAGCCTTAGGCTAAATACACCTCTAAAGTCATTGAAATACCATTCATACATAGTGTAAAACATTAAGGGAGGTAATGTAGACCCCATAAAGTATATATATATATATATAGAATCGATTTAGGTATATATATCCATATATGTTGTTGCGCATTTTTTATGACCAATCAGCACATTGACTTCCTTTTATTGCATTTATATAGAGTATCTACATTGACATTCTACGCCCATATTTTGGGGTAGCTCTCATACAAACCACCTGATTACTTTTGCATTTTTGTATGGAAAATGTTATTATTGCAGTCAATATCGACTTGAATTTTGACATGACGGCTTCTTATTGATGCATGATTCAAATAACTATCAAATGCCGTGTCCCGCCCACTTTAGGGGTAGCCCCTATACAAATTTAAAGCTCAGTTTTGGGTTATTAGGTATGGTTGTAGCTCAGTCAAATTAGCCAAAAATAGGGGTTAATTTCGGCTTGAAAGATAATAAGCTTTAAATTGGTATAAACCTTTGTTTTTGCGTTCTACTTGTTGTCTCAAAAGTCTGATATAATATCGTGACGCTATCTTAAGATATTCATGGTCAAAGGCGAATATCTCGCTTCCTATACATTAAATGAGATTTGCACCTATTACAAAAGTTGTAGAGTATAAAATTCTCTACAACTTTTGTTTTAATTTGTTTTTCATACGATTAGCCGTTTTTGAGATAGAGCGTAAAGAGTGTGCAGGGCACAGTCATATATAGCCTAATGCAAGGTCAAGCCTGAGTTACGATTAATCGTATGTTGTATAAAATTAATTTTTACTAAAAAAAATATTATTATTATTAAACAATGGCTATTATTTATGTAGTAAATATAACTTAATTATTTATATTCTCTACGATCTTTTTAGGGTTCCGTAACAAAGGGTAAAACGGAACCCTATTACTGAGACTCCGCCGTCCGTTCGTTCGTCCGTTCGTCCGTCCGTCTGTCTACATGTCAGCAGGCTGTAGTTAGACAGAAGAAATTTTCACAGATGATGTATTTCTGTTGCCGCTATAACAACAAATACTAAAAAACAGAATTAAATAATTATTTAAGGGGGCTCTAATACAACAAACGTGATCTTTTAGCGGATATTTCGCTCTCTCCCTCTCTCCCTCTCTCTCTCTCTCGTACATACCAATCAAGGTCTGTATGTGCGAGAGATAAATGCAATGCTGCATATTTATAGGAACCTTCTGTATTTAGTGTCTACTTTAACGGTGGAGTAATATAATAATTAAGCGTATGCCGCATAGCTGTTCCCTTTTTTGTTTCTTTCGGTTCCTTTGTTTTCTGTTGGAATAATAGAGAAAAAAATATTATCTATCTCTGTCGTGCTCTAAAGCATGCCTTAGAGCATGCCCAACGTTTGGCTCGAAACTGTTGTGGACGCATTTGCCAACATGTTGGCGAGCATCAGTTGAGTTTTTTGATAGTCTTTTTGTTGGTAAAATTAAAAAAAAGGAATAAAATAAAAATTTGAAATTTCTCTTTCTGGGCGGCTCTGATTTAGAACAAGAGGAGTACACAAAGTGTGACAGTATGTGTCTGTTTTGCACTGTGCAATATTTTATGCGAATCTTTCTGAGTCATAATTTGTACAGTGTTTCAAATTACAACACCAATGCAACGCAACTAAATCAAATTTTTGTTTCTCCTTAGCATCAAGCAGCCGACTTCGCAATGCGTTCATTCGCATGTGTATGAAAATACGATTGTGTTCGTCCCCATGGGGATAGCTGGACAGCGTTGATTTAGAGGCGAAAGCGATTACTGTGACACTCCTGTATTTATGATACTTTTACGCTAAAAGCTCGAATCTAGTCATGATAAAAATACAAATGAAATACACACGTGTTCACTATGTGCTGCCTTGTTGACCTTACCTTTATTCAGTCATCAGTTTGTATGACCATCAGTTCGTGGTTGATTCGGACATATAAGTCCGAATAATGACTTCTCTCGAAGTTCTGTGGCTCCGACGGTTTTTGGAACGAATTTCAAACCAACCTAGAGATTTCATTAGCCGAAATGTTGGCATATTTTCCAACACATGCGTCCATAATGGACTGCAAGGGGGAAATCCTGGCCATTCTTTTTTTTTTAAACAATCGTGCTTTGAGGTCGATAGAACCGGCTTAACTTTGTATAGGTCGATTAGTGGCAACATATCCCTCTGTGTCCACTCAATAGCCTGCAAACAACCGAATTAGACTTAAAGCGTTTTAGTATTTACATATACCGTTTAAACGAGGACCAAAATCAAACATCGCACACACTTTGAAGCCATTTATTAATCACTTTGTTAGACGACATCGCGCAAAATAGATTTGTCCAGTAGTTTTAGATTTTCCATGTTGACTTTCATATACAACTGGCGTCTTCACCAGATTTATTTGTTGATAATGCACTCAAAAATCATGACCAAAGTGACAACATTTCTCAATACTGCCAAAAACATCAAATTTTGTTAGACAAGACTGTGAAAACAGGTCTTAAGTATTGAGTTCACTTACAAAGAATAGTGCAAAGTCATTTTTTTGTTTTTTTTTTTTGGCGAATTAAAAATGGACATAAAAAAGCCCTTAGCAGGAATGCAAATTAACTACAGAATTCAATTATAGAATTTACAATTTTGAAGTTGGCAATTGTAGTGGAGAATGCAGACAACTTGAGTCAAGGTTAATTAAGGTTTAGTGATTCAATGCACACAGGGTGCGTCATGGTGACAGCGCATTTTTTTTTTTTGAATATGCCTTCAAATTAAATCAAGAATGTGTTAATTACATTGCAGGAATTGCCGCTTTGTAGAACAATTTAAATTTCACAGCAATTGAAGCACCCGCTACGATGGCCTGTCTGGCGAAGTTTAAAACTTGTTTACAAAATACAATTGAAACAAGCTCATAACACAAAAAAAGAATTATAATAAACAAAAAAACAATCAGACAGGTAATAAGAATTCTTGATTTTTGAATATTTAAATAAAGTGGAACAGACCAAATCTATTTTGCACAGAACGCGACAATAATCGAAAGCAGACGCAACTCAAAAAAAAAAAAAAACCAATCGGAAAGCAAAAAAACTTTTTATTTTTATTAAATAAATCCTGCAAAATCAAACATAAAAAATGAGATTCAATACTACGAACAATTTATTGTTCCTATTGACAGCGGTTGTGATAGGGACCACCAATGCCGCAAACTATTTAACAGAGAAACGTAAGAACACCCGTAAATTTAAAACTTTTATACTATAAACTAAACTAATTAATTTCGCAGCTAGTTTTATGACACCCTGTCAGTTGAGTGATTCAAATTTCGGCAAATGTTTTGCGCGAAACTTTCAAGGCATATTTCGTGACTGGAAAGATGGCATACCCGGCTTGAAGTCGGTCGGACCCTTTGATCCGCTACATATAAAGCGTGTTAAGTTCTCACAGAATGCGTTGAGTAGCAATGGCATACAAATAAATGCGGATTTAAAGGATGTGCATGTGCGTGGCATAAGCGGTGCACAAGTACAGGAAGCAAGGTGAGTGCAAATGACAAAATGGCAATGTCCTATTCGACTATATGTAACATGAGAAAACGTCTAAAGAATATTTATATGAAATGGTCATCATTTCATATAAAAAAAACCTGAGAGGTGTCATACCAATTTCATATGTTCCAATTTTTCAAATCAATATTATGATTAAAAGTACATTGGAATAATATGGTTACTGATGCAATCGATTTTCAGACAGATTTAAGTTCGTTTAAAATAGGGTTACTCAGAACTACATATAAAAAAAAAGAATCACATGATAATAAAACGCATACTAAACGCATCGACGAACTCATATGCGACTTGACAGTTTGAGTATGTAATGAAAAGCAAATAGTTTCCATTTTTTTTCAAGAATTTAAAGGGATTATAACGAGAATCTTAGAGCCTACCATTATAAGTGGAATATGATATCATTCTTAGGGCCGTTCTCACGTCTTACCGATAAAAAAGAAAATACGAAATGGCAAGATATGCTAGAGGCGGAATAATATTGAGTAGTGCTTTTCACGACATCACAATTATAATAAATCAATTTTGAGTAGCCCTGGACAATATTTGAACGGTCCAATTGCAAAAACGTAAACACAATAAAATTATAAATTAGCAGAAAAAAATGGATGAGAGTGAGCGCCGCCGCTATAGAAAAATACGAGCCAATCTATGAATATAATGTGCACGTTTGCATTTAAAATCTTAATACAAAATTTCAATTTTGTTTGTTTTCATTTTGCTTTTGCTTTGGTTTTTTATCGATCGAGTTGTCAGGTATCTTTGCAAAAAATTCTGATAAATTTATCGGCTCGCCGAACTCGGCGTTAAGGTCAAGGGCTTAATTAGAGTCTTGTCATTGCAAACTAGCATAACGCCTGAAAAATATGAGCGGTAAAGTTAAAGGCAAGTCATGAAAACGGCCCTTAGTGGACTACATCCTTTTGGCCCAATTTACGATTATGTTACGTCGGCTGTTTCGCGTCGAACGTTGTCCTTAAGCTCTTCAATTGTGCAAGATGAATGACTTCTCGTAACTCCAAAGAAACAAGTATATTGGTATTAAATTCACCTTTTTCTCCGAAATACGATATCTTTCAACTAGGAATCCTCACATACAAATAGTCGATTGTTTCACCGCTTGTGTGGCGCGTGATGTTATTCTGTTGGAAGAGCATATGGGCTACGTCCATCTAAAATCTCGGTGATCATGGTTCGGTATTGCTCGTTGTAGACTGTTGACAATTAACGATACGCGTTGTAAACTGGGGAGACAATGCTAAGAATAAAGTGAGATGGCGCAAAGTTTTTGCGGAAGCACTGATCTGTACCAGAATGTAATGCTAAGGCGATGATGAATTTTTCTCAAAGTTCAGAACGTACTTTCTTTAGTTTCGTTTTTAAATATTCAATTTAATAAGTTTCCCTTCATTCTAGTCGGCAACTGCGAAAAAAAAATATATCATTATCTTTCACACTACAATTCTCTACTTCTCTTTCCGCTTGACTAATTTCGATCGATAATTTCGGTCTTGGGGTATTGATGTGATTGTCAGATCATATTGATATATTTTCGTATAATTTTGCAAAATTATCCTATAAATTTCCGCTTTGGATATGTGTTCAAATCAAATTGATATTTGTAGTGATTAAATGAAATGCATTTCCGCTTCATATCAAGTTCAAGATCAGTTGAATGCAGTTTGATCTGTTTTGTTTTCGGTGTACTGATCACTCAGAGTAAATGAGTTTAGACTTTCTCATATATATTTTAACTAACTTGGTTCCACAATACCCAAAGAAGCCTGAATCTCTCGATACATGACTGCTTTTGCAACATCAGTTCGCAGAGAGAGCATCGATACTTTTTCTAGTATAGTACAACTTTCAAATAGCTACATATATCAACTAAGTGCAGTGTCTTGGGATGCTGATTCATCACCATATAACTATGTAAATATATTATCATACTTGTACGAGGGCTGCTATTTATATTTCGGGAACTGGCAACACTAATGTCAAAAGCTAAAATCTGGCAACACCATATTAAAGTTTGAAATTTTTTGGCATAAACGTACTCACAAAGTTTTGATGTACAATTGCTATTTGTTTTGTTTACAGTGAGTTAAGAAAAGCAATTTTGCCAAAAAAAATAAGAAGGTTTTAGTTAGATTATTTTTCACAACTTCCCACGTGCATTATCTCAACAAGAATGTGTCTTTGTAATGCGATAAAGGACCATCAAAAACCACAGTATATCGCTGGTATAGTGAATTCAATAGTGGTCGTAATTCGGTCACCGACAAATTCCGTGAAGGTCGTCCAAAATCGGTTGTTGTGCCCCAAAAACATCGATGCAGTGCGTGAACTGATATAGCAAGACATATCGTGTGACATATCGTGAGATGGAAGCATCCTTGCACATTAGTTACACTTCAATACATTCGATTATGCATGAACACTTAGCTGTAAAAAAAATTTGTTCTCGTTGAATACCCCATAATTTATCAATCGCTCAAAAAAAGGCTCGCGTCAATTGGTGTAAGGAAATGATTAAAAAGTTCGACCGTGGTGCTTCAAAAGACGTGTAAAAAATCATGACAGGTGACAAATCATGGATATATGTGTATGAGCCGGAAACAAAACAGCAATCGACCGTGTGGGTATTCCACGACGAGCCAAATCCAACAAAAGTTGTTCGTGGAAGAAGCACAGCGAAGCAAATGATCGTCTGTTTCTTCGGCCGAATGGGTCATGTGGCCACTGTTCCGCTTGAGCAACGTAGGACGGTCAATTCTGAGTGGTACACGACCATTTGTTTGCCGGAAGTCTTGGGAGAAATTCGTAAAACCAACCGCCAAAGACGAATCATTCTCCATCATGACAATGCGAGCTCTCACACTTCTCGTCAAACAAGTGCATTTTTGAGCAGTCAAAACATCGAATTAACAACTCATCCTCCGTACAGTCCTGATTTGTCACCCAATGACTTCTTCTTGTACCGAGTATCAAAGGTAAACTGCGTGGTCAACGATTTACGAGCGCGGAAGAAGCAGTTGAAGCGTTCAAAAACCATATTTTGGAGGTGTCTCAAGAAGAATGGAAAAACTGCTATGACAAATGGTTTAAACGAATGCAACACTAATTGATCATCAAGGGGAATATTTTGAAAAGCAATAAAGCCGTTTTCATTTAAAAATGTTTGCTATTATTTGCTATTCCCAAGATATAAATAGTACCTCTCGTATAAGGAAGTTTGTCGATGCAGTGTTATTAAAATAATTCACTTTGAAAGTTCTGAAATATAATCACCAGAAAGTTCTCATTCAAGTGACTATAAACACAATACGAACATCGTCGGTTTTTTTCATATACATATTGAGTATTTTGACATTCTGAGTAGGAATACCATAAAAATGATTAAACTTCCTATTGGAGATGAAAAATTTGATGTTCCAATACTGCCCAATATTGAAATATAAATATACGCAATGCTTGAACAATAGGATATCAAATAAAGATATTAAACTGCAAGTACAACAGTTTCTTGTTATTTTATATGGAAGTCTAGAAATTGCAATGCGTCTTAAAAATTTAAACAAATGTCTTTTCAAATATTCGTTCAGATAATAGTTTTTAACGACTTTTCAAAGGTCTATGGTGTATGGCCCGCTGAGTTTCTTGTTATTTTATATGGAAGTCCAGAAATTTGACGGATAATACAAAATAAGCAAGAATATAATTGCTAGGACTGCAAAACGGAGGAGAACCTAAAACAATTGGAATCGGCTCTTAGTGAGTTGATCTTTAAAATGTTAAGCAATTTTAACATCACGTTCACAAAACTATTGTAAAACAGTAGATACGATCTTCAACATTTTTTTTTTTTTTTTTGTTTCCTTTGTAATTAAACTTTTTGAACTTACTATCAATATTCACTTTTCAATTCACTTTTTAAGATCTCTACCGTCTGGTTCCCTTAATAACAGTAATAAATATAGATTATCTAATCAAAATCGTTTAAAATCTCCACAGCTTCGACCCAGCGCACTATGTTTCCCAATTTGTTGTACATGTGCCCAAAATGCGTTTCGATTTCGACTACAAACTTAAAGGCAGACTCCTGTCATTAAATTTAAACAGTCAGGGAAAGGGATTCTTTGAATCCGGTAAGTCAATGCAAAACATTTTCTGTATCTCCATTAATTTACACGGTTTCTCGCACAGAAAACTCTGTTATATTTATTCTAGTAAATATGAAGCGCCGTGCTGAACAAAGTGTCACCTTCACTGATGTCGAAAGCATTAAAATCGAATTTCGTCAAATCGGCGGTTTTCGTATGCGTCTTGATAATCTTTTCAATGGACAAAAGGAACTGGAGGACAGCACCAATGAGGTATTCAACACCAACTGGCGGGAGTTCTACACTGTAATGCGTCCAGCTGTGGAGCAAACTGTTGAAGCTGTTCTTCTGGATCGTTTTAAGAAGACATTTGCCTATGTACCTGCTAGTTATTTTATTGAGAATGTGCGCTAAAACTCCTAAAGCTGTGAACCTAAAAGTATGCCGTATGCCTTATAATTATATGCCTAATGGGTTGATGTCTGTACTACTTAGTAATAGAAAAAATATTTTTACGATTTAATAAAATTTGAATTGATTAAAATGTTCAATCAAAAAATAAAGAAATTCATCATTTAGACAAAAAATAAATATCAAATACTGAGTGACGAATATGAATTTTTAGGTAAAAACCCTCATGCCCCTTTATGTATTTACGACTATCTAATCGCTTTTGCACCATTTATATATACGGGGGTGTCACAGAAAGCTCTAGACAAAATTCCGTCTGGTGATTTGAATTTCATAGAGAAATTTCGTAGCTGTCATTCAATTTCATTCAAATCAGTGTTTAATGCACAGACGAGTTTTGTGCTACGCAGAGTTGTCGTAGATAACAAAAATATAGATTACAGGCAATGTAAATGAAATTTTATTGCAGATTTTCTTGGAGAACATTGTGAAGTCCTATATTTGCTATGATGTGTCTGAATTACTAAAACTTGCACATGAATAAGGTTTTACCTTATGTTTTGGTGAGTTTGCAAATGCAATCAACCATTTCTCCTAGCAAAAGTCTGTTAATTTCAAACGATCTAAAAGAGAGACCCCACAAAGATGAATCGATCTAACCATGTCCGTTATATATCGAACTGAAAACCGGTATTTAGGCTTCTTTTGGTTCTAAGTTTATGAAGTATTCATTACGGTATGCCCTGCCCACTTTTTTTGGTGTAGCCCCCATACAAACAAATAATATCATTTTACACTATGTGTGAATGGAATAAAAAATGTCGCAATTGTATTCATCGCTGATTTTATGTCCTAAAACGACGATGGTAGAACAATTAATAAATGTGTAATTTCCAAATTGTTGCAGTGAGAATAACCTCAGTTCTGATTGTGTCCAACGCAAAGAAACCAATCTTGCTGAATTATACCATTTTCATTTGCGCTTCATGGCTTCAGTTCAAATGGAGCATTTTTACATCTCGAAGTGCTGCACTCCACAATTTACATTCATTTAAAAACAGGGAGTCAAATATATTTATTTGAGATAAGGATTAAGAGAGGATCGTTTGAGCTACCGTTATTAGTAAGTACTTTCCTCAACCAACAATGTAAATTCAGCATCTGAATTCCCATTTATGCGTAATGTTTCAGTCATGTTTGTTTCAGTCATGTTCGTAGCTATAAGTAGCTATAAGCGACCGAATTTTTGTTTGCAACCGCTCTCGATTTCGTTTCTTCAAAAATAGTACACTACTGCTCCTTCTGCTCTCTGCTCACGTTCCGCTCCAAAGCCCTGGTTTTGGGATTCTGTGAAATAAACATGGAATAATTAACCTCGTCGCTAATTATATACAAAGAAAACGCTTATAATTTACAAAAAGTTTTAAGATGCTGCTTTGTAAATATTTCAGTATATTGTTTACGAAAAATTTATATGGAGACTCTCTAATCTGGTATTCGTCCAACTCTCCTGCCGATCACAGTGGATGATCCACAAGGCAGTGTTCTTGGTGCAGTGCTAAACACCATATACACGACTGATATGCCTCCATCGAGTGCTCAAATTTAAAATATGACGGTAGGCACTAATGCTGATGAAAGCTCCAGATGACTTAGTGAGGCCATGATGCATGCCTAAGAATACTTTGATATTCTGGGAACATGTAAATAAATATATCAGAATTCTTGAAGTGTAGTAGTCACTCTTAGAAAGAACCATATTGCTAACCTCACTATTGACGATAGCCCTATACCACAGAGTTGTCAACACTGCTTCTTGGGTATGCGTATTGGACTTGGGCACACCACATTAAAAAAATTTTTTCAAAGCTGCAAAGCAAACCGGTTCGTTAACTTGTTAATGTTATTTTATTACAATTTATAATTTTTTTCTGCATATATTAAAAGTAGTTACATATATCACAGATAATCGTTGGAGGAAATCCAAATGTACTGGCAATTTGTAGTGCCTCAGAATAGCTTTCATTGTAGAGATGTAAAAAATATATTGATATATTGAAGTCGATATTTCAAAAAAGCCGATATTCTTTTGCTGACGATACATTGTTAATGTATCCCGAATATAAATATGCAAACATAAAATAACATATCCTCTCCTATCCGTTCACAAGAAGCCTCATACTAAATTTCAATATTTATTATACAAAAAAAAAAAAGAATTTCGTGCAAAAATCCAAATGTGGGCGTTGGGTTTTTATGGGGCTACCCCTAAAAATGGTTGTTGAGTAATGATATGGATATTTTATGGAGTTGGAACCAAAATAAACTTCCATAACATCGCCTTGGTCCCCACGAGCCTGAAGCTGCTGCCCCACACTCAGGTGGATTTTTTGTCACTTGCGTCAGCTACCGTCCGCAGTGATATCACGAAAAGAGCTGAAAGCTGCCACATCAACTAGATATATGAAGATAGGTGGCAACACATAAGTATTAGCATACGTGCATATCAACAATGTAGAAAATAATAGCATAAATAAATATAAAATACTACTTTTAAACGCAGAAAAAGAGAAAATAGAGCAAATACATAGTTGTTTCGTTGTTGCCACACTTGAAAATGGAAAACGAAGAAAGCTTCGTGGAATTCAAATTTGGCGGTAACGGAGTGACATTTCATTTAACAATATACAAATTAATAGGTGGCAACGACAATATCATGAAATCACTGTGCACGGTAGTCCACGCAAGTGACGAAAACCCACCTCAGTGTGGCTGCGGTACAAGCATTATATTATACGCGCAATATCGCAATACGTCTTGAAACATACTTTCAGAAAATGTTAAAACATATAATATCGGTTCACCTCAAACTTATTTTTTATTTATTCTTAACGCTTAGACGAGTCCAATGAGCCCAAGATCAGAAAAATCGGTCCATCCATTGAAAGATTTTGAATTTTGGTAATTTTTGACGAGTTAATGAAATAGTTTGTTCGTTTGTTTGTTTGTTTGAATCCTTTAGAAAACCAAAAATTTATTGATACAGGATTTTAGTACACAAAAAATCTAAGAAGCTTTTGTTCTACAACTTTTTTCAAAATGGCGGATTTTGGCGGGAAAAGCTTGTAAAAAAGCTTTAACTTCAATTGGTTACTGTGGTGAAACGTCTTAATATTTTTCAACGTGTAATAGCTCGTTGGAGAGGTCTCTTGATTACTTTCAAATGAATACTAACAAGGTGCTGTTCAATACCTACTGAAAAACATATAGGTCAAAAGAAATTATAAAAAGTACATTTTGCGATATTGTCGAAAATTTAAACCAAATTTTCGTGCACATATTTGGAGTGATAAAACTTCGCGAGTTAAGTCAATTTTTCAGATTGTGCAAAATAAATTATTTTTTCTACTGCCTCATACTAATGGCTGTTACATCTGTTATACGCAGCGTTGACATAAAACTGTTATACTCTTATACACTTTTATTTTTGGTTTTTTTTCGTATGTATACAAAATACATACATATATTGTATGTATGAAATATGCAAGCAAGAAATGACATATATATTTATGTATGTAAATTGGTTATTAAATCTCGCACTTTTATTGCCATAAATTAATATGTATTTATTGTACAAAAACAATCCGGGGTGCCACCGAAACCACCAGCGAAATGGCCATCCCGCTTTTGCCATTCCGCTAAAAAAAATCCACCATGCCACAGAAATTCCAACGTTTTGATTTTTTTAGCATATTCACAAACCATTTCGAACTTAGCAGCATAGGGTAGAGTGAGTGGCAACACACATCAAGTGACGAAAGCCTACTTGCAACTCACAAAACTTCTGATATCAATTTTGTGACGAAACATTAATATTTTTCATTTTTGTGGTTTGAATCTTTTTATTTATTTATTTAAAAATTTGCAACTACGTATATAAAACAGTCGCTTAATAAGTACAATATAAAAATGTAACTAAACTAACTTAAAGCTAGAAGAAGGAAGTTGCGAACACTCAGACCCTTTGGAGGAATTCTTGTTTGGCCGCCAGATTGACCGACTGTGCCTCTACTTATACCCGGGCAGTGGTCCAAGCGGGTGCAATTTGAAAAATAAAGCAAATGGAAGTTGCTAAATGAAATTTACAAATTTATTGAATTGTGATTTGTCAGTACAGAGTTTTTTATATAGTTTAAGGACGAATTAAAAGAAAAATAAGGGGTAAATGTATTAAGGATAGAACAAAGAGTTCGGAACGAATTATTGAGCGCGTAATTTGTCGTACAAAAAGGCAATTTTATTGGCACGAAGTGGCGAGTTAGCCGTATGGGGACATTTAGTACTATGGACTGAAGTAAGTAGGGAGAATCAATCTACCCAATAAGAATTTCATGAAGAAAGACAACTGAGAGCATAGAACGGCGTGACAAGAGGGTTGGAAGATCAATTAATTTTATCGATTGTAATATGTAATTAGGCGTTCGTCAGGTTGCGATGTAGTGGTGAATTTTCAATAATATGCTTAAGTAGAGAAACAAATTGATGTCCTAGGAAAAAAGCTGTATTTTATAGCATAAAAAGTTTAGCAAGAAGACGAACGCTTAATTACATATTACAATCGATTGCAACCATACAAATGAAAAATATAAATATTTCGTCACAAAATTGATATCAGAAGTTTTGTGAGGCTTTCGTCACTCGATTTTTACCTCGTCAAGAGGTTTTTTATTTGATAGAGAGAAATACATGAAAAGTTTTAGTATTTTTAGTATATTTTTATTGCTGTCAATATCAATTTTAAATTATACAATTTCAATTGATTTGGTAGCTCCTTATAGATGGACGCTTCACATTTCGGTGTGATCTCCCTTTTTAGGGGTACCATCCACGCAAACCCATCACCCACTTTTGAGATTTTGCATGAAAAACTTTTTCGTTACAGCCAAAATCAACTTGAAATTTAATATTGTGGCCTCTTATGCACGGGTTTTTTACATATTTATAAGGGGGAATGTTCCACCCAACTTTACAAATAGCCTCCAAGAAAAAACAAAGATTGCACGATCTTCGTTCAATTTATAGTCTCTATAGTGTACATTATTGGCCAACTGAGCAGGAGTTTCGACCCGTGGGAGCAACAAGCTGCCATAATAAATCTTTCCTGCTTCTTCTAAAAAATGAAACAGTTTTTTGCGGTCTGTAATCATTTTAAAGGACTGCATCACAGTGTCCCACTTGAAAACTGGCATGATACCCTGGAACACTTAAGGTTTTAACAAAATGACTTTACATGGCACACAGCAGTTTAAATTAGTTTCAACACACAGACCCGTCGATAGGAGACGTTAAAAGGGATCGCACTTGTTTGTTAATTTTGTTGAAATGGTTTTCATATTTCCATGTCAAAATAGAGGCTAGTCATTTTTTAATTCCTGACTCGGATTTTTGCTCGGCGGCACTGGTAACACGCCAATGTTCAATTCAGAATAAAATACCTTATTTCAAATAGTTTTACGAACAACGCCGACTATTTGCTCTTGAAAATTGATTTTAGTAAATTTTTTTTCTGTGTGTATTTGTCGATTTTATAAAGACGACTGCAAATAAAAACGCTTGCAACAAAAAATTTTAATTCATTACTTGACAAACTGTTTAACAAGTAAGACTTAGAATACTTCCACTCATGTATCAACTCAAATAAAAATTATAAATATCTACTACAGATAATCGCCTTCGGCTGAGGTTACGACAGACATGCGTTGTGCTCAACTACTACTAGTTATTATTTTTAGCAGTTTAATTACTTTGTTCAGTGCAAATGGGGTCAACGGCGTCGAATACTACACCGAGAAGCGTAAGATATTTTTGTTATTACAAACTTAAAATTAAAATGTCGTTGTATGATATACATATACCACACTACCATATATTAGCAATCTGGCTGCCCTCGTGTAAGATCTATCAGCCGGGATTTACGAAATGTTCTACAAATACGGTACAAAAACTAATAGATCAATTGGTTATAGGTAAGTTAAGATAATTCATAGTTCAACCGAGTAATTCCATTATAAATTTCAAGGTATTCCGGAAATCATGGAAAGTTTTGGTTCCTTCGATCCCATGCATGTCAAAGACATTTTATTCAAACAAGATAATAATGAAGTTGCCACCATACGCGCTAATCTAACGGATATCAAAGTTACAGGTTTCTCAAAAACTACTATTAAGGAGAGCAGGTTGGCAATGGATGTGTACCTATGAATACTATTAATCTAAATTGAATATTGTTTAGAGTCAGCAAAAAAGACTTCAGTTGGCAGACGAAAATCTTTCTGCCTAAAATGCGCATGGATGCCAAATACAAAATGGATGGACGCATTTTGCTTATACCGCTGCGTGGAGCTGGTGGCATGTACATCGAAATCGGTTTGTATCTTGACAGAAGTGAATTCAATTTAAATACAATAGCTAGCTATGTGTTTTCGCATGCTATAGAGAACCTCGACATCTTGCTGCTGACAAAGACACACCTCTATGAGAAGGGCGGCTTCACCTTCGACAATGTAACCGATGTTCATGTGCATTTGAACATGACGCGTGTGCGCACACAACTTGACAATCTCTTCAATGGCAATAGCAAAGAGATCGAGCGCAGTACAAATGAGTTCTTCAATGAGAATTGGCGTGACTTCTATGAGGCCTTGAAGCCAATCATCTACGAAACGGTTGAGAATATTCTATATGAAATTATGTATAAAGTCTTCGATTTGATACCGGCGAATTTTTTTGTTGAAGATATACCAACATCGACGCAGTTGTATAATAAATAGTCGGTCGTAGCGTCGGTTTAATATATATGTACTTATATAAATATACTACGTATACGCACTAACGTTTACATTCATTCATATATAATAAATTGTGTATATATATTTCCTGATGCAGCTCAAACGAAGCTATTACAACAACAACAACAACAACAACTAACGTTTGTGTATAAATACCCGGAGAAACAAGTTCTGTCGCGTTTTGTATAAATTTGAACCTTTGACTATTACAATATAAATTTATTTATGCATTTTAAAAGAACTCAGCACATTATCTAAGTAGCTACTTACTTCATGCTTTGCTTTATTGTTTATGATTGTTATTAAAAAATTTACACAAACGCGTTTAAATCTGGTTTGTTTTTTTTTTTCAAGATGTAATTAAAACTTATTTAAAATAGATCATTCGAAAGGCGTTTATTAAACTAGTTGCTTTATTAAACTAGTTTTACAAAGAAAGATTATTAGTAATTAGACAAAGTCAAGTGTTTAATTTCGCCTTAGTTTAGCTTGTGAAAGGTCTAATTCAAAAGATTCGGAGCTGTTATTTTGGGCTTTGCATGAGTTGGTTTTAAGAGCGTATTCACAATCGTTTTTACAGTCACATAATATTACTAATATTTAAATGTTTTGCAACTTTTCTATAGAGCTATATTCTTACGAAATGCTATTTCTCCCAGCTCTCTCAATTTGCTAAAAAATAACATCAACAAAAGTCTAAAGTAATCGACGGCATAGGAATAAGCAATTGTTGAAAATGCATTGTTTTGGCTTGGCGCCGATGTATACACACTGTGAAAAAGAGGAATATGATTTGTCCATTTTCTTATATACATCTTTCTATGCACGATCGAATAATTTAAAAATGTGGCGTATTCCGCATAGGTGCTATCGTGCTATATTTTTTATACCATTCACACATAGTGTGAAATGATATTGTCAGTTTGTCTGAAAGTTTGTAACGCATTAAAGGAGCTATCGTAGACCACATAAAGTATATATATTCTTGATCAGCTCAACGAGACGAATCAATCTAGCCATGTCCGTCTATCTGTCTGTACGTCTGTGTGTTGTTGCGCATTTTTTGGGGACTAATTTTTATGCTATCCAGTTGAAATTTTGCACGCATAATTCTTTTTATTCCAATTTAATGAGTTCAAGATTGACCCGCCACGCCCACTTTTTGGGGTAGCCAACATACAAACTCACCGCCCACGTTAGACTTTTTGTATAAAAAACTTTTTTATTGTAGTCAATATCAACTTAATATTTGATATGGTAACTTCTAGTGGTCGGATGGTTGACCACCAATATTTGGGGTAGCCCCCATACCAACCTACTACCCACTTTTGACTTTTTGTATGAAAACTTCTTTATTAAAGTCAATATTGGGTTGAAATGCAATATGGTGCCTTTTAAGAGACAATATTGGATTGAATTATAGACTTCCGCTTAACATATACAGACTAATGGGCGTGGCCCGACCACTTGTTGGGGTAACCCCCATACAAACCCACCGTGCTATTATGTGTTTTTTATGACAAAATTCTTTATTTAAATCGATACTAGCTTGAAATTTGATTTGGTGGATTTTAGTGGACAACCGCTTCAAATACATATACAAATGGGCGTGTCCCGCCCACTTTTTGAGGTAGTCCCACATAAACCCACACCGCACTTTTATGCATTTTTATGGAAAACGTCAATATCAACTTGAAATTCGATATGGCGGCAGCTTACACATCAACTACATCGCTTCTTAGTGGGCGTGTACAGCCCACTTTTTGGGGTATCACCTATTTTATGTTTTACAATACTATTTAAAATTTCGTGTGAATGGTATTAGAGCTTCGGTTCAACCGAAGTTAACGTTTTTTTTTTGTTTTCCTTTCGGTTCCTTTGGTTTTCAGAAGAATAGAGAGAAATATTCTCTATCACTATCGTGCTCTAAAGGGCGATTCACATTTTAGACCCTACAATGTGAATTGCCCTTTACAATGTAGAGCATGTCGATCGAGCAGCTTGACGACATGCTCGCTTTATGAATATTGAATATTATAGTTGCAAACTTGTGAGTGTGAGTTATGATAGTGTTTTTGTTGGTAAAATTTTTAAATAAATATTTGAAACAAAAAAGAGAAAGAATAAAAATAAAAATTCGTTTATAACTGTTCATTAATTAAGTGCATAACTGCGCATTAATTATAGCAAATAAATTGCTCACTTATTGCCCCTCTCTTTCGGGGCGGCGCTTAGATCAGAGCTGTCGAAAAGGAAAGCACCCGAAGTGTGAATCACTTCGAAGTCATAATTTGTACAGAGTGCCAAAATACAACACCAATGCAAGGTAACTAATTCAAATTCTGGTTTTTTTTTTAGCATCAAGTAACCGACTCCCGCGTGTTTTCGTTTCTATGTGTGTGCAAACACGAACTTGTTCGTGCTATGGCTGGACAGCGTTGGCAAAAGTATTTTCGTGACAATACTGTATTATGGATATTTATATAATTGGATTCTTTAAAGACAAAACGTCGATTTCGACAACTGGAAGAACTCTAGTATACAGAAATACATATACACTTGCTAACTTATTTAAGCACAGTTTGTATGTATAGAAGACGGATGCACATAATGTAGTTCAAGAATTGTGATAAAAATAAAAAAAAAACAGCAAGAACGCTTCAATATTATTTTGGGCAAAGCCTAAAGCATTTCATAGCTACATAGCGCACTTCAATAATGAATAGTTTTGCATATCAAGAATAAAACATTTCGCTTTATGACAAATCGAATATTGAATATTAGCTCAATCCAATTAAGTTTTAAGTCTGCTTAAAAAATTTTTATTCATTATATGCGAATTTTTAGCTGCTACAAGGTCAGTACGTTTAGAAACATATGTATATGTTTGTATTATTTAAGCTAGTAAAACATGTGTTTCGGACTCAGCTGCGAGTCCTTCATCATAATAAAATTTCTAAGAAAAGAGAGGCAATTTGTATTGGGAAACATGTGTAAAAAGTGGACGGGTGATTTATGTGGGGGCTACCTTAAAAAGTGTGCGAGGCGTGACAATATGGATACTCTATTTGACTGCAATAAAAATAAGTCTATGCGCAAGGTTAAAGCTGGATATCTTAAAAATTGATACCTACAAAATTAGGAACGATACCAGACAGACAGACAGACTCATCTCATCGAGCAGATCAAGAATATAGATACTTTAAGGAGTCTATGATGTCTCTTTTAATGCGTTACAAACTTTTTGACAAAATTATTTTGACATATGCGTGATTTTCCATTATAACTAACGAAAAATAACTTCAAATTTGATATTTCTAGATTAATTAAAAACATTTCATACAAAAACTCAAAAATCCAAACTTAAAGTCACTTGGTCTTATAGTTTCCAAGATCTCGTTCTTCAAACAGACGGTCAGACGGGCGGACGAACATATTTAGATTTTTTGACGAGTTAATAAAATAGTTTGTGTTTTTGTTTGTTTTAAAAAAAATTAGAAAAGCTAAGTTTTTTTAGATAATCGATTTTAATACTCAAAAAACTAAGAATTTGTTTGTTCCACAACTTTTTTTTTAAATTAAGAGCAAGAAAAAAACTTAAATTTTAATAACATCAAGGACTTCTACAATCGTTATTTTTAGATTTTACAAAAAAAAAACAAAAACTCAATGTAAAATGGCGGAAGAAGGAAAACGTGTCAGTACTCTTTTGAACTTGCCAAAGTTCTCATCAGCAGATTTTTGTTGTTTTCTCACTTTTGATTGGCTATACATTATATTACAGCATGAACAGTTTACGTATCATAATGTCCATTCTGTAATACGAATAACAATCCAATGTTGAAATTATTAATAATTTGTATTATATCCTGCCCTAGTAAACAAATTAATATAACATTTTTATATATATTCTTGATCAGCATCGGAAGCTGTGTTGATATAGCTAAGTCAGTTTGTCCGTCCGTTTATCTGTATGTATGAAAAAAAAATTTCAGAACTATGAGAGCTTATGACACTTCCAAAAAATGACGAACACCCAGAAGGTCAATATCTAGCGTACTCGATTTGCGCTTCTACGCTCCTTTTGGTTTTCTCATATGGGAGCGGTTGTAAATTTTCTCGTTTCCCTTCACTTTTTTACAAAACCTCATCCAGACATAAAACATGAACATAACTCAGGAAAATATAAAAAACAAATCTGGATTTCGCGACATAACGCCAATTTACTGGTCCAATTATAGCAAAGATAGATAATTCTTTGCTAAAATTGGACCAGTAAATTGGAGTTGTTGTCGAAATCCAATTTTTTTTTTTTATATTTTCCTGAGTTTTGTTCATGTTTTATGTCTGGATGAGTATTTGACCCCATAAGTACAAAAAAAAAATTTTTTTTCATCAAAATCGGACATGTTGTTTATGGCCGAACGGTATGATAGTCGCGCGACCTCGTGTGACCATGAAATTGATATATCTCGTCAGCAATGTCGCGCAACATTTTTGGAAATAACTCCGTTTCTATTTCGTGTAAGATTTCTGTGTCATTTTGTTAACAGTGTTGTGAAGTGTTGCAAAAAGTAGTGATCAGTGTTTGAAAACATACAAAAAGTAAAAATCAACTGTTTCGATTCTTCTTTGCACTTGGTGGTCGCAGCAACCATTTCCGACACCAAATGTTACGTGCACGACTTTTTCGCTTTTTTTTCTTCAGCTTTTTGCTTTTTTATTTGCATTTCTTTTTTTATTAGCTGCATAAATTGCTAATATAGTACAAATTTTCACCGTTTTATCCATTTTAGACAAGTGTTGTAAATGTGATTCTGTTGCCACTGGTTAACACTAAAAATGCAGCTGTCAAATTGACCAGCCCATTAGGAAGAGAAGAATTTCGAAGACAGGCACACCGGCCAGTTGAAGCCACAAAAACACCGATATCATGTTTCTGTAACGATTGTAAGACCAAACCACGCCCCCCAAACAATATCAACACCAGATAATTGCTCGTTGTGGATGCATTTTTTCTCATGGCTCATGTGCGGATTTTCTGAGCCATAAATTCGACAATTCCGATGAAAATGCGCGTCATCGGTGAAGATGATTTGTTTCGAAAAATCAGGTTTTCACAATGATAACACGTATTTCAATTGTGTAGCGCTCCAATTTTAATAATCGGAACAATCGTAGATGTCAGCTGTTAATTTTCAGAGTTGCCACTTGCACAAAAAAGGCGTCAAATTTGAATCGTGCACTTTTAATGGGACACCCTATATATAAAGATATATATTAGATTTTGAATTAATTCGAAGCGTTTGTTTTTTCGAAATTTTTTATTGTGCAGAAATGGCTGCGTAAAGATTATTCAAAGTACTAGCCGCTACTTTTTCCTTCTGGCAACATACGGATTCCGCGACGGAAAAACGACTCCTTTTTCGAAACATTCCAAGAATCAATCCAACATTATGGGGGGGCCCCCATAATTACGAGAGTGCTGCACAGCCAATCAAAAATCATTCGATCAGAGCAAATTGTAATCGGAAGGAATAATGGTGAATACATCGAGTGGGGTAGGACTTTCCATTTGAGCGTTGCAAACTTAATTTTGAATGGTTTTGCAACATGGGGCAAAGAGTTGTCGTGATGGAAAAGGACTTTTTCGCATCTCTGCCCGAATTGCTGCATTTTTTCTTCAATACTCGGCTCAAACGCATCAATTGTTTTTGGTAGCGATGATTTCATTTGGTTGGATTAGTTTATTTATTTATTTGTTTGTTTATTTATTTAAAATTGTTTGTTTGTTTATTTATATAAAACATTCGCTTAAACAATGATTTAAAGTTTAACTAAAGTAACATAAAACTAAAAGAAGGAAGTCGCGGCCACTCAAACCCCTTGACCGACTGTGCCTCTACTTATACCCTGGGCAGTGGTCCAAGCGGGTGCCATTTGAAAAATAAAGCAAATGGAAGTTGCTAAATGAAATTAACAAATGTATTGAATTGTGATTTGTCAGTACAGACTTTTTTTATATAGTTTAAGGACGAATTAAAAGAAAACTAAGGGGTAAATGTGTTATAGATAGAACAAAGAGCACGGAGTGAGTTATTTAGCGCGTAACTTGTCGTACAAAAGGGCAACTTTATTGGCACAAAGTGACGAGTTGGCCAAATGGGGACATTTTGTGATATCGACCGAAGCAAGTAGGTAGAATCAATCTCACCAATAAGCAACAGCGTGATAAGAGGGTTGGAAGATCAATTAATTTTAACCTGTCATGATAGGGTGGAAGATTTATTTCCCCCAATTGAGACTCCTAAGAGCAAACAGAAGAAACTGTTTTTGGACTGACTCATTACGATCCTCGTGAATAGCATAAAATGGATTCCAAATACAGGAACCAAATTCTATAATCGGATGAAAAAGAGAAGTATAGAAGAGTTTAGTGGTATGAGGGTCATTAAATTTCTTAGACCAACGCTTAGCAGATACAAGAACATCTTTTTCTTTATTAACTGTTAATCAAATGTAATTATTATAAATAAGTTTAGGTTCTATAAGGATACCCATGTATGTAGTGAGTTTAAATCATCCTGCAATAAACTGTGTTGCGAAACGATAGAATATGATAAGCACAATTTAACATCATTTGCATACATTAGTGTATGGGCATGATTAATAGATAAAAGAAGTTATAGTGGACTACACCTAGCTGATATCACTAAATAATGATTTTGATGATTGGCCGGGTTTACCCCATCACATCTTGCGTTTGGGATTGTCGTAGATGATGCACTTTTTATCGTCATGACGCGTCAGTCGCAATTCGGTGCAAAAATCCATTCCTTTCTTTTGTATTACAGGAATGAAGTCCAATTCCTCGCAAAAACACTTACTCCGGCACAAAGTTAGAATGAAGTAAAAAGTATTCTTATTTACGCTTCAACCAAATGATATAGTATACGATCAAGGTAGAATGTTGTAGTAGAGAGTTGACGACTTCAAAATACCCTGCCACATTTCACAGACTAATGAAAATAAAACCTTTTTAAATTTAAAAACAAAAACAATAAAGAAGCTAACTTCGATGGTACCAAAATTTTTAATACCATTCACATGAAGTTTAACAGGTGTAAAAACAAAAATATTTGTAAAATCTAACAACTTAAAAGTGGGATGTAAGTTCTGACACGTCCCTTTAAAATTATGAGAGCCGTCCATCCATATGAAGCCACCATGTGAAATGTCAAGTTGATTTTGCTTGAAATGATAAAGTTTTTCATAAAACATCACATACGTGGGTAGTGGGTTTATATGAGGCTGATCTTAAATGCAGAAATCACATCTATTTCTCTCTATGTGACGCGTTCATTTCAAGATCAATGTTTAAGATATCACGCAGTAACCTTACAACTAGCGGGTTTTTTTATTGCAGCCAAAGATAATACCCATACTGATATGCCACACAAATCACATACAAATCACGCACCCACTTTTGATTTTTTGTATTGAATATTTGTTTATTGCAGTCAATTTCAATTTAAAAAATGACATGGTGGCTTCTTATACCAGCAGGTGTTATACCCCTCTTATTTGAGGTAGCCCCATACAAACCACTCACCCACTTTCAACTTTTTGTACGAAAAACTTTTTAATTGCAATAAACATCAGTTTCAAATTTGGTATGGTGGCGTCTTATGGACCGGCCGGTTCACATGGGCGTATTCCGCCCATTTTTTTGTGATAGCCGCTATTCAAACCATTCGTACCCACTTTTGTGCTTTTGTATGAACAACTATTTTAGTTAAGTGAATATCAGCATGAAATTTTAAATGGTGCTTTATTATACGTCATACATTTTTTCAAACGTAAAAAAAAATTAACGTTTACAAAATTTTTCTGTGTATGTGTTTATTATTATAGCATGATGTAAGATAGAGAAAAACAAAAAGTAAAATAAATTAATCTAAATTTTTTTTTGTATTAATAATCAATGCATTTTCCTTTGCTGTTTAAAACTAAATTAAGGCGATTTGGCATTGAATTGACTAATGACTGTAAGGTAGGTAAGGTACGTCAATATTAGCCCATTCTCGCTCTATTGCCGATTTAAGATGTCGTACTGTCTCAAACTGTGCTCCGTTTCTAAAAACACGGGCAGAGAGGATTTCCAACGATTTTCGATGGGATTTAGTTCCGATCTTAATGCTGGCCACTTCAATACAGGAATTTTGATGTCACTAAATAGGCCTTTTGTGATCTGAGCTGTGCGTGTTGATGCATTATCCTGTTGGTATGTCCAGTCATCGCCATATAAGTTGCCAGCAAATTCAACTAACTCGGCGTCCAGAAGCTCCACATACGTGCTGGCATTCATACGGGTGGACATGAATCACGTAGGAGGCATTCCTTTGTAACAGAAAGCGGCCCATACCATCATGGTGTCACCGCCAAAACCTCGCTTATAGCAGGATACTCGATCCTGGCGCAAATCTCGCAAATATTTTTTGCAGTTGCCTGGGCCATCTAAATTAAATTTTAAAGATGATATTGTGCCACTTTCACCCCAGTATCTATTTGCAAATTCTAGACGAGCCTTAATATGCCTCTCCAGAATCTTTGGTTTAGGTACCATTGATGTATGTTCAATGAACCGATTTCCGCTAAATTGAACGATTCCATTCCTTGTTATTTGGAGACCCAAATGAGCCCTTATTTGTCCGCTGCTCATCATATCCTCCACTGCTAGACGTCGTATTTGGCGTTTGACCCGGTCATTGATGTTGGTTTACCGGCCATTGCGTGGTACTGTACCATATTCCGTTGGGTTTTTAGAAAACCGGTAAAGCAGTTCCTATGCCGGTTGAGTCTGGTTGCAGTTTCGAAGATCTTGGAGCCGCTTTCATGCATTCCCATGATTATTCCCTGCTCATAATCGGACAAACTAGTACCACCCGGCTTTTTAGCCTGACAACATTAAATATTTTATTCAAATTTTGCGTAATTTTGATGTAAATTGTATATATGATGTACTTAGAATAAACTTGCAAACAAATTTTCACGAATTAAAATTTAGCCGCGACACTATCAACAATAAAGCTCACCCAGAAGTGTTTTCCACTCATAATTATTAACTACGCAATACCCAACACATTTTTGAAGTAACGGTACAGCGAAATATAGTACAATGACAGAATTTGTGTTGCATAGCAACCACAACACTTCACAACATCATTCTGCATTCTCAAAAATTCGAAGAATTTATATAAAATGGTAAAAAATCCAAAAAGAAATAGTGCACACATAATTATTTGTATGACGTAAACAGCCGCTTCACGCACATAAACTAATGGGTGTGCCCCGCCTATTTTTCCCCAGTTCTTACTCCATCCCCCCCCCCCCTTTGGATCCACCAATGACAAACGTAATATACCCTGTTAGAAATATTTTTTTGTAAAGATAATAAATATGAATATGCCGCAGTTTATGTGAATAACAAATAGAAAAACCGAACTCAATGCAAAACAAGCAACTGGAAAGATCTTTTTCGGTATGAGCCATAGAATCTCTTCAGCAATTTTGCCTTTCACCTTTTATCATTTTTAAATATATTTTAAATATATTAAGTACTACAAAAGATAGTAGCATACGTAGATCTTACTACTAATATTAAACCAACGTTTATTCGATCCGCCAAAACAATTTCAAATCAGAAGTTCCTCTTTAATTTATATAGTACACTATATATTCATATTTGCAGTTAGTGCCTGCAATAAAAAGTTTTATTATCTACAAATGATAATAACAAACCATTTATATGGTATATAATGAAAAATTTGATGCTAATAAAATATAATTCTCTAATTTCTCCGTATGTGTTTTGAGTCATATTGTTTTGTTTTTGAAATATTTTAACTCAAGTTTAATTTAATCAAGCTTAGTTTAATAGCTAACAAACTGCATTTACTACAAGGTAAATCAAGTGGCGAGATCTAACATTCGACTGGATATTTAATATTTTTATATGTATTTTAAACTTAATACTAACGTACTTACTACTGATACACTCGCTCACACTGAAACTCACAGTTGACTTGGTAAGACGACGTCATTTTAAACACTAAATACTTGTACATGTGTATACACTTACATCATTACATTTATTTACAAGTCTCTGCTTAGTTTTAAGTACAATAAAAACACAGCAGCCAAGTGAGATTCTGTTCATTCGCGTGTCACAATCCTAAAACGACAGTCGAACTACTCTCAAACCCAGATGTGTTAAGGTGTTCCATTGTACAAAATACTTTTCGGTAGATAATAAGAAACAAAAAAAAACAATGAAACTCAAATCAATAATATTTGTGAGCCTGTTTGTGTTCACGGGCCTTTCAACACTCGGATCGGTCGCGTGTGTTGAATACTATACGGAAAAGCGTAAGTGAGACACTTTTTATTCGATTTGGTGCAAAATAAAAAATCGTGGAAATGTATTGACATTCAATTATATTGGCGAGTTAATGACAATCGAATAAAATCAAAAGCAAAACGAGAAGTGAACAATACTAAAAAACTGTCTGTGATAAATTTAATTTTAATGGAAAATTTTTTGAACTTCAGCAAATGTGCGAGGTTTATGCATTTAATTGTGTTTGCATTTTAAAATATTTACAATTTAATAAAATGTTTTGGAAATCGGATTATTTAGCTGATAATTCGCAAAACGCTAACTTCATTTAGAATATTGGAAAGTAGGATGGAAAGTTGTGAAAATCTATCGAAAATCTTTCAATGGAATGGAAAGAAGGTAGTCCGATACATTTTCTGAATTTCGATTTCGGTCAAATTTCGTTAGTATTTGAATTTTTTTTTTTCATAGAAATTCTTCTTAGTTTAATTCGCAGGATAATAATTTGAAACAAAATTGAGAATTTGGCCCTTTGGGTTGAGTTTGAATTTGGAGTTCATATCATATGGAAAATCCTTCTTTGGGAAAGAACTTTTGATGAAGGTTGAAGGTGTATGGTTACTCTGCTATGTCCTTTTGTGATGTAAATTTTCATGTTGATATATTGTTTACCAGTTATTTAATCAATAAACGTTTTAGTTTTTTTAAGAAAATGATTAAGTTGTTGCATACATGAATAAAAACTATCAAAAACGAATGGAGTTATATGATGTCGATGAACTACCTAAAGTATTATCCATATCCTTTTAGATATCGGTTGCTAAGAAACATTTCAAAGATAATGAATATGAATATTCAAAGATATGAATAATGAATTTTAAATGCAAACTTTATTTTATTGGAAAATTGTAATTTTTATGTGCTAAGTATAATACGATTAGGTTTCTTGCATGCTCGGTTTGAGAGCAGTGGGCAATATAAAACAGGGGCCCCTATTCAAGTGGCGAGGAGTGGACGGTAGTGCACGCAAGTGACGAAAGTACCAGAGAACTGGAAAGGCTGTTGCCACTCCTTTAAGATTCGTAAAGATTCCTTAAGCGAATAATACAGTCAAAATATTATCTTAGAGACATTTTTTTTTTCTTCTATGGAATATGGAATATATATCGTTTAGCCGGGTACCAGGAACTTGTCACATGTTTATAGATATAAAAATAGCTGTTTCTGGTGGTGCCACCTATTGGTTTTACCAAGTTTAAAACAGAACTTAATACGAATTTGTTCTTTGTTCGAGATTCATTTTTCGACCGATGCCCAAAATATACTGTCACTTTTAGCGCGATAACTTCGCTTGTAGTGGTCCGATTGTCATACAATTTGTACAAGATGTCAGTGAAGGATATACTGTACTACTTCATACAATTTATTATATAACATGATAAAAAAACATAGTGCATAGCACTAAGTATTGTAAACGGAAGATAAACCAAAACGTTACCGTAGGTGTCAAGTCCCAATATCGGGGCTTACTCGATTGGACACGTCCATAGATCTGCAGAGCTCAGATGCGTCGGACGGAACTGACAAGATGTCAGTGAAGGATATACCTTTCCAACGCATGTACCTACCAATAGGTGGCGACACCAGAAACAGCTATTTTTAAAAAGTCCTGTTTCTTTTGCGACACACCTTGTATTAAATATACTCAAAGATGAGAATTGAATTGACTCACACAATCCAAACAGCAAGAGTCTTTCTTTATAAAAAAAAAACTTTCCAAATAAGCTTAAATTATACATACCTATATACTTTTATACATATATATTTATTAAGTCAACAGAATACTATGGAAAACGTAGTTTTGCATTGTTTATATGGCTTAAAACAAATACTTAAGTCGTAGGGAAATGTTTAAATGACTTTAACGACCTCATGAACTGTGGGTGTTATTCAACTTAGTATTGTAAATATAAAAAACATCTTGACAATGTAAAAAATAAGTGACTTCACACCAGGGCGAATCCATAATCAAACAAAATGCTAAAATATAAACCTTTTGTTGAAAGTTGTTATAAGATTTTATGTAAGTTGTAGGTACGTTTTAGTCACTTGGTTTTACACGTCAAGAGATTTTTATTTGATATCAATCATATTAACAAATCAGATAAATTAAGTGTTTATATAAATGTCTAGCAATACTTGCATACTCTTACAAGTTACAAGTTGCATTGGTCACTGGAGCAGGCAAGTTTTGCTGGACCATGTAGCGCAGTGCATCCAATTTTTAACTGCTCCTGCTCCAAAAAAATGTTGAATTTTTTAGTAGATAAAAGTTCGGTATTTTATAGTTGTATATTGTATACGACTTTCGTGAGCTCAAAATTTCCTTTTTAGTTTAATGTTGGGTATTGACTTTTCCTGTACGGCTACATGGGCTAACACAAGCACTCGACACAGTAATTCGTTCGGGATCTACCTAGGTGATTATTGGTATTTCCACAATATTGCGAACAGCTTAGCATTTTCTATTTGCAGTTTTTCATGTCAGTAAAACATATTTTCTTTGAAAAAGATGTCTGCAGCTGGTAAAGATTAACTACTTTTAAACTGTGAAGAATGGAAGAAAACAAAATCTTTACGATATGTGATAGAATACCTAATCAAAGCAAATATATTCATGCAGAGTGCGGAAATGGAGCTTGCTTATGCGGGAATGGCAAAAACAAAACAAAAATGGAGTTGGTGTCGGTAGAGCATTGTCTAAAAGAAAAGTAAAGCCATTTGAAAGCTTATATTTTCTGGCTGGGGTATATGTGGAGTTAATCAATTCAATAATTAAGCTTTACAAAATGTTTAAGAAAATTAAGTCGACTAATTTGTCAATTAGTAATATTGATGACGTATTGGAGATGACGGCAAGCTCAACCACATCTAAAAAGAAGAATTTTGAGAAACTACTTGACATGCACTATAAACGTTAGAAGCTTTATAAAATATGTAATAGAAAAGATAGTAGATAGTTTTCAAGTTCAGTTTAAGTTCATTTCAAGTAAAGTATTGTTCAGATTTAGAAAACAGAATTAAAGTTAAGAATGTTTTTTCAGGAATGTTAGTCATCCAATGTTTACTGATACAAATATACAATATAGCAATATTATGTATAAATTGGATTCACCTTTTGCATATAGTTGACCAACGTAAAAACAATTATTATTTTAATTTAGTACATAATTGCTTTAATTCAAACAAAATGATTACCATTTGTATTTTAGCTATACCTTTTAGTGGATAAAACGCTGTTATTTTTTAACTCAAATTACCTCTGGATATAAGAAGTCTCCATACCAACTTTCAAATCTATATTTCAAAGATTGAGGGCACCGGATGGGCAGTAACGCGCAGATAGACGAGCATACAGACAGACAGACAGACAAACGAACATGGCATGGTCTTCTATGCTTCCTTCAAGAGTTTGCAAATATGGTCACTAATTATACCATTCACATTCTCCATTCAATTCAATAAGAATTTTTTATAAAGTTTTCAAAAAGAATGATTTAAAATGTACAATTAATTTTGAATGATTCAATTCACTGAATAGTATTATAATTTAGTCACAATATTTCCAAAGTCTTGTAGAAAACATCTGAGATCCCATAAAGTATTGTTTATATTCGTGATCACAATGAGATGGTTCGATCTAGCCCTGTTCGTCTGTCTGTCTATCGGTATGTCCGCATGTTTCTGTATTTGCCTGCTTTGTTTGTTTTGATATAAAAGTTAGTATGGAAACTTTTTGTAAGCATAAGCAACATACTTATAAAAAAGTAATGCTCCCATACAAAAACAAGGCAAGTGTGAAGAAAATTGACGTTTTCTCTGATTTGTTATTATACATTATTTATTATAAGTCAAGAGTGATTGACTTCGATATACCCTGTACCTTGTCCAAGGCGCTTCATTCGAACCATAGATTTAAATGGGGCTACATTCGTTGGTGGTCCGATCTGGACATTTGCGGGACATGTTATTAGAAATAACGAAATATACACCAAATTTTAGATTTCTAGCTTAATTAAAACAAAAACAACAAATATTCACACAAAATCCCAAAATTGAAGGGCATATTTGAAGGGAGCCACCCCTTATAGTGATCCGATATGGACCTATGTGGGATATTTTATTAGAGTTAACTTAAAATACACAAAATTTTGCATTTCTAGCTAAATTATCGTAAAAAAACTTATAATTACAAAATCTTAAAAATTGGGGTCAAGTTTGTATGGGGCTATCCCTTACATTGGCCCGATCTTGATGAAAGATGGAATAATGCACAACATTTTGTTTACACAGAAAAATGATCGGCCTCCGATACACGGGTTTCAGGGTTTGCCAAACCCTTCCATCAGTCGGTTAGGCCGTACATTGCTTACATACCATGCCTAATTGAAAATCGTCTTGTGTATTTCACGATTTTCTGTACACGAAATGATAACGAAAATGGAAAGGCGGTATACTTTCCCAGCATGTTCTTGCAAGTACGGTATCTTTCATTCTTCTGTATATTGTTATTGCATTGTCCCCTTTTATTTACTTTGAATTCGCATTGATTTGTATGACTCGGAATAATCGAATCCGAATAATTTTAGTATAAGTTGGAAATGAAACAGGGCAGTATAATTAATTTATATAAATAGCATTTGATGACATTATAAACACAAATAATAATAAGTTATTAAAAAGCATTTGCTTCCGATTTATTAAACTTCATATAAAAATAATTGCTACAACTCAAAGAGACTTCAGATACAAACCAGTTTTTTTTTTTTTTTTTTTATGAAACAGCCAGAGTCAATCTGAGTTTAGCATAAATATTAAAAAATGTTTTATAGTTCAAAGTGTCAACATTTTATAGGAGCATTAATAGTCATGAAAAGTAGTAATTAAGAGAGTAGACTTCTGCTACATTTAAGAAGTGTATAATTTATTATAATATCTCATTAAAGCTGCTTCAATACGAGTACACAAAAAATGTTTCAAGATATTAAAGTGAGCTTTATAAATAATTACAAGTGTTATTCTGTACATTTATTTGCAGCGCCATATGTGGAATCTTGTCATATTTATGAGCCTGATTTTACAAAATGTTCTACACGCTCCATACAAAAACTAATGGACCAGGTGGTGAAAGGTCAAAATCCTTCAATTTTACAGCTTTGAAGTTATGATAGATTGATTTTTTTTAACATATTTTACAGGCATACCCGAAGTACAGGCAACCTTTGGCCCACTAGATCCACTCAAACTGGATAAAGTCGAATTCAAACAGGATAACAATGAAGTGGCAACAATAAGATCAAATATTACTGAACTGTTTATAAAAGGATTTTCAAAAATGGTGATCAAAGAGAGCAAGTGAGTTCTTGTGCTGAGTTACGGAGGTAGACATTTATAATAATTTATTCTTATAGAGTAAGCAAAAAGGACTTTAGTTGGCAGACAAAGATTCTGCTGCCAACACTGCGTATGGATGGCAAATATAAAATGGATGGACGCATTTTGTTGCTACCACTAAACGGTGCCGGTAATATTTATCTTGAAATAGGTAATTAAGAACCAAGAAAGTTTATTGTAATTAACTTTAAAAGTCTATAATTATTACTTACACTGCAGATAATCTTGATATACTAATGTTCACCAAGACACGCCTATACGAGAAGGGCGGCTTCACTTTTTACAATGTGACCAATGTCCGCGTTCAACTTAATATGACCGGTCTAAAGGCAAATTTGGATAATCTCTTCAATGGTCGCAGCAAGGAAGTTGAACGCAGCACCAATGAATTCTTCAATGAGAACTGGCGTGACGTCTTCGAAGCACTGCGTCCTTTAGTCACAGAGACCGTGGAACGTGTGCTGCTTAAACTGATGCAGAAACTATTTCATATTATGCCAGCCAATTTCCTTGTTGAGGATATACCAACTTCAAAGCAATTGTATGGCCAGAACACAACGTAATTTCTCACATATTTAGAATAGTTATAGGAAAGCTGAGTTCACGAAATCATTTCATTAAATGGGAAATTAAATATGTGTAAACGGAGACTTCGTCATTTGATAAGCACACAAAAGTATATAATGCGATTGTATCGAATTCGTGATATACTTTTTCAAGTTACTGAAATCACGAAATCTCACTTCATGAAATGATTTTGTGAAATTGGCTGTCGCATAAACGAGGTAGTAGTATTATAATTATGTACGTATAGCATTATAATTTTGGGAAAGTGTTTGCCACGCTTTAAAAATAGCTTCGAACACCTCATAAAGTTAATATATTATATTTTTGATCAGCTCGAAAAGGCGAGTCCTTTTAGTTATATCCATCTGTCTGTTGCTGTTGTTTTAACAGTTTTGGACTGTACTACTTCATACAATTTATTATATAACATGATAAAAAACATAGTGCATAGCACTAAGTATTGTAAACGGAAGATAAACCAAAACGTTACCGTAGGTGTCAAGTCCCAATATCGAGGCTTACTCGATTGGACACGTCCATAGATCTGCGTCAGACGGAACCGACAGTTGAAGATCACATCTTCATGTTAAGCGATGATTGGCCACGAACAGAACTGTAGTCACTCCCATTTTTGGTCTTGAGTTGGAAAAACTCTCGTTAGGGTGCCTTGATTAGAATTATACTACTCGAGAACAATTTATTATGTTTGTAAACAGAGATGACTTCTTCTTGGAGAAAATTGTGAAAAACAATAAAATTATTTTAAATTTTAAGTTTTTTTTTTCATTAGTAGGCGCACAATATATAAAGGCAACCCTCGTAGAGGAGTTTGACAAATAAGTAAGATATTATGCTACCAATCCAATTTTCTTCGGCATCAACATTGAAATGCCGTCTGGAATGAGTGCCTTCGATGATTTAGCTTTTCCAATACCAGCAGATATCGTCTCACATGTAAAACTTTCCAAATCCTCATTAATTTGATTTAGCATATTCAGCTTCGAACGAACGATGTTGCACAACCTGACTGCAGAATACAATGCCACTTGTGTTGCCTCAAATGTGATGCATGAGAGAGTTATATTTTGGGGATCACTTGCAGGTTTTAATAGTGTTCCACAAATCTCACGACCTGGAGACACCATTATCTACGCGCTCCAGCTATTTTGCCTTCCTGTGCTTCACAACAAGATTGCTCACGTTGTGTTGATAATCGCGTTTCTAAGAATACTCTCATAGAATCATTGGGAGAATTGTGAGATAAGACATCGCAGAGCAAGACATCGAAAAGCGATTAGTCTGCCTTGTTATAGTTATAAACCTTTGACAGTAAGACTCAATAAAGTCTTCTGGAAGAGTGATTTCGACTAAAATAGGAATATGGTCAGAACTCAACGCTATATCGATCCACCACTTATTCTTTGGAACAAGCGGGCCACTGACGACAGTTAAATCAGGGGATCTAGCAGTAGTTATACTCAAAGTTCTTGCACAATCATCATTGGTTGTGCAAGAAGGGAGCCATCTATTTGGCCCGCGAGAACTATTCCCTTTTAATCAGTTCCTTGATCCGACAACCATATCTAATGATATTGAAATCACTTAAGAGCGGACGCTACCCTAGGGTCGCTATTGACTGTTGGCTGCCTTTCTTTCTGACTGATGTCTGTAATAGTCTATCAATAGATAGAACATGGTTGCTCTAAAAAGGCATCCTCTGACATTTGTCACGCGATACACCACAAATGTGGATGCGGTTTTGGCCGCGATACGTATTGAAGCTAAATAATTTAACATTAGTCTGATTTGTGCACATGGCTCAACGGAAGAGAAAGACGGTGCAACCGAAGATACATTTTTATGAACATCTCTACGAGCGCTATCCCGTTGTCAAAATCATGCTAGGAAATTTCTACGCCAAAATTGGGAAGGAAGGAATCTTTGGCCCAAAATTCGAAAATTTAGCATTCACGGTTTTACCTCCAGTATTGGAGAGAGGCTAATCTACATGGTAATGGAACATGGTAATCAGCAGCACCAGATATCCACACCTTGAAGTCCACTAGTTTACTTGGATCAGTCCCAATCAAAACACACGTAATCAAATTGATCATGTTGTGATCAACGAAAGGTAGGAAAAGCGAGTTAAATGTGCGAACGATACGAGGTCGAAACATCTATTTGGACCACTTGCAGCCAATGTGCGCGCTAGGCTCAGCTCGCCGCACGTCCCGTACTCAACGAAAGCTAGACGTTAAAAAGCTACATTCACAACACACAAAGCCGAAGCTTTATCAGCCAGACTCTCCCAACTGTTCCGGGAGTTCTCTCCGGCTTCTTATGATATACGTGAACCCACTCCATGGGTATGGCTGGTAGGGAGATAACTGGAATTCTGCAGAACTTTGCAGCTGGGAGCAACGTGCTTAATTTAATTCAATACTGTTAACCAATAACACATATAGCATTTTATATTTCTAATTTCTTCAACATAATATTGTATAACCCAACTACTTAACTTGATTTTAAATTATTGTTACTTGAATTCATAAGTCAGCTGACATTAAATTAATAATCGATACCTGTGAGTATCATCAGCTACGATCCACTTTTATAATCCACTCGCTATTTTTGTAAAGCGTTTCATGGGCTAATTAAAGCAACCGCCATGTTCGCTAATCCTCTTTCCTTTCTCATCGCCAACAGTGCGGTCGTGCGACTCCTTCACATAAAAATTCAAATTGGTAAAATTACAAAAAGAAAACTAAAAACATCTTTTGCTTTCGTACACATCGCAAGATTAAAAATCAAGCCGTGTTTGGTAGTGCTCTTTCAACACTTCAACACAGCGCAAATTTTTTAAGGAAATTTGCACATTTTCCTACTCATTTCAATATATAAACCATCACACAACATTTAACACAATTAAATACAACTACAAATAAATATAACTCGTGCATATTTAATCGCTGTATCTCGCCCCCTCACGCTTGCATTTACATTAGTGAGCTCCAACTCAAACAGTCACTCGCTAGATAACACTAATACGCAAACACACACGCACACATAACTATAGCTTTCCAAGCTTAGCAAGCCAATGCAAGCAGAACGATTAGGGTTGTCTTGCCTGTCTATCGCTTGTTTGGGCGGAACGTCAGAAATGGGCATGGCCTTTTCGCGTAAATCGATTTAATAGACGTTATCACGTCAAAAAATTAATAGAAAAAAAATTTATAGCAAAAAAGAAAATAAAACAATATACCCGTTTATGCGCAAGGTAAGTAATTCGCGATCATGTTTAATTGAGAAAGCGATTAATTACGGAACGCGAGATGTATCAAATTGAATAACGATAAGTAAAACTTCGTATTGAATTAATAAAGAAAATGCAAATAAAGAGACTAATAATAATAATGCTCACTTACATGCGTTTGGTCCATAAAAGATATCTCTTACGCCGCCGCTGTGCTGTGGATGTAATTATTAGAAAGAGTGGGAGAGAGAGAGAGAGAGAGAGAAAATAAATTCGAACATAACGTTGCTTATTGAGGCTACGTCAACAACACTGCATTATCAGTACTTACAAATGACACAACTAAAAATAAAATGAAAAATATGTACGTGAAAGCAACAACATAAATAATTTTACTTAAAATTGACTCTTTCTCTTTTTCTCTCTTACACAAGACATTTTACACTTTAATTATTATTGTTATCAAATATATTGTAAGGAATTTAATTAAGCAGGATAGAAACTGAGGAATTGCACCAAAATTAGTCAAAATAAATTATTATTTTTGGCACTCACTTATTTTAGTGGAATTTTCCAAATTATATATTATTTAAGAGAAATAAAATTATATAGAATTTAAGCCGAATATATCATTTTGGGGATTTTTCTGATCTTTCCTTTTTCACACTTCACAAAAAAAATTAATTTAAAACACTTTAGAGCTCAGCCAGTTTCAATTGCGCATTTTGTTCTCTTTAATTTTAAATATGCACACATGGATTAGATTTAGCTGAGTCAATTTTTCTCTCGAGGAAAATTAATTTAAAATAATTTGAGATAACTTTTTATGACCATTTGAATATGGATTATATTGTTTCGCCCAGGCCTGGTCGGGCCATCTATCGTCCCCGCAATAGTGGCAGTGTTGCCCATTTCACCCAACAGTGATGCCCACAAGTGCTACCTGAGTGTCACAAAACTTGGCATCACTTTGATTTGAAAAAAAATAATGGAGAGGAGAAAAAGAGGAAGCACTGTAAGTTGAAAAAAATAAGGAGGAAAAGGTGCTGCTCACGTTTTTTTTTTTGGCGCGTATACATTTTTCATTTTTGGCGCGAATACATTTTCTAATTTTGGCACGAGCTTGACTCGTTGTTGCTGCCACGTCTGCGCAACCACTGCCGCTGTGTGCCGTTGCTGCCACGTTTGCTGCCACCACTGTCGCTGGGCGTATTTGTCGCCACTAGTACCGCTGTGAACTGCTGCTGCGCTGGATTTAGTGTATGTGCGTCATACTTAATTTAAATTAATTTTGTAACAAACTGTTTCCCTTCTTTTGTGCCGAATAAACTCCCCTACAACTAAATTACCGTTCGGTCACCGTGTTTTCGCAACAATATATTAATTTTACAGAAAAATAATGATTGACTTCATTTTCACCCATTTAAGTTACTATATATCACATAAATTCCAGTAGATATTAACTGTATTTTGGTAAACAACCGCCAGCAGTATGAGCTCAGCGGTATAAGTGGTTTTAGCGTTTGAACTCAGTGGTATGAGTGGTTTTAGCGTTTGAGAGCAGCGCTATGAGTGGTTTTAGCGTTTGAGTGCAGCGGCTAGCGTTTGAGCGGTTTGGTTCTTTTTGAAATTTATCTTTTTATTGGCATTTAGTAATGTTTTTCTTTGAGACCGAGTGACTAGTAGTCGTGGTAAAACGAAAAGGTTGTACAATGGACAGACAGATTCACATGGACAGGGGGTTGACTGATCGCACTCCTGCGTAGACCAAGTGACGACCGCGCGGGTGGTAATAAGCATGACAAATGATAGACTGGGAAAAAACATATTTTCATACGCACACGAAAGATTTTTTTTTGTGTGCGGAAGTCAATTGTATAGACAAACATCATGCATTGGCATTGTTTCTACGGAAAAACTAAAAACTATCCGAACGACGAATTTTTTTGTATATTGTTGTTGTTGTTGTGGCTCAGGTGTGGCTGTATACCAGTGTCCAGGTGTTTTCGGCTTATCGTTATTGATAAGTAGGGGTTGATGAAGCTGTCAATTTTTAATTTATATTAATGTGAAAAGGCCCAATGTACTGCTGAAAATATATAACAATGTATATAGGTCAAAGCATTTGTAAATTTTTTCTTTCAGACCGTGGGAACGAAAACGTGGAGAAAATTTCCTTGTTATTGTTGCTGCAACTGCTTTATTGTTCTTTCATCTTCTTGTGAAAAGGTATTTTTTTTTTTTGTTGACATTTTAGTCTAATTTATTTTTCCTGAGCAAAATGTTTTAAGACATGTTTATGGAGAATATTTTCTTGTTGTTGGTTTATGCAGTGCTTAATGGTAGGGGGATTGTTCATAGATATACTGTTCTTATTTTCAATCATTCCAGTCTTGTGCATCAACAAGTGCAGTTTTATTTAAAATTCTAAAGAAGGAAGTTGCAGCCACTCAGCCCAGTTGGAGGAATTTTCGTTTGTCACCAGGTCGGTCAACATTTTAATAGAGAAACTAAATAATATCAACCACCACCAACAACAATAACAATAAATAAATAAATTAATAACACTATTCAAATAAAAATAAACAACAAAAACAGCAACAACAGCAACAATAAACAAATAAATAGTTTAATAATATTATTTAAAAATAAAATAAACAATTACAAAAACAATAAAAACAAAATAATACTACTACTTAAATATAAACTAACAACAACAACAATAAAAATGGAGGCAACAAATAGCATGATGGCATGTAGCCAATGCAATTACACTTATAAGAATAAGTGTTCTTAAAAGCACTCACCTTTACCTGAAAAGGGTTTAAAGTGTAGACTTTGCGCCAAAAATTTCCTAACATTGCGATACTTGACTCGACATATAAAGAATGTACATTCTAGTGTCGAGCAAGTAGCAAATAATTTGATGCCGATACATGGGAGCCCTCTACATCTGCTGCCGCAGCCTATAAAAATTGTTCAGACTGTAGTGTGATGGTACCAGCTATAAACTGGGAAAACCACTTCCGCACAAATTTTCACAAAAAGAATGTGCTGGAGACTACAAATGAGTCTGCCAATTTAAAACTCTTAAGAAATGGCTTTAAGTATCGAATAAAGTCATTTTCTTATGAGAACAAAAGTGAAGGGTGTCTGTTTCCAAACACATTTTTGTTGGAAGCCGAACCTGTCATAATAAATGTTTTACAAAAGGAGCTACGCACGCATATAGCGATAAAATGCAATTTCGAAATATTTGCAGAATATATGCTTGCAATAAAAGAAGATGATGCTATTAGCATCAAATCACACCAAACAATGATGACACCGATCATCAATAAAGATGATTGTGATGATGTGTATAAGAGACACTTTGATTTTGTTTGCGAGAAAATGGCACAGTTCCATGAAAGGGACTCAGGATGGACACTTTTAAAGATATTGGACACTTTTAAAGATTGGAGTATAAAATAAACAAATATGAACCTCTAAAGGGAGGAGTATATATTCCACTCCCAAAATGCTTGATGGATAAAAAAGCGATAGTGTACGTTCGCTTTAAAACCGATTAAAGAGAACGCATACCGCCCTCAAAATTATCAAATAGGAGAAAGTATCGACCGAGTTGAAATTGTAAACAACTCGGAGATAAGTTTAAACTTCACTGATCTGACGTTCCCGCTCGAATTAAAGCAAATACGAAAATTCGAGCGGTTAAACCAGGGAATAAGCATCAACGTATTTACGTATGATAAGGAGAAGAAGGGAATCATCGGGCCACTTTATCTCACGGAGAGTGAGAAAAGTAAGCATATAAATCTCCTCTTTCTACAAGAGGAAGAGAATTATCATTTTGCTTGGATCAAAAATATGTCTCGGTTAGTATTTTTTATTGCAATTTTATTTATTTTTATATATTTTCTAACTAATTTTTATTTTATTTATTTTAGTCTTCTCCGATCTCAAATAACTAAACATACCAGTAAACTGATTTTATGTAACGCCTGTCTCCAAAACTCTCATGACGAGAAGATGATGCAACGCCACAAGGAGAGCTGTAAGCGAGTTGTCAGTCTTTTATTAAAGTCTTCAGCAAACACAAGTAGATTTTTCAATGGTACAGAAAAATTAAAATGGGTGTTTGTTCGATCACTATCGTCTCCATTGTACCATCCAGAGTTGATTAGCTTATTACTTTCCGATATATTTAGAGAAATATAGTTATTTAATGTAGATGACGGTCCAATCCAATCAATACCAATCTCAATACCATTCAACTCGTATCGAATCTCGTCAAAGTTTCTTTAGTTTGCCCTTGTCTGTCACTGCTCCATTTTCCAAGGTAATGAATCCATCAATATTAATAAAACATATATGTATTTCCTGGTTATGTGTAGTGATACGCACCTCATCATTACTTCTGAAAGATTATATATAAGGAGAGTAAGAGTGGAACTTTTTTTATAATATTATCATCCAGCTGAGATATCTCTTGAACATTCAGTATATTGCTCATTTTTTGCTTGATTTTAAATCCCAATGATTTTAAAAATAATTTATTTTTGTTTGTAAGAGAGTACAAAATAGGCCTGATGTGTGTAGTTTGAAGTTGTTGATACGACTGAGGTTGGAACCTAGTGTTTTTCCTATATATAATCATCCTTGTTTGGGTTTTAAATGTAATAGAAGGGTAACTTCTCCACGGAGATTTACCAAGCTTCCGTCCTGATCAACGATTCTCACTGTTAACGACCTAATCTCTCTAGTGTTAACTGTCAAATAAATGAGGTTCCTTGGTATTTCATCCATTTTATAGCCTGGGGGAACATTTATTGCAAGTTCATGTATTGTATGAGTAGGCAAATTATTTACATATGATCCACTCACAATATTGCATTAGAATCGAATTGCATTGATTTTTACAATATTTACTCTTTTTTCAAATCCTAGTAACCGACCAATAGATCGAGGTGAATCAAAGTATATTGGCAGCTCACTTGAGAATATTTCCACTTGCAATGTATTATTGTTGGCTGCAATAGTTAAGTTTGGCACCATGTGTTTAGAACAAATAATTCAGTTTAAATGACTTTTGCAATACCATCGAGTTCATAGGAACCCACCGGAATTTATAATATGTCTTCTTTGGGATTGAATTGTATATATGAAAATCTATTAAACAATATTCATAGTCCCCTTTCAGCTCAATAGGAGGGAAATAGTTTGTCGTTAAAATTGAAGTTTTACCACTCAGATACAGCGTTGTTGCCATTGTTAGGTCTTATTATCGATTGAATGCAAATATTAAAAAACTATGTTTTGTTTGTATTTAAAAAATATGGTTTATTTATTTTCTTTTATATAGTATAAACGAAATACATATGTATTTTATAAAACATCATCTATATTTATCCAAGAGTTGTGCTCCTTAGAAAAGCCCAACCATTTTACTAAGACTTTGTCTCCATTACGCTTCACAATCCGTTCAACTAGAAAAACGTCCGGAAAGCGTGTTCGCTGCAACTCCTCGTCATAGAATCCACCTTTTACTTCATGCCCTTGATAATCCTCCAATGTAGTATAAGTTGTAGGATTTGTATTTTGTATACATTTTACTTTGAAAATTTCTGTTGTCCAGTTGGATGTATATCCCTTTTCAAAAACATGCTTGTATTTACCTATACGAACTCTGTCGCCAACAGTATATATGTCTATAAACTGTAGTTAATGGTTGGTTCTCATTGGATAAATTAACTGGGTGCAATTTTTATAGTTCAATGGGGTTTATTGTTATATTCATCAATTAAATGCTTGTACATGTCAATCCATCTATATGTGCCATGAAAGCTGAATTCTTTCCACATCATCCCCTTTAGCGTTCTGTTGAACCTTTCCACAATCGATGCTTTTAAAAAACTATATGTTGAATAATGATTAATATGATGTTTCTTCATAAGTCTATTAAAGTCTTTATTGTATAACTCTTTGCCATTATAAGTTTGTAAATTTTTTGGATATCGTCCAGATTGTAATAGGTTCTTCACAACCTCAACAACTTCTGCACCATTTTTTGTTTTGAGAGCTTTACCCCAAGCAAATTTTGAAAATGTGTCGATAATTGTCAGTAAAAATCGATAGCCTTTATTTGTGTTTTTATATGATCCCATCCGCTTGCCAAAGATCGTCTACTCCCTTCATGCGCATGCAGCTCATTCACAAGAGCACGTTTGGGTATTTCACTTAAACATATACTGGATATTAATGGATCTGAAGAATCCATAGCTCTATAAAAAACATCAGCGATATTGTTTAATCGGCTATTCTTTCGGACATGTGATTTACTATCGTTTTTATAGAAGTAGATCCATCGAATCCATAGCTTGCTATTAACGTGCAACGTGAAACATTTTCCATTTGAGCTATAACCTCTTTTTGCAGCTCCTATATTCTTTCGACTGTATGGTCCAAAATGTTTTGCATTGAAACCTGCGCAAGATTTTCCGAAATTTCTATTTGAGTTGGTCTGCAAATCGTTTTGACTTCATAATATGGGGGAAAATGTCGCAGCCACGAACTTTGTTTAGATTAAGAATGTTACTATACTGCTGTTTTGTAAGTCCATTTTCAAAAAAAAAAAAAAAAAATGCCAATGCTTCTTCAGGGGTAAGGGGAATAATCACATGAGATTTCCGGCCTCCAGTCGAGTTTCCTGTCTGTTCTTCCCTGACGACTTTTAATGCATTAAACAAATCATCCTCTTTAGCTCTCTTCGCTGAAATAGAAGCTGCATGTAATAAGTGCTGCGTTGAAAAGTCTGCGTCCGATGCAAGTTCACTTGCTAATTTTTGTTTCAAACGCATTCCAGCCTGTGTATAACCTAGTGTTGGCCTACCCATTTTAGATGGAGATGGATCCGTAAGCTGTTCATCTAAAGTTATAATAATCGCCTGCAAAAGCCACCTTGAGTGCTCAACTTTAAATCTAGACAGCATATGGTTGCATTTAGGCAAATATTTCTTAATGTGTAATATAAAACTGCAAATTTTTTCTTCAATTCGATTAACGTGTGAGTTGCTGCCTTCATTCATATTCATTTTTTCCAACATCCACTTCTTTAAGGCAGATTTGTCTCGTCCATTGTTGTCCCAAACCTCCAGCAGTGTTGTGACGAAACTCATATTCGGCTGCAATATGTAATTTTTTTTTTTTGGAAAACAGACAAAAACGGGCAAAGGAAATTATTAACACCTTATTCTATATATTTTTACGAAAAACATACAGGTTTTAGTTGATCGCTGGCACTTGCGGGAAATAAGTTACCCTCCACGAAACACAATTACATTTGTTAAATTTTAGCTGTAAAAATACTCTAACAACAATTGAACAGACATAACAAAACATACAGAACATATAGAAAATAATACGCTACGTTGAATCTACATACCTGTACGATTACTTGCCATATTTACAAATTGTCTTCACTTTAAAGAAAAAGCCACAAAAAACGCTCAAAGTTTATTAATATTCACGGTTGTATTTCGATAACTCAAGCATGCTTTAATCAGCTGACTTTAAATGAGCGCCAAATTCATCTCACAGACGTTAAAAATATTTTAAAAATAGTTTTGTCTTATCTTAATTATTTACCATTACAAAACCCATTCAATTTTGAGTTTTTCAAATATAAAAAAATTACTTTATGCACAAATTTCGGACTGTTTGCCCATAGTGCAATGGTAGTCATTGTTGTCCGCTCTCGGTCGGTTCGCCATTGCTGGCCTTTCAGCATTGTGGCGCTGCTGTGTACCTGGTCTTGTATGAGCGAGGTCTGACTGAATTAGCAGCCGGCGCACGGACACCTTCACGTACCGTTGTTGGACGGCCCTCGCCCGCTCTTCAAGCTGCATTGCAGCTTGTGTCGCGGTAAAGTCCCGCGGCAACTTAATATTTTTATTAGTTTGGTTCATATTTGGACCAACGATTTGCGGAGAATGAATGTCCATCTGTGCAGAGATCCGCCATACACAGATACGGTCACAGGTACTCTCCGAGGCGAAGAGTTATCGGAGAGGCACCGTTAGTGACTGAGTTATTTTTAAACAGGGCCCTCAGTCAGACTGATCATCGACACGGTATGCATGCACATCTTGATCCGGCCCTGTACCTTCCACTTCGTCTGGTATTGGTGTTTTCTGCAAGACTCTGAATAAAATGGCATTTGTTTTTAGCATTTGATTATCTATTCTATCCAAATTTGTTGTTAAACTCGAGATTTGTTCATTTAATTTTTGTATCGCTTGATCAACATAAAACCGATTAACAGCATCTCTTGCCCACACTTTTGAATCGTTTGTTTTCAAAATTTATACTTTTTTTTCGCTGTCCAATAGATAACTTGATGATTTTATAGAGTGCTTATTCACAATTTCAGATTGAAATTTATCTCTGATTGTTTGCGAAGCCATTAAAAGACGCAGTCGATAGTTCATTTACATTGTCCCAATAAACAGAATTGGGTTTCTTTAAATTCAATTTCATTGAAGAACCACCCTTGCTTAAATTTGATTTTTGTTTTGGTGTAGAAATTCCTATTGGAATATTATCTTTTAAAATTTCTGGAACTATTTTATATTTCTTTGCAAGAGTTCCTTTTGTTTTTTCTGTAGGCATTGGTTTTCAATAGTAATCTTTTATAAATTGATTTATCCACATCATCATAGACTGTAGATTGCTTCAAGAATATAAGAGAGTACTGTCCAGGTGTAAGATTCCATTTTTGCTCACCTACATATACTTTGACATCATCTATACTAAATGAAGAATTACCCCATTTTAAGTTGCCATGTCTATCTTGCCTATCATTACTATCTTACTATCATTACGAGCATCATCCTCCTGATAATAAAATGAATCATCAGCATTGAATTAGGCACCAACATCTGCTCTACTTGAAGAAGGTTTTATTAGTGTTGTACTGAGTTTTCTCTTTTTTATTGTGGATTCAGCATTCTCCTCTGGTTTAAATTTTGATAAATTATCAAATATCTCTGCTTTTTCATTTTTTGAATGTGGTGTTGATTAATAATTAATAGTTTTCTCGAATAATTTTTTTAAGCGGTAGTGTAATAGGATCAAAAGTTTCTTCCAATTGATTGCGAACCTCAACTTCACCTAGTTTTATACTTTGAAATTTCTTTTTCAATATGTTTCTCGTCTTTATCAACTCCTTCATCAGATTTTCACCCATTTCTCAAGTTATATTGCGGTTTAGTACCAAACAGTTTGATGCTCAGCAACGTACTAAAATCCATTCTGCAAATAGTTGGTGTATTTAAATCAGAATATACTCATCAAATCCTTTCCTATATCGACCACCATTCAGCGCATCATCTTTGTTGATGAATCTCTCCAACATAGACGACAAATTTCCATAAACTGCTCGAAACACATATCAGTTCCCTCAAGATCGCGATAAATATGCTTAACATTTAAATCGTCCTGTTTGAACATTACGAGTACATTAGCATTATCACGCAATGTACTCATAAATGTTTTGGTATTCGTGTGTATGTTTGACATAGATAGAATGAATCAATGTTTTGTATGCTCTAATATTATTCTGGTTTTCGCAAACTACATCATCAAATATCATAATTGAATTGTTTTCAGCATTTTCTGGTGCAATAACATCGTCATTATTGGAGAATGTATACAAGTTCATTCATTTTATTGGTGCCATCAACATTTCTAAATATTGATATTTAGGTTGATATAAAATTTTTGAGTATAAATATATATTCGCAAAATTTTAAACCATTAGGACTCTCTAATAAACTGATCATAGTATTTGTTTTTCCACAATTCGAAGGACCTACAATTAATGTCCTTATTGCATTTGGCAATAGAGTGCTATGACGTCGCTTGACATCTTTATTGGTAGTAAAATCAAAATTTCTCACTTTAATACTATTTTCTTGTTTAAATAGACGCATTTTGAATTAGAATGTCAATCGTCTACAGCTCTCCGTCGAGTGAATACTACTAAAAAATGGCTGACTATCAATTTTGCGGACCAGGAACACGACTTAAGGCTCGCTTAGCACGAGGTGCTAAGGGAATAAATCCATTAGATGCTGCTTGATATAGCTTATTCTCAGAATAAAGATATTGAAAAAGGACATATTGCTGATAATATACTAGCTGAAAAGGCTTGGGCTCGTGTTAGCAGTTTTGGTGAAAGGACAAGTGCATATTTCAACAAAAACGCGATGAAGGCAAAAACTAAATTTTGTATGGGAGTTGATCAAATAAACAAACAGAAGAAAAAAGGCGATAAGAAGAAAAAGCGAGTTTGCCTGAAGAATATATGTTCTACTGCGATAAAGAGTGCAAATCGCATTTTGAAAAGAAAGAAGCCTCAAGACCTTGATGGAGCTATTAAAATTGCACGTAAACGGCAATAAACCGTTCTATTGGGCCAAATGAAAAAAGACGTAATTATCCCACGAATCATATCCGTACCTAAGAGTGGAGGATTATTACCATTAGTACCGATTTTAACAGCAATCAGTGCGCTTGGAGGATTGGCTTCTGGTGGTACAGCCATAGCAAAAGTAATTAATGATGCTAAAGTACCTAGACAGCAGCTGGATGAAGCATCGGGACATAATAAAACTATGCAGGGGAAAAGGATTGTATCTAAAGCCATATAGAAAGGGCTATGGAATTGTACATACGCAGACAAAAAACTTTTAAGAGAGCTACCCAAAAGAGCGCTGACAAACATTGACCTGGAAAAATTTGGTTCAAAGCACATTCCTCATTCCAGAGGTCTCTTTATGAGAGATTCACTCTCTAAGAAATCACGAGAGGGAGAGAGAGCGGGATCATCAATTTGGATACGTCATCAGGGGAAGGAACGCACTGGGTAGCTTACTATAGAGATGATAAAATTAAAAAATATTTCGACAGTTTTGGAAATTTGCAACCCCCAAAAGAACTTGTTAGCTATTTAGGAGAGAAGATAGCCTATAATTATGAGAGAGTACAGAAATTTAATGCAGTTAATGGTTCCACCATCGAAAAAGTCATTGATTCAAGCAGCCATTGATGAATTCAATTCGATGAATATCAAACCGATACTGTAAATGAAGGATATGGAGTTGAATAAAAATATACACAATTACAATAATATAGCCCATATATCAGAATAATAGGTAGGCTATAATTTATGAATATATTGGTAAATTGCAAGCTTTTTTTGCGGTTAGCTACACTTACAACAAGTTAATTCATTTTTATTTAAATTTTTATTAAATTACTTAAATTTAAATTTAAATAGGTAGTCAATTGATTATTTGTGAAGGCGAAAAAAAATTGTGTCTTTTTAAATTAAATTGTTATTAAATTTCATTTTTGAAGAAACTATACTAAGAATTGTGCCGAGAAAGCGTAAGTCTAATCTTTCACAAAGTTCTAATAAAGCTCGAGCAATGAGAGTTGCTAGACGTGACGAGACATTTCCACAAGCTGAACTGCAATGGCTTGAACAGACGTCGCGTGAGGCAGCACATAGAGTTGATGAGACACCAGAACAGTCCCAAGCCCGGCGTCAACAACGTGCTTAATATCTGGCATCTCAACGGGCTGCTGAGACACAAGAACAGTCTCAAATTCGGCGTCTTCAGCGAGCGACATACAATTCGTCCCAAAGAGCGGCAGAAACCGCTGAAGCAGCAGAATCTCGCGGAATCTCGCAGTTGCCAAAAGAGCACAAGAACGACGTCAAATATTCACAAGAAACACGTGGGGTCTCTTTCATAAATCTGCATTTGAGTACGACGAGACTCTTGATTACGAAAGCCACAAGCTTATAAAAATAGAAGCGATGGACAAAGAATGCAGATTTTGCGGTGCTCTTAAATGGAAAGAGGAAGCAGCAGGCATTTGTTGTTCGGGTGGAAAAGTAGCCCTTCCGTCAATAGACGAGCCAGTTGAACCTCTTAAAGGCCTTTTCTATTATGAAACAGATGAGTCTCGCCGTTTTTAAAAAAAAACATAAGAAAATACAATACATGCTTCCATATGACATATTTTGGGGTGGATAACATTGTATCAATGCCAGGTTTTTGCCCGACTTTCACAATCCAAGGGCACGTATACCACACAATTGGATCTTTGCTTTCTGCTACAAATATGCAACCAAAATTTTTGCAAGTTTATTTCATGGGGGATGAGGAAGCGCAAGCCAATAGGCGTTCTGAGTACGTACAAGATGTAGAAAAAACACGGTACAAAAAATTCAACAAGTTCTACATGATCACAATATTTTAGTGCATGAATTTAAAATAGCTAAGGATAGAGTGACTAGCGATAATTACAAGGTTGTGATACACCCAGATCGTGTACCACGTGGTGAACACGAAAGACGATTCAATGCCCCGACCTCAAATGAAATAGCTGTCGTAGTAGTTAGTAATGAACAAACTACGTCTCGGGACAACGTTGTTCAGGCGCATGATGGCCGGCTCACTAGGGTTCCAGACACTCATAGATTTTATGACGCTCTCGAGTACCCAATATTTTTTTGGAAAGGACAAGAAGGATACAGCATTGACATTCCTCAGACAAACCCAGTTACCCAACAACCCGCACGTAACAAAACAGTGTCCTGCAAAGACTCTTATGCGTATCATATGATGGTACGTCGCAACAATTTTAATTTATTGCTTCGATGTAGACTTCTCCTTCATACATTTTTGGTGGACGAGTACGTCAAAACTGCGAGCAGAACACTATATTCAATTAATCATAAGTGCGGAGATACCGAACCCAGAAACTGATCGAAATCTATATGACACTGGGACCAAAAATATGATTCTCGGGCCCTGTGGTGTACTAAATCCTTCATCACCATGCCTAAGGGAAGAAAATGTACCAAAAAATATTCAAGGGCACTTACGACGCGTCGAGGAGATCTGTCGAGCGATTTGATCAAAGAACTAAGTTACGAAACCACGTTGTTAGATGCTCAGATCAGCGAAACAGAGCCACGCCTGCTACCCGATTTATGACAAAATATTACAACGAGTTGAACGTGGTGAAGGCGGAATTTTTTTCTTCATGCTCCAGGCGGAACAGGCAAAACTTTTTTGATTAATTTGCTTCTAGCAAAAATCCGTACGGATCGTTATGTTGCCAAATTACCCCTAATCCCCTAATTGCAACAATGTAAACTGATCGTATGGGACGAGTGTACTATGTCACACAAACGCGCCATCGAGGCTCTCGATCGCTGTCTACAAGACATACAAAGCAATTGAAAGTTAATGGGTGGTGTGGTAGTGTTATTGGCAGGGGATTTTAGACAGGCATTACCTGTTATCGAGAGAGGCACTGCAGCAGACGAATGGAAGATAGAATGGTGTCGAAAATAGACACATGAAAAATTACCTTAAAAGAGGAAATCGAACGCGAGTAGGAGAAGTTAAATTTAGAAACAGATATGTTATTGGAGCATTTAAGAGAAGAATTAATACATATATGATTTTATATTATCTTCAGTCATATCAGAAGCAAGACGAGAGATAAAGACAGATTTACGCGGGGCAACAACGGTCAGGGTATTTTCTTTTTTAGAAATTGGATTTTGTGTAGAAGATGGGTCAGCAGATACGCTAGTCATAGCTTCTACAACAGAATCAGTTGCCAGTTGAGGCACAACAGTGCAGTCTTCAACAACTACCAGAGGGTTGGAGGAAGCACTCGTTGACGCTTCGAAATTGAGATCAGGTGTTATTTTATTGGTCTTCTCAGACTACCTTGGTGCCAATGTGCCTCTACTTATACCCTGGGCAGTGGTCCAAGCGGATGCAATGAAAAATAAAGCAACTGGAAGTTGCTAAATGAAATTAACAAATGTATTGAATTGTGATTTGTCAGTACAGAGTTTTTTTATATAGTTTAAGGCCGAATCAAAAGAAAAATAAGGGGAAAATGTATTATAGATAGAACAAAGAGCACGGAGTGAGTTATTTACGCGTAACTTGTCGTACAAAAGGGCAACTTTATTGGCACAAAGTGACGAGTTGGCCAAATGGGTGATATCAACCGAAGCAAGTAGGGAGAATCAATCTCACCAATAAGAATTTTATGAAGAAAAGCAACGGAGATCATAGAACGGCGTGGGAGATCAATTAATTTTAACCTATCATGATAGGGTGGAAGATTTATTTCGGGATCCCAATTGAGACTCCTAAGAGCAAACAGAAGAAACTGTTTTTGGACTGACTCAATACGTTCCTCGTGAATAGCATAATATGGATTCCAAATACAGGAGCCAAATTCTAAAATAGGACAAACAAGAGAAGTATAAAGGAGTTTAGTGGTATAAGGGTCATTAAATTCCTTAGACCAACGCTTAACAGAGCTAATAACATCTTTTTCTTTATTGACTATTAATCAAATGTAATTATTGGGTCAAAATTTCTCAAAAAAATCAAAGTTGCAATTGGGTCTTTCGACTTTTTTGAAACTTGGTGAATGTGAAGTGTTAGATACTATAAGAAATTTTTGTGCCAAAGGATTTTTTAAAATTTTCAAAATTCTAGGAAATGCCGGGCACTAAAATTTTCAAACTTTTATATCTCTGAAACTTTTTAATGAATTTTGTTCATATTTGCAGGACTTTTAGCTAATTTTTATCTGTTTTAAACTAAATTAAGTCTAAAAAAATATTTTGAAAATTTTACAAATAAACAGTCAAAAAGTTTTTGATTTCATTTTTTTCTAATAATAATTTTAGGATTCCTTATCTTTTCACGAGTTGATTAAAAAAGAAAATTGGTGGAGACTTTAAAATTGACATTTTTCACATTTTTAATCCCGCCATATACGCCTTGTAAGACGCGGATTGAGTCGTGCGCTTGCGTGACCAGGCGGTAATGGTGATGTCGCAACGTTGCTACTGTCATTTCTTTTTAAGCTCTTCCGTTCTAGGCATCAGAGAGGTTTTAAAGGTAAATTGGAATTTTGTTTAGCTCCGTGCCTTGGGTAAATCATTTATTGAAAGTTTAAAAGTGGGAGATGGAAGTCTCATTAATCTCTTTAATCAAGCAGAAGTTACTATTCCTTCTTCTTCTTCTTCTTCTTCTTCACAAGAATGGAACAATGTTGAACAATCTTCCCAAGCCATTAGTACTGATGAGGAGTTTGAGGACAAGTATGAAAACAATGAAAACACTAACGAATTACCGGTAAAAAAGTACATTAGATGGAGTCATTCTACATTTAAATAAAATTCTTGCACTACTATCTGTTTCACCTATTATGAAGAGTACTAATCTTCGTTCTATTAATGCTCAAAAAGCTAAAGTCAAAGAAATTCAAGCAGCTTTAGATTGTAAGTTGGAGAAGGTGTTGAAGAATTAAAAAAACAAATGAATAAAACAAAATGTAAAAGTCAGGTTGTGAAGCTTTTAACCATGGCACCAAAATCATGGCGTCCTAGAAAGATAGAAAAATAATTTAATGTATCATACGCCTTTGCGCGTAAAGCAAATAATTTACATTTACAAGAAGCTTCTCCAAATGCTTACAAGGGAAAACCACTTCCTGAAGAAACAGTTGAAAAAGTACAAAGCTTTTATTATGAAACTGATATCAGTCGAATTTTGCCAGCAAAAAAAAATTATATTTCATGCATAATAAATATTATTAGGAAATTTAAAAGAAATGTATGCATTATTTCAACAGAAACAAGAAATAAGTTTATCCAAATTTTCTGAAATCCGCCCAAAAGAATGCGTTTTAGCCGGTAGTAATGGCACTCATTCTGTTTGTGTTGTTGATGATGATAGACGACGAAAAATTGGAAAAATTGACGAAAGAAGATTATGCACTTTCTTTTCTTGGTTCTTATAAAACTATCTTAAGAAATATGGTATGCGACCCATTTTCTCCTACTTGCAATCTGCTAATGTTAATTGCTAATTGCTAATTGCTTGATGATAATTGTATAGATATAATTACGTATAGAAGTTAGGTGTCAACTGACTGAACCATGTTACAAACTTTCTCAGACACAATTGATGGTTTTATAGAAAAATTTGCAATCAATGTAGAAGTTCTTTTAAAACATGATTATATTTCTAAAAAACAAAGTGAATACTTTTCTAATTTAGAGAAGTCTTTCAAACGAGGGGAATTCATAGTTAAGGGAGATTTTGTGAAAACTATCAAGCCGTAGTTCAAGTGCTATCTAGAGTCAATACTGGGTTAAAGAACAAATAACTTTTCATTCCTTTGTCGTTTATTACAAAGAAAATAATAACCTAAAACATGAATATTTTGTTTTTATTTCAGAAGAACTTAAACACGATACAAATGCCGTTAATTTATTTATAAAAAAACTAATATGAGAGATGCAAAAACATCGTAACATTAAAAAAATGATATATATCAGTCACGGGTGTGCAGCACAGTATAAAAATAAGTACAATTTTATAAAACTTTGCTTTCATTACGAAGATTTCAAAATTAATGCAGAATGGCATTGTTATGCAACGTCACATGGCAAGAGTCCTTGTGATGGGATTGGAGGAATTCTGAAAGGCGTATAGCATTTCGTGCTAGTATTCAAGATGTTGCTAATAAAAATAGTATTTTAACAGCAAAGCAATTTTACGACTGGGGAAAAAAAGCTATCGAAAATATTACTCTGCTATTTTGGACGAAAGAAGAGCACAGTTCAAACGAAAAATGTTTAAAACCCAGATTCTTAAAAGCACGTACTATCGAAGGCACTAGAAGTTTTCACTGTTTTCTGCCTGTTAATTAGACAGAAATAATATGCAAACCATTTTCTGCTTCTGATGATTTCCAAAAATTTTCTGTCCAATAAGAGATCATTAATAAAAAATTACTTTTAGAATTTATAAAACGAGGATGAAATTTTAAAAATAATTATTCCCGGACTTTTTGAAATGTTTAAAAAGCTATCCAAGTTACCATTGTTAATAAATCAACACATCTTTTATTATAATTTCAAATAAATTATTAAATGCGTGACACTTTTTCATACCACTGGTCAACGTTACGAAAAGAGACTTCATCAGCCCCGCCCCGTATACACCGTACAAAGCAGGCTTAAAAGTGTGATATCTCCGTCAATTTTAAAATCTCCACCATTTTTTTTTTTTTAATTAACTCGTGAAAAGAAAAAAATTTTTCAAATTTTCAATATAATTTTTCAGACTTAATTTAGTTTAAAACAGATAAAAATTAGCTAAATGTCCTGTAAATATGAACAAAATTCATTAAAAAATTTCAGAGATATAAAATTTTGAAAATTAAGGTAAGGCACAAAAATTTCTTATATCTAACACTTAACATTCACCAAGTTTCAAAGAAATCGAAACCCCAATTGCAACTTTGATTTGTTTGAGAAATTTTGATCCTATTATAAATAAGTTTAGGTTCTATAAGTTTAGGTTTCTTAAAAAATCACAAAAGTGGGTGGTGGGTTTATATGGGGCTGCCCCTAAAATGCAGAAATCACATCTATATATGAGGCGTTCGATTCGGGATCAATATTTAAGATATCATAAAGTAATCTGACACCTAGAGGTATCTTTTATTGCAGCCAAATATAGTACCCATACTGATATGCCACACCTACTTTTCTAGAGTAGCCTCCATACAAACCATCCACCCACTTTTTACTTTTTGTATTGAATATTTGTTTATTACAGTTAATATCAACTTAAAAAATGACATGGTGGCTTCTTATACCAGCAGGTGTTACACTCCTCTTTTTTGGGGTAGGTCCATACAAACCACTCACCCACTTTCAACTTTTTGTACGAAAAACTTTTTAATTGCAATAAACTTCAGTTTCAAATTTGGTATGGTGGCGTCCTATGGACCGGCCGGTTCACATAAATTTACCAATGGGCGTGTCCCGTCCACTTTTCTGGGATAGCCGCCATTCGTACTTTTGTGCTTTTGTCCAAAAAACTTCTTTAGCTAAGTCAATACCAGCTTGACATTTTAAACGGTTCTTTATTATAAACGTCCGCTTCACGCACATATACTAATGGGTGTGCCCCGGCTATTTTTCCCCACTTCTTCCCCCCCCTTTTGGATCAGCCAATGACAAACCCAATATACCCTGTTACAAATATTTTGTTGTAAAAATTATAAATATGAATATGCCGCAGTTTATGTGAATAACAAATACAAAAACCGAACTCAATGCGAAACAAGCAACTGGAAAGATATTTTTCGGTATGAGCCACGGAATCTCTTCAGCAATTTTGCCTTTCACCTTTTATCATTTTTAAATATATTTTAAATATATTAAATACTACAACAAATAGTAGCATATGTAGATCTTACTACTAATATTAACCCAACGTTTATTCGATCCGCCAAAACAATTTCAAATCAGAAGTCCTATGATCATAAATATTCATATTTGCAGTTAGTGCCTGTCAAAAAAAAAGTTTTATTATCTACAAATGACAATAACAAACCATTTATATGGTAATGAAAAATTTGATGCTAATAAAATATAATTCTCTAATTTCTCCGTATGAATTTTGAGTCATATTGTTTTGATTTTTAAATATTTTAACCCAAGTTTAATTTAATCAAGCTTTGTTTAATAGCTAGGAAACTACGTTAACCACAACGTATTTTTAATATTTAATATTTTTATATGTATTTTAAACTTAATACTAACGTACTTACTACTGATACACTCGCTCACACTGAAACTCACTTGTACATGTGTATACACATACATAATTACAGGTATTTATAGGTCTCTACTTAGTTTTAAGTACAATAAAAACACAGCAGCCAAGTGAGTTTCTGTTCATTCGCGTGTCACAATCCTAAAACGACAGTCGAACTACTCTCAAACCCAGACGTGTTAAGGTGTTCCATTGTACAAAATACTTTTCGGTAGATAATAAGAAACAAAAAAAAACAATGAAACTCAAATCAATAATATTTGTGAGCCTGTTTGTGTTCACGGGCCTTTCAACACTCGGATCGGTCGCGTGTGTTGAATACTATACGGAAAAGCGTAAGTGAGACACTTTTTATTCGATTTGGTGCAAAATAAAAAATCGTGGAAATGTATTGACATTCAATTATATTGGCGAGTTAATGACAATCGAATAAAATCAAAAGCAAAACGAGAAGTGAACAATACTAAAAAACTGTCTGTGATAAATTTAATTTTAATGGAAAATTTTTTGAACTTCAGCAAATGTGCGAGGTTTATGCATTTAATTGTGTTTGCATTTTAAAATATTTACAATTTAATAAAATGTTTTGGAAATCGGATTATTTAGCTGATAATTCGCAAAACGCTAACTTCATTTAGAATATTGGAAAGTAGGATGGAAAGTTGTGAAAATCTATCGAAAATCTTTCAATGGAATGGAAAGAAGGTAGTCCGATACATTTTCTGAATTTCGATTTCGGTCAAATTTCGTTAGTATTTGAATTTTTTTTTTCATAGAAATTCTTCTTAGTTTAATTCGCGGGATAATAATTTGAAACAAAATTGAGAATTTGGCCCTTTGGGACAAGAACATTTTATTTTTTTCAGATTTTTTTCTCCAATATTTTCCTGGAAATGTAAAATCATGTAAGCCCCTTTCTACGCCTAAAAGAGATTGAATTTGGAGTTCATATCATATGGAAAATCATTCTTTGGGAAAGAACTTTTGATGAAGGTTGAAGGTGTATGGTTACTCTGCTATGTCCTTTTGTGATGTAAATTTTCATGTTGATATATTGTTTACCAGTTATTTAATCAATAAACATTTTAGTTTTTTTTAAGAAAATGATTAAGTTGTTGCATACATGAATAAAAACTATCAAAAACGAATGGAGTTATATGATGTCGATGAACTACTTAAAGTATTATCCATATCCTTTTAGATATCGGTTGCTAAGAAACATTTCAAAGATAATGAATATCAACACGAACTATTTTTTTTTTTTTTAAATGCAAACTTTATTTGAAAATCCGAAAATTGTTCTTTCCAATGACAATCATTAAAGTTTATAATAAGTATAAACTTTAAACGATTTCATTACGGAAAGCGGCCACTTGAGAAACCAAAAGAAGACTGCTTGACTCAAACATATTTACGTAAACTGCCCGCCGAAATCGTGTGATTTGAAGCCGTTAAACTTTATTTTTGTCATGAAAAATTTTATTTACTAAGCATTTTATTTAAATTTACTTTTGAAACTAAAGAATAGATAGCCCTGTAGATCTGTTCGATTCGATATCGTTATAATCGATGTTTGTGTAGATCGATTAAATCTATATATTCGAAAAATCGTAATGATTTATCATTCTAATTATCATACTATAGAGTGGTTTAAACATCCTAAAAGATATTGTAATCAGTTTAATGAAGAAATACACTGGTCGCCACTTAAATAGGACACTTTGACGAACAAAAACATTTTAGAAAATTCTTCTTATCACAAACATTTTGTAAATTAAGGGTAATTAAAGTAATTAAGTTTAAAAAAAAAATGTTTAAAGGGGGTTGAACAATCTTTCTACTCCAAAACTTCGTCCATTCGGTTTCGAAGGGATGCATACAATACACCATTGTGAGGCAACGCTTTCATTGTCATTGACGAAAATTGTAATTTTTAGGTGCTAAGTATAATACGATTAGGTTTCTAGCATGCTCGATTTGGGAGCAGTGGGCAATAGAAAACAGGGATCCCTATTCAAGTGGCGAGGAGTGGGACGTGGTGGAGTGGACGGTACTGCACGCAAGTGACGAAAGTACCAGAGAACTGGAAAGGCTGTTGCCATTCCTTTAAGATTCGTAAAGATTCCTTAAGCGAATAATACAGTCAAAGTATGATATGCTTAAATCATTATCTTAGACATTTTTTTTTCTTCTATGGAATATGGAATATATATCGTTTAGCCGGGTACCAGGAACTTGTCACATGTTTATAGATATAAGTTTTAAACATATAAGTTTAAAACAAAACTTAATACGTATTTGTTCTTTGTTCGAGATTCATTTTTCGACCGATGCCCAAAAGATACTGTCACTTTTAGAGATATAACTTCGCTTGTAGTGGTCCGATTGTCATACAATTTGTACAAGATGTCAGTGAAGGATGTACCTTTCCAACGCAATAGGTGGCGCTACTAGAAACAGCTATTTTTAAAAAGTCCTGTTTCTTTTGCGACACACCTTGTATTAAATATACTCAAAAATGAGAATTGAATTGACTCACACAATCCAAACAGCAAGAGTCTTTCTTTATAAAAAAAAAACTTTCCAAATAAGCTTAAATTATACATACCTACTTTTATACATAAATGTTTATTAAATCAACAGAATACTGTGGAAAACGTAGTTTTGCATTGTTTATAAGAAAACGTTTAAATGACTTTAACAGTCGCTACGAACTGTGGGTGTTATTCAACTTAGTACTGTAAATATAAAAAACATCTTAACAATCTAAAAACTAGGTGACACAAGCCTACCAATGACGAAAAATTTATATTTTTTATTTTTAACGTAGGAATTTATTGTACAACTTAATTGAGTTTTCGCGCTGTTGCGAATTTTTTATATATATATATATATATATATATATATATATATATATATATATATATATATATTTTTTTTTTTTTTTTTGACAGCAACGAATTCGTTTCGCTACTTTATTAAAAGCCTTTCATTCACACCATGGCGAATGATTATTTACACATTCCAATAAATCCATATAAAAAACAAATTGCTAAAATATAAACCCTTTGTTCCAAGTTGTTATAAGACTTTTTGTATTAGTCACTTGGATTAAGAGATTTTTATTTGATATTAATCATATTAACAAAACAGATGATTGAAGTTTATATAAAAAAATGTCGGGTAATACTTGTATACTCTTACAAGTTACAAGTTGCGTTGGTTAATGGTAGTATCAGGGCTCTGGAGCTGAGCGGAACGGAGCATGGAGCACTGGAGCAGGCAAGTTTTGCTGGACCATGTAGCGCACTGCATCCAATTTGTAACTGCTCCTGCTCCCAAAAAAAAATGTTGAAGTTTTTAGTAGATAAAAATTCGGAATTTTATAGTTTTTATTGTATTCGACATGCGCGAGCTCAAAATTGCCTTTTTAATATAATATTGGGTATTTTTTAGTAGAAAAGTATTAGCACTCGGCACAGTAAGGTAACTATTAATATTTAATTACTAGGTAATTATTGGTACTTGCAGGTATCTGCTGCTGGAAAAGATGGATTGCTTTAAACGTGTGAAGATTGGAAGAAAATAAAATCTTTACGATATGTGGTAGAATACCTAATCAAAGCAAATATATTCATGCAGAGAGTGCGGAAAACAGACCCGGCTTGTTTATGCGTGAATGGCAAAAACTGAAATTAATCATGAACTCATGTGACAACCAAATTGAAGTTGATATCGGTAGAGCAATGTCTAAAAGAAAAGTAAAGGCATTGGAAAGCTTATATTTTATTTGCTGGGGTATATGTGGACCCAAGGTAACGCATCCTTTTGAATGATAGTCAGTTAATCATGCATTTTTGATGATGCATTGGAGACGACGTATTGAAGAATACGATTTTAAGAAGCTACGATCATGCAAGATAAACGCCAGCAGCTATCTAAAATATGTGATACAAATGCAGATAGTTTTCAAGTTCACATATATTTCAAGTCATATATATATATAAGAATCCACCATGTAAATATTCATGGTGCTATTGACCACAATAAAAAGGGTTTTAAAAAAAAATTCATTGATACTCTATTAAACTGCAATAAAAAAAATTGTGTAAATTTTCAACTGGATACCATAAAAATTAGTGAAAATTAGAAATAGACGAATTGGAAGAATTAGAAATAGCGTGAAAATTATGAGCTATAACGATATGGGCAAGTCATGAGAATGGCTCTTAGTGGAAGTTTATTTAGTTTTAAAGTGAGATTAAAAACTAACATGATAAACTTGACATGTTCACTTCAGTATTTTATTGATGCTTCCATTTTTATTGCCAAAGCGCCAATTCCGATCTTAACTTCAATGTTTTCTCTTCATGATGCCATTGTAACGTTCTACATAGCTTTCGGTTAGTTCAGTTACTTGTTCAGGAAAAGTACATTAAATGGTTATTTCTGCTATAAATGGTTGTTTCTATAATTTTGTTGAGCACAGCGATCATCTACATCGCTTGTTTGCACTTAGTGTCGAAAGTAATGATGAACATCATCAGGAGCGTTAATAGTCATGAAAAGTAGTAATTAAGAGAGTAGACTTCTGCTACATTTAAGAAGCGTATAATTTATTATAATATCTCAATAAAGCTGCTTCAATACGAGTACAAAAAAATTGTTTCAAGATATTAAAGTGAGCTTTATAAATAATTACAAGTGTTATTCTGTACATTTATTTGCAGCGCCATATGTGGAATCTTGTCATATTTATGAGCCTGATTTTACAAAATGTTCTACACGCTCCATACAAAAACTAATGGACCAGGTGGTGAAAGGTCAAAATCCTTCAATTTTACAGCTTTACAGTTATGATAGATGGATTTTTTTAACATATTTTACAGGCATACCCGAAGTACAGGCAACCTTTGGCCCACTAGATCCACTCAAACTGAATAAAATCGAATTCAAACATGACAACAATGAAGTGGCAACAATAAGATCAAATATAACTGAACTGTTTATAAGAGGATTTTCAAAAATGGTGATCAAAGAGACCAAGTGAGTTCCTGTGCTGAGTTACAGAAGTAGACATTTATAATAATTTATTCTTATAGAGTAAGCAAAAAGGACTTTAGTTGGCAGACAAAGATTCTGCTGCCAACACTGCGTATGGATGGCAAATATAAAATGGATGGACGCATTTTGTTGCTACCACTAAACGGTGCCGGTAATATTTATCTTGAAATAGGTAATTAAGAACCAAGAAAGTTTATTGTAATAAACTTTAAAAGTCTATAATTATTACTTACACTGCAGATAATCTTGATATACTAATGTTCACCAAGACACGCCTATACGAGAAGGGCGGCTTCACTTTTTTCAATGTGACCAATGTCCGCGTTCAACTGGATCTGACCGGTCTGAAGGTAAATTTGGATAATCTGTTCAATGGTCGCAGTAAGGAAATTGAACGCAGCACCAATGAATTCTTCAATGAGAACTGGCGTGACGTTTTCGAAGCACTGCGTCCTTTAATCACAGAGACCGTGGAACTTGTGCTGCTTGAACTGATGCAGAAACTATGTCATATTATGCCAGCCAATTTCTTTGTTGAGGATATACCAACTTCAAAGCAATTGTATGGCAAGAACACAACGTAATTTCTCGCACTAAAATTTTCACACATTTAGAATAGCTGAGTTCACGAAATCATTTAATTAAATGGAAAATTAAATATGTGTAAACGGAGACTTCGTCATTTGATAAGCACACAAAAGTATATAATGCGACTGTATCGAATTCGTGATATACTGTTTCAAGTTACTGAAATCACGAAATGATTTTGTGAAATTGGCTCTCGCATAAACGAGGTAGTAGTATTATAATTATGTACGTATAGCATCATAATTTTGAGCAAATGTTTGCCACGCTTTAAAGGTAGCTTCGAACACCTCAAAAAGTACATATATAAAAAACGCACTCCCATTTTTGTACTTGAGTTGGAACAACTCTCGTGAGTGTGCCGTGATTAGAATGATTCTTCATATACGCACCTAAGAAGAATTACTTCGAGAACAATTTATTATGTTGGTAAACAAAGATCGCTTCTTCTTGGAGAAAATTGTGAAAAACAATAAAATTATTTTAAATGTTAAGATTTTTTTTTTTTATTAGTAGCCGCACAATATATAAAGGCAACCCAGCAGATATCGTCTCACATGTAAAACTTTCCAAATCATATTATCCTCTTTTATTTGAATACGACTTATGGATTTACGCTTTAGCCTATTCAGCTTTGAAGGATGTTGCACGACCTGTCTGCTGAATACAATGCCACTGGGACAGCTCTATTATAGAGAGCACTTAAACATTTTTAATAGTGTTCTACAGATCTCACGACACCGAGACGCCATTATCTACGCGTTCTAAGGATTCGAAAGGTCTCTAAGCCTGGTTTAATACGATATGCCTCTATGCAACCTTGATGAATACTCTTATACTTGTACATTGGGAGACAAGAGATCGCAGAGCGATTGGTCGAAACAGCGATTAGTCCGCCATGTTATAGTTATGGCCGTATGACACACGAATACTATGAGCACATTTTTCCCCCTCATTGCTCTCGGATTTTAAAATCGACAAAAAGTTTGCGAAAGGGATAGCTATATACATACAGCAACCTTTTTCACGACATATCGTATAGGCCACACTTGACTTTTGTTTATGTTGTTATTAAAGTATACAGAATCAAAGTAAAAAAGCATTTTAAAAATACATGCATTGAGTATATTCACCATTTGCGCACGACATGCCAAAGCAATTGTCTTTGCATTATTCATTATTTCAAAAAAATGTTATCTTTCCGTGATACTAAAGCTTAAAGTAGTCCAAACTTAACTATTAATACTATGCATCTTTGGGGATTTGGGGATTTAAAACCAAATTTTCATGTATGGGTATGTGTAAATTTTTTTTTTTTTTTGTTAAAACATGTGTGAAGAGTATTAGAACTTTGGTTCAATTAATGTAAAAGTTTTCTCTTGGTTTAAACTAATTGTAAGTTTAAAATACTCGTATTATGGTTTTAACTTAAATATAAAACTGTTTAATTCAACTTTAAAATACAGTATTATGAATATAAATTAATTTTTAAATGCATAACCTAAACCTAACAAATGGCACACGTAGCCTTTAAAATAATTTATTACTTTAAAAAGAAGATTCTTCGCCTAGGTCGCATGCGATTCGGGTTTTGTCAGTAGAACCAGTCCCATTTCGTGTAGTCCACCTCATTGTCGAGCGTTGAGACAGCTGTGTAGCGTACATGAGCGACACGTGAAAAGATCCGACGATTGCCCAGCGGCTGCAAATGGCGATAGTTGTCGACGAGCGCTCCATCCTGAGTGTCCTGCAGCTGACGGAAACGCGCGATCTGTGAACGATGTAAAATAGTTGAATTTTTTAATATAATAATTTGATCAAAAATAAAATTAAAATTTTGTTGTGAAAATGTTTAGCAAAAGTTTAAACAATTTTGAAGTACCCTGTACCTTTCCATAAAGGTCTCCCATTATATCTTATGGACTATATTATATAATCTTCTGATCTGAATTTATTTTCGATGGGATGTTTTATTATAATCTCGAAGTCTTGAAAAGACTCCTTCAAAATTTTATTTTAGTTATTCCTATTCTCTCTTCGAAAAAAGCATACAAATTGAATTTACCAACCCCACTATAAGGATTAGCCCCATGCAAACCTGCCATACAAATCTATGGTTCACATAGAGAGCCTTAGAGAAGCTACAATACGACTACGGCATTATTTTTTTCCGAATACTTTATACTCCCTTAAGTAAATAAAACCACAATAAAAAAATTGTTATTGGCTAGGAACTGAAGATATGTTTTTTTGGTAATTTATTTATCGTTTGTATCCTAAGGTCTGATATATTTGCGCATATCTCGATCTTCTACAAAACAAAGTAGTCTAACGAGCAATGCTTCAGTCGTAAATTCACGGTTTCTAAATACCCTGCCGCCTTTTACATTGAAAAAAAAGTTTTCTTTTTAATTTAAAAAAATTTGGGTGTTTGCTATCCTGTATGTCGTCTACCTTTCTTGAACCGCTTAAACCACGCATACACTCTGGTATGGGACAAACAATCTTCACAATAAACTTGAAACGATTCGGTAAAAGTTTTACCAAGTTTATTTGGTCTTTATTCGAAGATCGACTGATGCCACAAACACACTGTCACTTTGAGCGCGATATCTCCGCTTCCAATTGTCCAAATATCGTGAATGGAACCAGAAAATGGTATATTCTAAATTTTCCGAAAAAGTTAGATGGCTAAATGAGAAGAGAAATTATTATTAAAAAACAAACGGGATCAGGAAGAATTTTTAATCCAGCCCTCATCTCTAATTTCGGCCAATAGAAGTGGGTTAACATTGAGTTCCAAAATCAAAAGCACAAAATCACAAAAAAAGGTTTGTCTTTTAGTCTAGTCGTATAAACTATTGGACCGATTGGACCGTTATGAAATTTATGGGGTGTGTTACTGTACATCAAGCGAAAGTTTATGGTTATACATGATTTGAAAAAATTATCGGTGCCACGGCAAATTCGACATCCATCAGCAACTATTTTACTTAGATTGATGAGATTTGGTATAGTTGCAGAAAAAGTAGCCACCAATGCTCCTTCTCCCAGATGGGAGTATAAGAGTAACACCAAATTCGTCATATTTCAACAACAAATTGACGCCATCGTTGTATTTGAGCGATGAATTTAAATATGATAAGACCACTAGGAAAAGTAAAATTAACTTGAAAATGAGAGGTGCCACGCCACCATATACAACAAAAAAAAAAATTCCACCTTAAAACGTGCGTAAAAAGGATAAATAAAAATATTGTGGGTGTTGTGGACATGGCATCCAATATTTTCTCTAAACTTGATCTGGGAATGTATCAGTCAAATTTAATTGTTCGGTGGCTCTCGGTGGTTTACTGTCTCTATTTTTAATAGTTTACGAGATCTCGATACTTACTTTTGGTGATGATCCAGAATATATATTCTTTATTTTTGCCTGTTCCATACTTCTGGACAAACTTCGCCGTCCAGGGCAGGGTATAAAAATGTATAGATCTTGCAAAGGGATCCTCCTACAGCTCCTTGCCTGAAGGGCTCTTTAAAAAAACAAGGAAAATCGTTAAAACCGAAGATCTAATATCCTTAATTTGCAATTTGAAAACCAGGGTGTCTCAAAAGAAAGTTCACATTTGATTTGTAGCTTGCGTGAACGCAACTATTCCGAGGGGCGCGGGGGGTATGTCAATCGGTGGCCTAGCTTTTGGGAATTTAGTCGCTATGGAGCGTTTCTCGAAAACGGTAATTCAGCGGCTGTATGCGCGTAGAAAATTCTGCAGTATTCGACATGTTCGTCATTTAAATGATGCGCCAAGCCCTCGACTCATTGGAAAATGGGTCAAGAAGTTTGAAGAAACCGGTTCAACGCTGGAAAAATCAAAATGCGGGTGTCCAAGGCCTTCGAGAACGTTCGAAAACGTAGACAGTGTTACTCAGTCTGTTCGTGACAACTCGGACCTTTCGATTCGGAAGCGTGCTGTTGCTTTAAACGTGCATAGATCATCATTGTTCCGCATTTTTAGCAACTTCACACGCGTCCAACAGGTCTCTACCACAAGTTAATGAAATTTTTCCTGACAAATTTATCTCCAGGAGAGGCGACATAAATTGGACTCCACGAAGTCCCGGTTTAACCCCTATTGACTTTTTCCTGTGGGGTTACGTCAAATCTAAAGTTTACGGCAACAAACCAGTCGGTTTGATGGCACAATTAAAAGGAAATATCCGTCACGAAATGGCAGCCATAACGGAGAATACCTGCCGAGCCGTCATAGGAAATTATAGTGCTCGATTAAATGAATGCCGTGAACGCAACGGTTTACATTTGAACAATATCATTAATTTAATATGTAATATACATTTTTCCAATAAACTACTTACTTTTTTTTATCGATTTTTTAAATGTGAACTTTTGAGACACCCTGTAGTATTGTAAAACAGAAACGTGTGTGATGGGTTTGTACAGGGGGCGGGTCACGCTTGTTAGTATTGAAATTGGTTGAAATTCGACCTTTTGTCTTAAAAGTTCCCAATAATAAGAATATCAATAATACAGGAGTGTCACGGAGAAATCATTCGCCCAGAAAGAGAGCGGCAATAAGTGAGCATGGACGGAAGACGACTCGATACTGACATGTCCGTCTGACTGCCAGTCTGTCTTAAAGTTTATATATGAAAACTTTTGTTGGTAATTACGCTAGAATCTATAAATTTGATATATATCACATAAATTCCAATGAAATATACCGCATAGGTCCAGATCGAGCAGATATAAGGGGTAGCCGCCATACAAACGTGCCCTCCACTTTTGAAGAATTGTATGAAATTCTTTTGTTTTGGTTCTTAATTAGAAAGAAATGACAAATATTTCGTGTCTTACCTCAATCTTTAAAAACAATCTATATAGGACCAGATCGGACCACGTAAAGGGGTAACCCCATGGAAACTTGCACCCATTTTTGAGTTTATTGTATTTAAAAAACAAAAATTTATTATTATCATTAGTGTATGAAATGTAGCAGGGTATTTCAAAGTCGTGAACTTACGACTTCAGCAATCTTTCCTGTTTGTTACAATTTTACTGTTTCTCAGCTCGTTTCATTGAGTCTAAATGATGACCTTAGACAAGCGCGTGATATGGATTACCAACAAAAACACTTTCGAAAACACACTCAACTGCTCGATGCTCGACAACATGTTGGCAAGTGCGCTCTCAATAGTTTCGAGCCTAACATCGAGATACTTTAGATTCTTTCCAACAAAACAAAATCAAGCGAATATTTTGTATTTAAGGGGGTTAAAAGGAGTGTGGACTTTTGTTTGTATGAGAGATAACCAAAAAGCGCGATCACACCCATTTATATATATATATATGATATAATTATATACATACATATATGTAAAATAATTTCATGCACAACAAAATTATCTACAACCCTCTATCCCATCTAGCAAAGTCAAAAAGTCAAATTGCATGCCAAACACGTGAATAGGAATAAAATATATTATATTAAAAATGTTTAAATCTAAGCACCCAATCAACAATTTAATAATTAAAGTAAAAGGCCAGCATTTTTAAGTTAAAGTTTTTTCTTGTCTGTGTAAATATTCGTTCTTTATGCAATCAGATTGGTTGTTCCTGACTTGAGTTATAGCTAAAATTGAGGACATACCTTCTAACAAAACTTCAAAAGTTCATACCTCGAGAACACCCATTAAACAAATTTTTTAGGCTATTTTCGAGTTAAGTAGACCTAAATATATTGTATATGAAAAAAAAAGAGTAAACTTTCAATAGAGGACATTAAAAGCCTATAAAAAGTATATGAAAGATACGTTCACATGCTAACATAGTTGAATGGCTCTCGATGAGATCCACTTTAAAGGCAACCAAATAACTTTCTTGTGCTTTATTTAATAATTAATAGAACCTTTTACACAACAGGTACTAAATTGTTTACACATTTCGACTTACCTGTTTAGGTGAAATGGGTATAGGATCCGGATAGAGAACCCACGTTACAGCCTCCGAGCAGGGCGGTGTAGTAAGTGAGCCTATAACAATTTAAATAACACATATATGTATAATCATAAATTTGCAAAAAGATTGACAGACTAGATAAATCACTACAGCTCGATATTATCTAAATAGTAGATTAGCACACCCAATCGAAACTTATCAATTTTATGTATCTATATAACACTATCTCGCATTGTTTGCTTAATAAATTGTTTATCTATGCGATACACGTTTAACAATTTCCCATGCTAATTACAAATGCCAATAAACATATCGAATTCAATTTGGCATGCCAAAAGCAATTCAAGCAACAAACTTGTTACCTATCAACTGAATGTGCCATGCATGGCATAACAAATAAGCTAAATACGCTAATTCCTTTACTACTACAAAACATTGTTACTAATCACTTTGATAAAGGTTTGCAGCAAATGTATTCAGGTGAAAATTTTAAGATTTTCCATAAATTCATACAACGCTTACGGACCTTTGTACGTATAGAACTTATCCACATCAACAGAGCTAATCAAAGACGACAGCGAAAAGGTAACATTCAAATTGGCTTCATTGCTAGCATCCGGTATCAAATGCAAATAACGACATATTGTTTGCAATCCAGCACCTTCATCCTCATCGAGCTGCATGAATGAAAAATAGATACAAATGAAATATTTCAAGAAATAAATAAATGACAATACTATACGCACATTGAAGAAGAAACCCAAGACCGCTGCGCCATCCGGATAGTTGAGTGCCTCAACAATGTCGGCATATTTCTTATTCCGATGCACAATATGCATCTCCATTGTATAGCGTATATCGTTGATCACATGCTCTGCGCCGCGATTATTCTTATCGCCCCAGTGAAAGTGTATTCCTTCAATTTCAAATTCGCCCGGAAGTTTGGCGCCGCGCACATACGGCAAAAATTCAACGCTCTCCTCTACCAAATTGCTTGCATTCAATTTGGGTATGGATATCGAAACTGAACACACAAATTTAAACTACTATTCAGCATTTTAATTAAATCAGATACATTTATGCGCGCCACTCACCCGTATGCCCATTGTTGGTCATCTTCAGCGGATGCGGCAGCAAATTGTGATAACCAATCATATCAATCGCTGGCATATGCAGCGGTATAGTCTGTACGGGTTGAAAAAAAAGACAACATTTCAAATAAAAAAAAAAAAAAATCGCAACTAAATTTGGCCAAATTAAGTCTAATCAATTTCATTCATTCAACTTACTCTCGAGGATGTGACAGCGATTGGAGATTGAGTTTTGCCCGCGCAGTTTCCATGATGTCGGACCCAACGGCGTTGATTTGGTTCTGAATAACCAAATCTATGACAATTGATGACTACAAATGATTAATTTTGAAAGTCATTAATAACACTTGTCGTAGTTTTGGCATTTAAACATAAATATCGAAAATATAAACAGCTCTTCGCACATATTCGCATTAGTTCCAATTTAACGAATCTAGAATTGAATCGCTAAGCTTATCATGACAGGCGAACTGTTCCATTTTGATTTTTTAATTTCCCACGCTTATCAATGGATTTAAAAAGAGATTAATTACAACATTATCTTCACCATTCTACACTAACACTATGCAACAACATTCTTGTGACCACTATTTTTTTATTTCAGATTTTGACCTGCTGTATATGAAAATAGCAACAAAAAGATTTCTATGGATAGGATTTTGAGCTACGAATTTTTTTTTTTCGATTTTTCGGCGCTAGTCTTATATATTTTAACGTATTTCGATTTAGGGTCATCCGGTTTAGTTAATTAAATTACTTCCAAACGTTGTGCAATAACTTGATCAATCGGCTCGGTAGTTACAGAGGAATAAGAAGAAATTTGGCGAAAACGAGATTTTTTTTTAATTTAAATCGAAAATTCGACTAGAAATAAAAAATGCTTAGTTTATAATCCACAGAAAGATAACGAAGTTATGGGAAATTAAGCGAAGATATCAAAATTCGACTTTATAGTATTTTTTTTTTTTGCCTTTTCCCATTTTTCTTAGGTTAATTCAATTTTAATTAATCTGAAGTTAATTTCTTTCTAGTATCTAATACGATAGTATTAAAAAAAAATTATTGCTTCTTTTTTCTCTTGTAAATTAAAGAATTCGTTTGTCTTATGAGAAACCAAACATTTTCGTTCCAAGATCCCTGATAACGTTGCTCCATGGGTATAATTTGTTGTTAAAACGCTCCCCGTGTTCGTTTGGCCAAGGTTCGAATGAAAAAAATCAAAGTGTGAATGCAAGACGTTTATCTTCAAAGACATGTTTGCTATTGTTGTTAGTTTTCATTTCTAATGAGGCATGCATTAGAAAAGAAAACTAACACGAAATTAATTTTGTCTATTTCAAAGTACTGCTCGTCGTAGCAAAACTGACATATTCTCGATGACATATACATCGCATATGTAACAAAATCGTCGTCGTTATCATATGAAAATACTTTCCCATTTCAAAATGTTTCGGTCAATTAAAGTAAACAAATTGAAATGAAAATTTAAATGGTTGAAATGGTTAGTGAAATAAATGACCACCGATAAAAAGAGAAATGGCAACTGTCAAAACTAAAAAACTGTATAAATTCGAACTCAATTGTCCATAATTTCGTTATTTCAATCAACAGTAGCTTATTTTCTTCGAAACCAGTCCTTCTTTACTCAATTTTTACCATTTTCTGTTTTTTTAGTCGATTTAATGAATTTTCTATATTTACATATTTCTTCTTATTGCTCCGCGGCTTTCAAGTGATTGACCAAGTTCTTAAGCAATTGTAGGTAATTTAACTATATTTGATTTGATATTTTACTTAAAACTAAATGTATTAACCCTAATTTAGTATTAACATTTCATACTGAATACGAAAATCGGAATAAATTTGTTTTTATGGATAAGATTTTGAGATACAAATTTTTAAAAATTTTTTAATCCATTTTTGGAGAAAGTCTTATATATTTTAACATGTCTCGACTTAGGGTTAATACGTTTAGTTTTAAGTAAAATATCGCACATATTTTTTTTGTAAATTTTGTTGCATAGTGTAATTGATTAAAACAAAAACCAAATTTAAAAATTCTTTATAACTAATTTATGATTAAATATAGTTTGACATTATCTTCCCCTGCGCATTTTTTTCCCCTGTCAATTTAATCACGTGTAGTAGACGAGTGAGTATTTTCATACAGAGCTCTTATAACTTTGTGCACACGTACATATTGAATATATATATGTACCTACAATCTTAGTAATATAGGTATTCTTAGGTGGCTGAAATATGTCGGTGAAATTGTATCAAGGTCACGTTCCAAGGCATGCAGACATTTATAGTTAATGCGACTAATTTATGTTGCATTTAGTAGTAATATTTAACAATTTATTAGTATTCAAACTCTGTCGACCTTGGCATATAAAATATAGTCGTTCTATATGGTACCCTATACACTATCACGTTTAATAAAGAGCGAATTCATTTTAAGCAGGAAACATCGAAATCTTCAACACTACCTTACCCTCCTCATATGGAGAGATTACAATTATCGCAAATGTAACAGTCATTTAAGTTCTTTTAAACTTGTTCAATCTCCTCAAATACTAAGTCCATAACAAAATTTTATAACTCGAGCTATTATGAAACAGAATTGGATTTTTCAACAACACCGTCATCTTGTACACGGTCCGAAGCAAGTTTAGTTTCGCCAAGCACATCGGCTGTAAGTTTTGTTAATAAGTGTAACGTTTTCTCAGTTTAATACCACTAAGCGCCGTATTCTAATGGAATGCAGTCTTCCTTGCCATAATCATCACCATCCTAATTCAAAATCATGGGCCACGGCTTTTCTATTATGCTCCTTGGCAAATCATCCGATGCAGACTTCAAAAGCAGAATTATATTGTTGAGATTTTCGTTTGGAAGAGCATCAGGAACCAAAATGTCGTCTTGTGCAACGATGTTGGAAATCAACGGAAAAGAAAGATTGGTCACTTAGTTTTTGGACACCTTTGTTCAGATGTTTAAAACAATTTATGTGTATATTTATACAAATTCGTTGTGGAACCGTCATCCACGCCTTTGTCGAATGATCACACACCTAAGGATTTCTAAATTCCTGGAAACAACGCAGATGTTTTAACTTCCGATAACAATTGGAGTTTCTTCATGCGACCCATCTGCATTTGAACATAGCATGAGTGACATACGTTCTTTTTTTCTCATTTTTCATAACATAATTTGAAAGAAAAGTTCCGAATCATAGACATGGTTAAGACTCCCATTTCACCAAATTTTGCACGTAATTTGTAAATGAATGGATAACCATTGATGTGTCGTTGGATAAAATTTAATCGCAAAATTATCTTGAATCAAAGTCCTGTGCTTGAATTTTGTCAACCATCCATCACTTACATTAAAATTAGTGCTCTTTTTTAACCGACTACTCTAAGGAGGTTTATTTTTTTTTTCAGGATAAAGCTGCGCAAAGAATTTCTGAGCCATTGCATTCAGTTCAAAACCGTTTATTGGAACATAATTGTGCCGCAGCTCTTCAAACTATTTCTATAATTATACCCTATACAAAAAATATTTGTAAAGTCAATCTAATCATTATATCGCCAGCGAATATATATATATATATATATATATATAGTTTTTATTTGTAGGAGTATTTTGTGAAAAATGCAGAGTGAGTGTTAAATGTTTGTATCGTATCATTTATATCATCACTGTCAGCACAATTACAACCCAAATACATATGCGAAGGAAAAGAGCACAGGAATTTTGTTTAACATTAACAAACTAAAAAAATCTTGGAATTTCCTATAATATCTCTCTGAATACAACGGAAGTAATTATCCTAAGCAACATGATTACACTTAAGGAATTCACTGCAAGCACTTGAATAACGAGTTTAATCTGCCTTTCCTGAGGCATTCAATTTGTCCACCCCGGGCATTTCTTAGGTTCATCTCTTACCACACACTACGGTGCAAAGCGATCCTGATCTATCGGGGTGGACAAATCAATTTCCGAAAATTTACTATTCAGTACTGATTAATTGGCGTGTTTAAAAAGACTTTTAGTAACAGTAAAAATCAATCATGTTGAATCTTCTGGGATTATTCTGGGATTAACTGATTTCGAGAATTGGATGATAAAGATCTTCCGCGGCGGGAATAAACTTAACTCTGTTAATTGTACCTTCCATAAAACTGTCAACAAAAATCAAGTCAAAGATGATAATATATATTTATATAGTAGTAAACTTCCAACACTAATTAAAATAACACCTTAACATACTTAATAGAATAAAGTATATATAATCTTGATAAACACCGGAAGAAGAATCGATGTATTAAATTAACAAAGTACTAGTATTAAATGAACAAACCAACCCCACTTTAAGAAGTATCCCCCATATAAGTCTGACAGCCATTTTTAAGTTTTTTTTTAATAAGGCTAGAACGGTCCATTAAGGGCCCAGATCGGATTACTTTAAGGCGTATCCACATGTAAACATGTTCCCCATTTTTAAATTTGTGTATGCAAATTTTTTGGTTTTATGTTTCATTAGTTCTAATTTGTCATCAATTCTAATGTATCTAAATAATATAATATATGGTTCATATAAGAAGCCTTAAACAAGAGAGTCGAAGTCGAGCACACTCGACTGCAGCGTTCATTCTTCTTTCATATTTATTGGTCCATTTTCGAATTCATAAATGTAAATATTTAGTATTAATATCAGCGTTAGCATTTACTACTCTGTAGCAGCAAGAGCTATAAAAATGATGCTATGCTCTCGCTACCGCTCTCACTTTGAACAGAGCCGTAGCAGAGCCATAGCAGAAAAATGAAATGAAAAAGTCGGATCGTGTTTTTAATATAAAGAAGCATTCACAATTGGATCACATCCGAGTTGAGGAACAAGACACCAAAAAATTTCAAACATCAAATAAGTAAAGTTAAAATCAATAGAATAATTTTAATTCGGTCTTGTCACTGAAGAAAGCGTTCCATTCCAAACAATATGAGCAAACAATATGAGCAATATAATTGACCCCATATGTCAAGGTATTACCGACAAATGTGGAAAAAATGGAGGCAGCACTAAGTAAAGAATAATATTAATGATTCAATTATTTTTATAATTGGAAAGACGCTTATTGAAAGTATGGAAGCACGAACCAAAAAATTAGTATAAAATGTGGGCTTCGACGATACTTGGACCCTAGATTCCATCATATACTTGACGGCTCACAAAAAGAAAAAGCTATCAATTTTGTAAAGACGTTGTGGGAACAAATCAGAATCCACAATCCCATTCTCAATTTAACAGCTTCAACTAATTCAATGGATACGGACTCTGGAGATTTCAAAGAAAATAATTTCGAGCTATTGAATAACTTTATAAGTGCTAGCAAGGTACTTCCAAACGAGTCAACAGATGTCCATGCAAAGATTAAAACGTTGAAATTGCCGTTTATGAAAGCTAATTTAAAAGTTTTTAATTTCTGGAAAGATAGGAAGTCAAGCGATCCAGAGCTGTATGCCCTCAGCTATACCGCCAACTCCATTAAGCATTACTACTTTATCTAAAAAAAATATTAATAAACAAGTGCTTAAATTTCTTAATACATGTAGGTAACAATAGAGCGGGCGATTTCTTCTTTGAAACTGGTGTTGTCGGATAACCGAAATCGATTAAGTCACGAAACTTTGGAAAATATACTTCTTGTCAGGCTTAATTCGACACACTTAGATAGTGCAATCGACAATCTAAGTTTATTTGAAGACGAGGATTATTATACATAAGTTTCTACGTATAAGTTCTTATTCCTATTTACTTAATACATACTTCGATTTAATTTAAATATCGCGACTGAATAAAATATGTTTTTCATTTTTCAATTTATTAACCAACACATGAATAAAATAAAGATCACAGAATTGTAGCAAAAACAGAAACACACGAGAGCCGTAGTAAATGAAAAAAATTAATTTGCTCTGCTCTCATCTCGCTCTCAGTTTTCAGCTACCGCTACGGCTACGGCTACGCAGAGCACATCATTTCATTTTATGCTATTGCTACAGTTTATGACGCGACAAAACTACAAACAGAGCAGAGCAAAGACTTTTTCATTTTTCGGCTATGGCTCTTCTACGGCTCTGTTCAAAGTGAGAGCGGTAGCGAGAGCAAAACCAAATACTACTATTTCAAACGCTGATTAATATTGTAAGTATATACATTAATATTGTATTCACAATTTTAAAACCAAACAAAACAAATTAAAATCAAGAAAAAAAAGTTAACTTCATTTCATTTCTATGGTGGTTAACTCATAACTATATGAAGCTTCTGTCTATTATCGAGTTCCAAGTTAACATTGACTGTAATAAAAAAGTTTTTAATACAATATCCGAAACGTATGGAGGCTACCCCTAAAAGAATGCGTGGCATGAATATTCTGATATATGTTCAGCCTGATTTCATATCGATATCTTAAAAACTGAACGGCTGTGTTTATTTCATACAGACTGGTGACGGACAGACGGACATGGGAAGTTCGATGCATCTCGTCGAACTGATCAAACCTTGAACACAATGAACCTCGTCAACTTCATCCATGCTGTTGACTTTTCGTGTCAAAATTGATCAAACACAATGAGACTGTGCGTCAGAAAAAAAAAGATCCTGAAAATTCTCCTCGAAATCGCCCTTTCACACATTGTGTGAAATGGTATTATCAGTTTGTCTGAAAGTTTGCAATGCATTAAAGGAGCCATCGTAGTCCCCAGCTCGAAGAATCGATCTAGCCATGTCCGTCTGTCTGTCTGTCCGTATGTAGTTGCGCAGTTTTTGGGGACCAATTTGTATGCTGTCCAGTTGAAATTTTGCACATACACTTCTTTTTATTGCAGTTTAATAGAGTGTCAAGACTGACCCGCCACACCCACTTGTTGGGGTAGTCTTCATACAAACCCACCGTCCACTTTTGACTTTTTGTATGAAAAACATTTTTATTAAAGTCCATATCAACTTAATTATTGATATGGTAACTTTTAGTGGACGGATGCTCGACATATACATTAATGGGTGGGACCCGCCCACTATTTGGAGTATCTCCCATACAAGCATACTGCCCACTTTTGACTTTTTGCAAGAAAAATTCTTTATTAAAGTCAATATTAGGTTGATATGCGATATGGTGCCTAATGGGCACCTTTATTAAAAAATCTTTATTTAAATTAATATTAGCTTGAAATTCGATTTGGTGGATTTTAGTGGACAACCGCATCATTTTTTAGGTACTCCCATATAAACCCACAATTCAATGTTATGCATTTGTATGGAAAACCTCAATATCAACTTGAAATTCGATTTGGCGGCATCTTACTACATCTACTACATCGCTTCATACACATTTACTAGTGAGCGTGTACCACCCACTTTTTGGGGTAGCCCCTATTTAAACCCTTTTTATTTTTTACAAAACGATTTAAAATTTCGTGTGAATGGTATTAGAGCTTCGGTTCAACCGAAATTAACGTTTTTTTTTTGTTTTATTTTTCATGCGAAACATTTTTTAACGAACTATAATATTTTTCCTATAAAATTGTAAAACGTAATGCGCTTGATCTTATCAGATCACATATGTTCAACTTTGAAACAACCAAGCCGACCAAATGCTCGATAATAATATCGCTACCGAAAATTTTCACGAGAGTTTTTCGAACAAAATTATAGATAACGACAGTTGCTAACGAGTCTTTGTCGAATAGCATAATAATGCTAAATATGAATAATATTAAACATATTAAACATGGTATTTAGCAGATGGATTTAGCAGATGGATTAGCAGATGGATTTGATTTCGATTCTACTAAAAGCAAACAATTTAGAACTTTTTGTGAATTATATTGATTCGAAAATTGTTGCTTTAGCGAACGTTCGTTTCTGTTTCAGTTGGTAAACTTCAACGCCTCGCTGTGTTTAAGTCTTAATAAATATGAGAATTGCCATTTTTTATATTATTGCTATGTCATTGATGAAGGTTATGTCTTAGCCGACTTTTATTAGGTCGAGAGAGATAGGATGAGACATTGTCAGCATTTTTGTATTATTTGCATTTTGTATTATCTGATTTAAATCTCAAAACGAAGAACAATTTCGATTTTTGCAACTTCACTCTCCAACATCATTTTTAAGAGAATCTATCTGAAAATACCCACAAACTCTTTTCAATTTTCTTATATAAGAATTTATAATTTCTACAAATAAATATATTTTGATTTAACACTTTTTTGCAATTGATGACTTCGGCCATGACTTATGTACATATATCATTATATATCATATATCATATATCATTGTTATATCATACATCGATAAGACAATGCACTCACTTGCTTTACTCACACACTTTATTAAAAAAGTAAAATATATCGATTTGAAAAACAAAAACAAAAACAAAAAATAAATCAATAAAACACTTTTGATAACAACTGCAATTAAATCGTCAAAGTTGAAGTATTGATAAATGAAAACAGATCTGTTTTTGTCTGGTTATCAACATTTTCCCATTATTTATTTTGCAAATTACAAATTCCGAGCTCTGCACATAGGGTAACGCAAGAATTATGAATAGAAACCATATTTTTTCAGATCACATGATTAATATAGCTAGTAGTAGTTCATTTTTATGTAAGAGATACTAATTTCAAGTGACACAATTCACTTCACACATTTTACAATAAAAACCGAAAATTACCTTGAAGCACAAACAAAAGAAAAAGGCACAGAATCGAAATTGATTTATTAAACATTTTTCGTTCGAGTTTCGATGAGAGTAGGCACGATTCGAGCTAAAAGTTCTTTATACAATAATATATAATATCACTATAAGTGCTAAATTTAATTGTTGAAGTTGTACTGCAACGATCGCTGACAGATTCTAAACTGTGCGGACGCTTGCCAATTGAGACACCTTCACAACTTCCTCGGAAGCAAAAATATCGTTCGAATGAAGCAGCGCAGTCAACGAGCTAATGGGAAATTCGAAAGCTAAAATTCCCCATAAACGAACACGACTTCGTATTGAAATCGGCGAATCGAAATGATCAATGGGCAGGCGGACGGACGGACGGAATGACGGACATATAGGCAAAGCAATGCACGAGTATCTATGAAATTCATACTTAAGCCTGCTGAAAATAAAAATTAAAAAAAAAAGTAAACGAAGTTGACAGCTAACAGCAACTGTTAAACATTTAATTTTTTTTAGTTCAGGCCACGGAGCGTATGACTAATATACTAATAAAGCTGTTAAATTTATTTATTTACTTATTTATTTATCTATTTCGTTTCTCCGTCTGTCGCGCGAAGTTTTCGAACTGCTCGAAATCCCTTAATACGAGTACGCAATGCAAATAAAACTAAGAATTTAGTATCACGCTTCCACTTGACAAAATCGATTGTTGATCATTATGTTTTTTTGCAGTATTTGAAAAATAGTACTTTATTATTTTTTCAGGCTTTTCGACTAGTCACACTGACTAAGTCAATAAAAAAGTCCAGAATGGCAGAATGAGAGGGAAAACTACTAACTGACATCGAACATGGCGCGTACGAGTGATCATTCATTCATTGAGCGATCATTTTTCAATAGTTTGTTGTTTTGTTTTTTTTTCTTTTCTTTTTTTTTTTTAGACTTTAATACAGAAATAGTTTAACAATTAAGTTATGTGTTTGGTAAAATCGACGTTCTTATACGCTTCCTAATGCAATTAAAACCAAAGAAAACCAAATAAAGTAATTGCGATGGAAGTGAAGTATGTTTCGAGATAATTTGGTTTGTTCGCATTTTAGAAATAGTATTTTCCGCCAGAAAGTCTAATTTTGGTAGCCGAACATAACAAAGCGTACATTTTCTAAACAATGGTAACCGAAAACATCGTTCATTATTTTTATTTGCTGTGAATTCTTTTACAATACAGACTCGAACATTAATAAACGAACATCAAACGGTATCACTTGGTATTGATATATAATTCGAATTTAGATATTGATTATCAATATTTATCAAAACCTCCATATAAATATTCTGAATGCAACCGAATAAAGGTATGGTGAGCAATATATGCAAATCTGACGCTTAGGTTTGCAAGGGTTCCAGCCCTATTCAGGAATTCTATAACAAAAGATTATGTTCGCATTGTAAACTCGAAGACTATAAGAAATAGAGACTTCAAGTTTGGATACTTAGACTCTCGCTCTCTCTCCCTCTTCAGATAAAGTGTATTAAATGAACATGCCAACCCCGCTTGAAGCCACATACAAACCTGACCTCATTTTTAAGATTTTCTATTAAAATGTTGTTGTTTTTAATGTATTATACGTAAATATTAATAAAATATACCGCATAGTTCCAGATAGGACAACTCCTTGCATTTCTAAGTTTTCTTATGAATTTTTTTATGTTTTTCGCTATAAATGCCAAATTTTGCGTATTTTACATTAATCCTTACAAAATACTCCATATAGCTCCAGATTGGGCTATTTTAAGAGGTAGTCCCATACAAACCTGGGTCCCATTTTTGATTTTTTGTACGAAAATATTTAAGTTTAATATTTAAATAAAAGGATAAATTATTTAAGCAGAAACAGATTTAGACTCATTAACGGCTGTTCAAACCGTTCAAAGTTTCAACAGTGACAAAACAATCCTCAAGGGAACCATATTGTACTACTTTTACTGTAAAAGGCGATTAAGATCATTTGCCAAAATTTTACCGAACTATTTAGTTTTTTCAAAGTATGCCACTACGTACGAAATCATGTTACCGTTAGAAAATATTCCGCCACAATTTATTGTTGACATTTTGTCTGACTTTTAATAAAGCAGGCTTAAAAAATTTCCAAATCCAGACTCTGGACCACTGAATCTGAATCTGAGAAATTAACATTGATTCTCTTCCTACGAACTGGCGTAGATATGGGAGCAAGATCAAGTGGATTCATGCCAAATGAGCATAGAAAAATGGACGGTAAAATCAAAGCTGACGTTGTTATAAATGAAGTATATAAAAACAAGTAAGAATAGAGCAGTCGATTCACGATTTCGAAATATGTACCCTGCAGCCTTGTAATATAGAATAAACAAAGTACTCTGCGAAATGAATTGCGAATAACATGGGCAATTAAGCACCGTCCCCACTTTGCTCTATATCAAGGGGGTGTAAATATTTGAAGTCTTACCTTTATTTTAAGACGTAGAACGTTTAAAAATATCTTCTTTTGAAAGTAAAAAACCATCTAGATTTACTTATTTAATTGAAAAATAAATTTAAATTCTAGAACAAATTTATATTATATTTATATTAAATATTTTATTTTTATTAACTATTTTATGGACTTGGATTTTATCACTTTTATCTTTTTATTAAAATGTTTAAAAACAACTTAAAATTCATAATTTTTACAGAACTTGGAATTTTTTAAATTAAATCATTTTCGTTACCCTTTGACTTATGTAATAATCCTATTTTTAGAAAATTGGGAATGTGTTTACAGTATTTTTGATAAAATTTTTAAAATTTTTACAAACATACCAGTACAAAAAACTGTTTGCCAAGTTTTCTAAACAAGGGGATCTGAACCATGTAGGGTACGTAGATATTATGATAGTGGCTCGCACCATTGACTTCTTTTGGGTGTTACAAACTTTGTACGAAATTTTTATTGTATTCACACACCTTGTGAAGAGTATAAAGACAAGATAAGCAGAATCGAACAAGTTTACGATCAATTCGTGCTTTACATTGAAAGCGTGACAAAATGTTTAAAAAAAGATCAGTAGAAATATAAAAATAGTTTTTGCAAATGCGAATATCGCTGCTGATAATGTCTTACAAGCCCGAAACGGTTGAGGTGCTTCAATAGTTATAGACTGGTTGCGGCCGCATGATCGATTACATAATCGTGTTAGGCTGTAAATTGGTTCAATGACTCGAAATCGTACAAGTTCATTGATAAGCACATAGGCCGCAACAAGCAGAAACTAAGCGACGGTTGAGCTTTGGCTTAAATATATATACCCGTATCAGAAATAAGCAATACTAGGGAGTAGTATAGAACATCAGTCTAAAAATAAAGATATTTTTAAGATGTCAATTAGATAAATCGTAAAGGTAGTTTTGAAATACATTAGGAGTTTCTTTATTCCAGTGTTCGTTTCATCAACAATTAATGACTAAACGCTAATTGCAGCTGAGATGTGTATATAAATTTGAGTTGATATAATTTTTTTATCTATTTATTGTATACACCGATGCATATTATACATATAAGAATATGTGCACATGTATCTATTGTATATATAGAATCTGTCTGATATTGCAAACTGTTTGTTTGCCTTGTAGCCGGTAGCTCATTAAACTTTTTTTTTTTTTTTAGTCAAATAAATAGGTAGATAACCTGAAAAAAGCAAATATTGTATCTGCGTATGCATTGCGTAAAATGCTTTTGCAATCGCACAACAGCAATTTATTTGAAGAACTTTATTTGAATTCGATTACTTTGAAATGCGAGCGCATGAATATAATTAACAACTTATATGAACATACATATTGAAGGTATTACGTCCAAAATTTACTTTTATAAAAAATAAAATTAAATAAAAGTTTGAAGCAAAAGTGGGTGAAATTTCCATCTAGTTATTTATGCTGACGCAAACGTTTATTAATAACTTAATTAAAAAACTATTCAGAAACCATTAAAAAAAATACTCAACACAAAAAAAGAGAAATGTAAATAATTGCATTTCATTAAAAAACCATAAAAACTTTGTATAAATTCTTAGCTGCGAGTTTGGCATACAGATCTGGATGATATCATTAGTCTTTTATTAGGGTGACCAGATCCATCAGACAAAAAACGGGGACACAACTGATCCTCGCCTCTTTCCAACGACATAAATTTCACGGAAAATTCAGTTTTCTTTGGGAACATAAGAAAATAATGCCGCATAGAAGTAAGTGGAATATTGTGTTAATTAACATTCTTAAATAATTGACAAAATAATCAGTGTTTGTGGAACATTTTTTCGAATCTACAAACGCGTGCAATTTAACATTGTGAGACAAAAAACTTCTTTCGAACAAATTTCATCATTTTATCGGGGGGATCACACTCATTTGTAAAGCTTCCATCTATAAGAATCCACCATTGTCAATTTTTAAGATGACATTGACTGCTTTAAAAAATATTTATTAGTGGGGTTGGTTTGTATAGGGCTACACCAAAAAGTGGGCGTGCAATTAAACTGCAATAAAGGAAGTCAATGTGACGATTTACAACTGGATATCTTAAAAATTAGTTCCCAAAATAGGCGCAACAACATCTAGACAGACGGACATAGCTAAATCGACTCGTATCGTCGAGCTCATCAAGAAATATATAGACTCCTTTAATAATAAAAGTATGTGTTAATGGCATAAAAAATTACGGGAAATTAATTTTTTTTTTATTGAATTGTAAAAAATCAAGAAGAAGAACATAAACAAATAAACAAAAAGGCAATGTGCACGTCGTCTAACGTTTTTTACGTTCATTCAATTTTCTTCCAAGTTTCTTTTGACACATACTATATACAAAATAAAATAAAAGGTCAAATTTAGTATATTTTCAGCTTAAAATTCGACGTTTTCGAAAAAGTCAATACGAAATGTTTATAATTACGAAAATCGACTTGGTGACGATTTTTTTATATAAAGTCGACTGTAAGTTGTTTATTAGTAATGCTGTATGTGTGACTGGTATACAAATTTATTATTGGTAGAGCATAACTAACTGTCGGGCTAGCTCGACTTTAATCGTTTTAAATTGTCAATTATTAACGGTAATTTCCATAAAAAGAGGTTAAAACTATAGTTTGGTCAAAAACGCGAACATTTTATAAGTTGTTCGTAAAATCGGGGACTCGGGAACAGTCAAGCAAAAACAGAACATGTTCCCGTAAATGGGGACGTCTGGTCACTCTAGTTTTTTGCCAATGTACCATGTTATACATATACAGATAAATATAGAAGGACTGATTCGAAAGTAGGTACTATAATTTTGTAAAAATCAATCAATAGAAGTGCAATAATACTTATACATTGCCTTCACCAAACGATTTTTAACTATCAAACAATAATTCTAAACTAATTTAATGAATATTTTTATCAATGTGTACAAATTTGAGCTAACATTATGTAGCAGCAGAATTTTGAATTGATAACTTTTTTACTAAAGAAGAACCTTGTAAAATTATATTAATAAACAAACAAACAAAAAAAATATAAATTGCGTTAATTGCAACAAATCAGAGTTCTTTATAAATCAGACCTTGTACATATATAACTATTGTACTTAAATTTGAAAATATTCGCAAGCTTTAAACTCTACTACGGTATTGGTAGAACATTTCATAAATAATGCACGTCGCGATGTATTTTAGAACAATTAAATGATACACACGCCGCACTTAAAGCAGGTGAACAGACGACAGTCAGTCAGACAGACAGACAGACAGACAGACAGACGGACGAATAGACGAATTTAGAAGTTTATATAGATTGTGAAGATAGACCTGACTAGAATTTTTTAAATTGCCATTTCTTTTAGTTTATTTTTGGCTTAGTTATATGTATGTAATATATCAAATTGGACAGTATCAGTTTGAAGTTCGCAAAAATCGCAAAAATAGTTTGAGTACTTAGGGCTACATACAAATGAAAAATACTGACTCGATACAATTTCAAATAGAGATGATATAAGACAATTGAACTGTTGAAGTAGCCTTCAACAGCACTATTAAGGAAATTTTTGAGGCATAAAAGTAATTTTGACAGTACATACATTTTTTTTCGCTTTATTTTCATAAAATAATAGGCAAAAAATAACCACGTATCACATAAAAATGATTTCTCTTGTTTTTTCTCTTTTTTAGTAGAGGCAAGAGTACTTCGGTGAACTTTAATCGTTTTACGGAGATCAAGCACCCTCCTTAAGCGACGTAAAAAACTGGTACAGTTCAGTCGTGGTCAACGCCCTCTCCAAGACGAACTCCATGAAGATTGTGAAAATCGGTTGTTTTGCCTTAAGCACTTCAAAACAAATAGTTGCCTGTTTCTTCAGCATAAATGGTTATGTGGCTACAGTGACGTTAGATCAACGTATGACGCTCAATTTTGTATTTGTACAACGAACCGCCGATGAAGAATTATTCTGCATCACGACAATACGAATTCCCACAGAATCGATTCACCGTACAGTCCTGATTTGGCACCCAATGACTTCTTTTTTTCCCCGAATATCAAACAAAAATTACTGTTCTCTATGCCAGAAGAAGCGGTTGATGCGTTCAAAGCGCAAGTTTTGTAGCTACCTCATTCGGAGTGGAAAAAGTGCTACGAAAATTGATTCACGTGCATGCAAAAATGTGTTGATCATCATGGAGAATATTTTAAAAAACACGAAAAACAACCGTTCAACTATTAATATTTGTTTTTTCATTGTTAGACCAGAGCAGATAAATTGCGGTCATTTTTGAACTTGTCTTGTTTCGGGATATAACAAATCTATTAATTTCAAACCAATATTTCAAAGATTGTGGGAATAAGGAGGTCAGGAACGCACAGACAGATAGACGGAAATGTCATGCTGATCACGATTATATACATTTTATGGAGTCTCGTCCGATGTTTTCGTTGAAAACATTGTGACTAAATTATAATACTATTCACACTCTGTGTGAAGTACTTAACGACTTATTCTCATATGTATATATTGTAAACATAAATATTAGTATGTAGGTTCATATATTGTATTAGAGCTAAGCATGCATATTGTATTAGGGTTAATATAACCGATAAGATGGTAACCGATCGAGAATGATCAGAACAGGTATTCTAGGTATTCTAAGTTGGCTAATGAAGAAAGAACGAACAGAATCAACCCTCACACATGACCATTTAAGGCAAACACATGAACGATACACGATTTTGTAGCTATCAGCTTTTTGTCGTCTACTCAGAGCAGCATACGTGGTATTAATGTTTGTGCTGTGTTTGTTTCAAATTAATTAAATAAATGCTTTACTTTAATCTTCATAAATTATAGCCTATGTGTGATGGAGTAACAAACATTGATACATACACATTCATACAAAATTTCGCGTTTATAATATATATTAGTAGGATTCATTAATTTCTCTTAACTAATAATATTTATGATACAACATGTCACAAAAGCACTACCGCAAAAGTCTGAGTACATGCTTCTTTTTTCGAAGAAAATTGTTTGCTAATAACTGGTATGATAACCATTTCTCGCCAGTACATCCGTAAGACGTCTTGGCATGGAGTCCACACAAATGTTTTTGTATCTTCAGTTGTAATTTTTTCCCATTCCTCATTATTATGTCTTTTTTCATATTTTTGGAGGTAATAATGTGTTGACGGATTCTGCATTGGGAGGTGTCCTCAACTTATTTTTTATATTATAAAGGAGCCAGAGCTTTGCTTTATGCGCACTGTGGTAGGGGTCGTTATCTTGCTGAAACCAAATCTCTTCTTGAAACTCCAACTTCTGGGAACTTTACAGCAAATTATCCTTAAAAACTTGGATGTAACTAGTTTGGTCCATTATTGATTGAAAAAATGTTAGTTTCCCAATACCATTGGCTGCCATACACTACAAGCCATAACTCCTCCTCCACCATGTTTTTCAAATTTTCCTTTTAAAAGGCCGTTCATATCAGCTTTTTTCCTTTTATCACGAAAATGCAAAAATTTGCTCTTATTCGAAAAAGTTAGATTGTTCCAAAACTCTGGGGGCTTCAAAAAGTTCCTATTTGCAAACTTTGTATTCATGAGTAAGCTCTGACCACTACTTTTCCAATTTTTCTATAGGATTCTCCCTCAAGATATAGATTTAAAATAATTTTTCGCCCATCCGCACAAATTTGATTTCAGTGGTTGTCCATGACGCTATATATTTGACACTTCAATTGATTGAAAAACAATTAATTAAAACTCCAGTGAGATAAGCATTTCTTAGAATATTTTTAGGTAGCGGTAATCGCATATTCGCTCATTCCACGCATCTCATAAGCAGATGTACGCAGACTTTTGCGGTATTGCTTTTCTGACTTATTGTACCTTAAAATGAATTAAAACATTAAAATGCTGTAAAAATATTATTAGTTAACACAAATTAATAAATTATATAATAAAACAAAGTTTGATTCTATACATAAAACATTGGCTTAAATATTTGCGATTAAAGTT